>RWGY01000031.1:6725814-7085837 GCA_007726485.1 Eragrostis curvula
CCAACGGGGCAGCAGGGGGGTCTCGAGCAACCCCCCCCCCCCCCCCTGCTTGTATACTACCATGGAAAAAAGTTTGGAGGCCAGAGGTAGAAGACAATCAAAAAGAAATTGATCTGCTGCGCATGCTGGGCTGAAATTCAGTACTGGGACATATCTCCTAGTGCATCAACAACAATGTTTTGTACTAACGGGCTAAGGGGTTTAGCGGCATGTCTCTAAAACAGCTAATAGCGGAGCTAAATCAGACTGTAGCGGAGATAGCGGTTAATTTGTACATGAACAGAAATACCGATACACTGTCACAAAAAGCTATATCGGGAGATTTTAAAACCTTCATGAACAGTTTAGCTCAGCCCAAATAACACGAGCCCACCAATAACCCAAATAACACTAGCACACCCACGTCCATGACCTTGCCGCCCTGATCGATCTAGCCCAAATCCTTTTTCTTTTCTTTATTTCTTTTTGCCTATTTCTTCTCTGAATTATAGCAAACAGGTGGATATTGGTATGCAGTCAGCCAATCACTTCCCAACTAGTTAAAAAGAAGGCAATGTCATATTAAAGTTTTAAATTATCACTAATTATATTTTTTCTCAAAAATTAATTGGTTTACAATCATATAATTGTGTCAGATCCTTTAAATTACTTTTAAAAAAACTAAATTTCAAATTTATATTAGCCATATGTTAGAGAGTAGCATCAAAGTCCCTCCACCCCCCTATAGTTTCCGTCTGGATCGGCCACTGACGGCAGCATAGCAACAGCAGAATACACCTATGCACTAATGCAAGCATTTCAGAATGAAAAGCAGGAAACCCTACAACTAAAGAATGAAAAGAACAAACTACCTACAAAAGCAACAGTACCAAACCGAGAACAGAAGGGCACAACATCCAGAAGGAGAAAAAGAGGAGGAATGTAACATGCCTTGCTTCACTTCACGCTCGAGGACAAGGAAGGCGTCGGAGTCGGGGTCGCGCCGTAGGAGGATCCTTGTCGATGTCCACGAGGAAGGCGGCGACGGGGCCCGCTTAAAGGTCGACGAGGATGACGGCGTCAGGGCCCGAGTCGAGGCCGAGGATGAGGACCCGCCGTGTCGAGGAGAAGGCGGCGGCGATGAGCCTCGAAGAAGACGACGACGGCGGGGGCTAGGGTTTGGAAGCTGAAGCACGGCTAGGGTTGGGGAAATGAACGAACGTGCGGCGGCGCAGCCTCGTAGGTTTGGGAAAAGAACGACCGGGGAGCGCATTGTGGGCTGTACTCAACGTTTTTGGGCCTGTGGGTTGTCATGGTTTTATGGGCTGGCCTGATCATGCTTCAGACGGGGACACGATCACACTTCAGACGGGGACTCATATTCCCCATCTGTGATGTTTTTCCCCACCACGGTATAATATTCTTCCGAGAGGCTTATCCATTCACCACGAGCAGTGATCATTTCCCTCTTCCTCTACCTCTCCTCTACCTCTCGCCGTCATTTCCCTCTTCCTCTACCTCTCGCGACCCCCTTTCGGATCCGCCTCGGCCAGAAGCAATGGCGGTATGTGTACCCTCATTTCCTTTTCTAAATTAACATAGGTCGTTCCCCTAGCTAGCTAGCTAATGCATTGCTACTGTTCTTCCATTGTTCCAGCCCCCTAGTCGTGTCTCATTGGGTAAGTGTGACATCCCGGCCCAAGGCTTAATAGGATTGATAGAATACTCATATCAACAAGTTACAACTTCTTTTTCCGGGAGCTCATATCGAAAGAACAACGAGGTTAAACGTGCTTGGCCTAGAGCAATTTCGGGATGGGTGACCGACTGGGAAGTCCTTCCCGGCTGCGCACGAGTGAGGACAAAGTACGCAGAAAAGACTGGTGTTGGTCTGTGGGGTCAGTCTTGATTTCTAGAGAGCTATCAGGCGTGCGGGCCCGGCCTCGGGGAGGCGGGACGCTACAAGTGGTATCAGAGCCGACCCTCATGGTTTCATGAGCGCGTGTGGGCGCAGTTGCGCAGGTATGGTGCGCACGGCTAGTATGGGCCCAGAGTGGTCACACAGCATGACACATGCGCTGGCACTGGACGCACGGACGTGGCCAAGAGGGGATGTTCCTGGATTGGGGTTGATCGACGAGGACGTTGATCTTCTAAGGTGGTGAGTATGTGACATCCCGGCCCAAGGCTTAATAGGATTGATAGAATACTCATATCAACAAGTTGCAACTTCTTTTCCGGGAGCTCATCTCGAAAGAACAACGAGGTTAAGTGTGCTTGGCCTGGAGCAATTTCGGGATGGGTGACCGACCGGGAAGTCCTTCCCGGGTGCGCATGAGTGAGGACAAAGTACGCAGAAAGGACTGGTGTTGGTCTGTGGGGTCAGTCTTGATTCCTAGAGAGCTGTCAGGCATGTGGGCCCGGCCTCGGGGAGGCGGGACGCTACAGTAAGTAGTTCCATTTTATGGTAATGGGACTACGATTCCGGGTTCGATGATTTGTTTGATATAGTTTAGCTCCGTACCACGGTTTGCATGTACTCACTAGGGCACAAGGCGTGGGCCCGGCGCTCGGAGCTGTGGTTCGACATGGTTGGGGCAGAGTCGGGCCGGCGCTTGGAGCTGGGGATCGTCGATCCGAGCCGAAGGTCGGGGTGGGCGCAGATCTACCGGGGCGCCGCCGCCTTGATCCATGGCCGCGAGAGAGAGAGAGAGAGAGACAGAGAGAGAGAGAGAGAGAGAGAGAGAGAGAGAGAGAGAGAGATGCGAGGTGAGCGGATGAGCGGTGGGGGTGACATGCGAACACCGGTCACCGGGGTAACGCAATTAGCTGCCAGCGACGCGCGGGCTGCCCCATCCGGTCGATTTGCTCGGACGAGCTCATCAAGGAGCTAAGTCAAATATTCGCCTGGGTGGCGGCCATGTCCAGCCTAGACCGCGTCATCCAAACTTGCTGAAAAATCTGGCCACCAGCTCCCATCCAACTTTAGTCGTCCATCCAAACACATCCTATTTCGTTCTGTTGCCAACTGTGGAAACATGTGGGGCTGCCTTCTTTTTATTAGTTCGGTAATTACTTAACTAATTGCTAACAAGAAAACTTCTGTCATTCGTGAAGGATTGCAAGATCTGTCTAGACAAGTCTTGTGATGGGAACAGCTTCCTGACGTTGAAAGATTTGTCATCTTAGCAGATTCCTGGAATAGGGACAGAGCTGTAAGTAAATATTTATTTTCAAAGTTCTGGAACATATATGTGAATTGTTCTAGAGGATGAGATACAAGATCATGACTGATAGTCGTGCTTTGTGCCAATGGAAGGAGGTTGTCGAGGACCATGGGTTCGCTATAGGCCAGCTTATGGTGTTTGCTGCAATCATGTGCGAAGATGATCCTGTTGTGATTGTTTGGAAAGTCTGAATGTATCAATGTAGTTAGTTTTTTGTTTTTCCTAACAAGGACCAAGTGTTAGCTTAACCATGGACAGATACATGTTGGTGCATGCATCCTTGTATATATTAATGTGGTATGAACCAGTATTAATGTGGTATGAACCAGTTTGAGTGAGTACCTATGCAAATCATGTTCTGTATGTTGCGGTTGAATAATTGTGCTCTCATATATATGTGACTTAATTAAAAAATTTGTTCAACTTCACAGACGGGGAACAAGTAAACCCCGTCTAAAACATCTTTACAGAAACATTTCAGACGGGTCACTGTTCCAACACCGTCTGAGATAGCTAAACATGTGTAGAAGATATCGTCTAGCTTAGAAGCTAGCTGGCAGTGTACTTCGCTCCCATTTCTCTAAGCAGCTAGCTAGCGTGTGTACGGCTCGCCGCTCCTGGCTCCACGTCGCGCCCCCCTGCCGGCGTGGACTCTCGCCGTGTCGCTCCTGACCCCGCATCTGGAGGCTGCGGCTCGCCGCGCGCCCCCCTGCCGGCCGGCGTGGGCTCTCGCCGTGTCACTCCTGGCCCCGCATCTGGAGGCTGCGGATCACCGCGCCCCCTGCCGGCGTGGACTCTCGCCGTGACGTCGCTCCTGGCTCCGCATCGCCGACCCGCTGCGCCGACCCGCCGCTCGCGGCTCCGCGCGCACGTGCAGGTTTTTGTAGTCAAACTTAGCAACCCTTTATTTTTCATTATTTGTCTGTGTAGTTTCTATGGTTCGTTCCATATTGAGTAATTGAATTAATTAGCGGATATATTGCAGATGGATCGTAAATGGATGTACCCCGACAACCGTGCATGTAGCGAGTTTGTCTCTGGTGTGTTTGGCTTCATTGCTGCTACAGAAAGGTACGAGCTGGACTTCAACTTGACTTCTTTGTGTTGTCCATGTTGTGATTGCAATAACAAGAGAAGATACAATGAGGCCAAACATCTCCATTCACACTTGATCTTTCGTGGTTTCATGAAGAATTATGAAATTTGGAACCAACATGGTGAGGAAGGAGAGAATCCAGGTGAAGTGGTTGAAGCTTGCTTAGATGGCAGGGTTTCTGTTCTGAAGGGCACCAAGATGATACATGCGAAGACGTGCCACATGTTAGTGTGGATGAAGAAGTACATGACACTGAAGAAAATTACAATGGCATAGATGGCAGTGATGACTTGGTCGATGTTGCCCATCATTTGGATCAGATGATGATGGATGGCATCGAAGGTGATGACAATTATGGTGACGGCGAATTTACCAAGTTCAAGGAAATGGTTGCAAACTCGAAGACCTTATTATATCAAAATTGTGACAAGGAGGAGTACACAAAGTTCTATTCAGTGCTCAAGCTTTTGCAGTTGAAGTCAAAACATCGTTGGTCTGACGTCAGTTTCAATGGCTTGTTGATGCTGCTACGGGACATGCTACCTACAGGGAATGTGTTGCCCAAATCAACGTACGAGGCCAAGAGGATCATTTGTCCATTGGGGTTGGAGGTAGAAAAAATACATGCCTGTGTCAATGATTGTGTTCTGTTTCGTGGTGACAATGCAGAGATAAATCATTGTCCTGAATGTGGAACCCCTTGCTACAAGCGCAGAAATGATGGGGGGACAGTAAAAGGAAAGGTGCTCCTAGGAAGGTGATGTGGTATTTTCCTATAGTTCCTCGCTTGAAGCGTTTGTTTGCCTGCAAAAAGGATGCCCAATTGATGCGTTGGCATAGTGAGGGGCGTAAAGATGATGAATACTTATGTCACCCAGCGGATTCAGCTCAATGGAGGAACATCAACAGCAGATATGGGAAGCACTTTGCAAATGAGTTGAGGAATATTAGGTTTGCTTTTAGCACAGATGGAATGAATCCTTTTTCAAACATGAGCACATCTTACAGCACATGGCCTGTTGTGCTGACCATTTTCAACCTTCCACCCTGGCTTTGTCACAAGAGAAAGTACATGATGTTGAGCACTCCAATATCCGATCCAAAGGAGGCCAGCATCGACATTGATTTGTATCTCAGACCATTGGTCGATGATTTGAAAATGCTATGGGATACTGGAGTTGAGGTTTGGGATCAGCATAAGCGTGAGTACTTAAACCTGAAAGCCATTTTGTTCTGCACCATCCAAGATCTGCCTGCACAACGTAACTTGATGGGACAACGTAAAGGAGAGAAAGACTGCCCCCAATGCCTAGATGACACAGAGAGTGTGTGGCTGAAACACTCGAAGAAAAGGGTTTATATGCGTCACCGGCGGTTTCTTCCCAAGTCTCATCCATGGAGGAAGATGAAGGAGCAATTTGATGGCACACAAGAGAAAGCAGGACCTCCAAGGCATTTCAGCGGGGAGCACATTTATGAGCAGGTGAAGGATATGAATGTTGTCCTCGGCAAGCGAAAGCGCACTTCTAAATCTAAGGAGATACCCATGTGGAGAAAAAAATCAATATTCTGGGAGCTTCCTTACTAGAAGTACCTGGATATTCGGCATACCATCGATCTCATGCATCTCATCAAGAACGTCTGTGAGGCAATCCTTGGTACATTTCTTAACATCAAAGGAAAATCGAAGGACCATGAAAATGCACGAGCTGACCAGGAGATGGAATTAAGGCCTGAGCTTTGTCCCGAGGATTGTGATACGAGACTACCCACAAGTTGTGTCACTCTATCTAGGAAGAAGAAAAAGGAATTGTGTGAGTTTCTTAGAAGTGTCAAAGTTCCCACTCGTTTCTCGTCCAACATTGGGAAGAAAGTGTCGATGAGTGAATTGAAATTGGTTGGCACAAAGTCTCGTGACTGTCATGTGTTGATGACGATGCTTCTTGCTGTTGGAATTAGGAATATTCTGCCTGTTAATGTTCGAGAGGCTGTTATGAGCTTATGCTTCTTCTTTAATGCTATTTCCCAAAAGATCATTGATGACACAACTTTGGGCCAGCTTGAGAAAAATGTAATGAAGACTCTTTGTCTCCTCGAGGCGTACTTCCCACCATCTTTGTTTGATATCATGGTACATCTGATTGCTCACCTTGTCAAGGAAGTTAGGTACCTTGGACCGGTTTTCCTACACTGGATGTATCCATATGAAAGGTTCCTAGCAATTTTGAAGGCGTTCGTCAGAAACCGAGCTTCGCCGGAGGGCTGCATTGTTGAGGGTTATTCTACTGAGGAGGTGGTTGAGTGGTGTGTTGGTTATATTGATCCAAACAATTCCATTGGTGTGCCAAAGTCTCGGTGCGAGGGAAGGTTGTCAGGGAAAGGCACTCTTGGGAAGAAGGCAATAATTCCCGAATTGGACTTATATCAAAAGGCTCATTTCCATGTTTTGCAATAAAGTAAGGTAGTAAGCCCGTATATAAAACAGCACAAAGAGATGCTAAGGCAAGAGAACCCAAAGCGGGGCGAAGCATGGATAGCAAAAGCACATATGGCCAGGTTCAACATTTGGTTTAGAGATGAAATGCAGAAGTCAAGCTCGAACACAAGCAAGCTGCTTCAAAATCTGGCTAAAGGTCCACTCCACGTAGTCATCACTTACCAAGCATATGAAGTAAATGGTTACACATTCTACACCAGATTTCAGGACGAAAACAGCGTGAACCAGAACAGATGCTTATGACAACAATATGCAGAAGGATGCATGCTACGGACAAATAGAGGAGATATGGGAGCTAAGATATGTGGGATTTAAGATGGCTCTGTTCAAGTGTCGGTGGGTCGAGAGAAAAACAGGCGTTCAGAAGGACAGATATGGTTTCACTACTGTTGACCTGGAAAAAAATGGATACAAGCAAGAGCCATTTGTGCTTGCAAAACAGGTGTTCCAAGTCTTCTATGTGCCGGACACGGTCAAAAAGGGACGACGTGTGGTTCTCCCGGGAAAAAGAAGAATTTTAGGAGTTGAAGATGTGGTGGATGAGGATTAATACAATCAGTTTGATGAAGTTCCTCCATTTGCTACCTGCTCCATTTTTGCTGACCTAAACACAAGTAGCGCAACTCCTAATCTTCGAACAGACCATAAAGAAGGGATACTTCGACAAAGGCGACGTGGAAAAAAGAAAGCAGACCATGAGGAGAATACTCAAGTTCCTCGTGACATACCTCAAAGCAACAGAACTGCTGCTGGAAAAAGTCGCCGTCCCCAAAGGAAATAATACCATGAATGAATTGAACTGTCACATTTCAAGTTCACCATACTCCTGCATATGTTCTGAAGGTATTTGAAATTAAGTTCTGTATATGTTTTTGTATTGTTGTACGTTGTCTTGTTTATTCTTTCTTTATGCTCAATTTCAGTAACATGAATAGTTATTTTCCTTTTTCTTGCTAAGTTGATTATAATATTAATCTATTTCGGCTTATTACTGTATCTTTAGTTTTATATTTTTATATTTGGAACATGTCGCTATTTGTTTGCCCTCAATGCCTCTTTCTGTTCAATATTTCTATTTCCTTCAATCCCCTGAATTTTGGTAGTTGTAATTATCTATAGTCGTGTTTGTTTTTTTGGCTGTCTATATGGGATTTTTCGTCTCTTCTTATGGGCTTTTGCTTCAAGAGTTATGGGCTTTCGTTTCCTGTGCACAATATCTATTTGCGTAACAGAAACACGATCCTCTGGCCCTACAGTGCTTGCGACACTTCACTTCCGAATTTTTTGGAACCACATTCTCGTATTTGGTGGTTCAGTTTAGATAGACACAATCCTCCAGCCCTACACCGGTTGCTGTGACGCTTCAGTTCCTATTTATTAGGCACCATTTTCTCTCATAATTTGTTTTCAGTTGCACCCACGTACAGGGCCGCTCGCCCTATTAAAACCATCCCCCCACCCTTCCTGTTTCGCATTCCCATCTCCCGTCTTCTCCCCGCAGGCGCAGAGAAGGCAAAAGGTTTTCAACCTTGCTCCCTCTTCCTGTTGCTCCCTCTTTTATCCCCAAGTTTGTTCTTTGTTTCAAAGCCTGCTCATTATTCAGTTAGCGCTACACCGGATTTTGTTTTGTTTGTCTTCATCTGTAATCTTACTTTTCTTGTTGACAATTTTGTAGGTTGCAGAAGAGTTTCGTCGTTCTTGTTCAAGTTTTTCGCTCAAGTAAGTGTTTCTGGTCATTCAAGTTCCTACACAGAGGAGATGTATCTATTATGATTGATGGTGTGTTTTACCTTTGTTTGTGTTGCGGTAATAAATTTTCATGCGTTAACATGTTAATGTGTTTCAGTTTGCTTCCCTATGTTGAATCATCATTTCATTTTGTATATTTTATTGGAATCTGATCTGTTTGCCAAATTGTGTATAAAAAGAAGAGGAAACAGAGATTATTTGATTAGCAATTTGTTGAAACGTGGTTACATTATCTGATTCGCAATTTGTTCTGAACATAATTTGATAATGGTTTAGATCTGATTCTCTTGTTGAATCTTTTACTGTCATGGTACCGTTTGTTTATTTCCTAAATAATCCCTGAATCATGTTGTTTATTTTATCTAAGTAATGAATTTGTTTCTTTAGTCGTTCTAAAATTAAAATGTGGTATCGTTGAACAAAGTACCTTGCTGATGTTTATGTGTTTGCTCTGATTTTGTCATCATCAACCTGATGATTATTTGTTAGCTTTTCCTCTGTACAGTGATAATTTTATATTGATAATTAAATTGAAAACTGATGTCTCTTGAAAGTTCTTTCTATAAACTTGAGGAAATACTTATGTTATTGAAATTGCATTTAAAATGTATTCAAATTGCTATCTTGTATAGTGGTAATTATAGGTTTCCTGATTAGCAATATTTACAAATAAGGTTAGCAATTTGCAAAGTATAACTAATTTTTTTTTCCCTGTAATTCAGTTTATTTCAGAGATATCTTATAATGTTATGTTAAAGTTGCCTTTAGCAATATTTGAGATGTTCCTTGTCTTTGTTTATTTATTTTAGTTTCTGTTACAATAGTTTACATGCATAGTAGTTTACATTGATAATGACTTAGTTTACATTGATAATGATTTCATGTTTTTTCCTTTTTTTCATTGATTGGATCCTATGTTCCTTTGCTACTGTCTATAAGGGTATGACATAGTTTATGTTATTTCTGAACTTTTCATTCATTTTCATTTATCCATTTTTCAATTTCAACAGGATGGCTGAAAAAGGGGCATCTAAGTATGAGAGTGGTGGTTCTTCAGGAGGTGCTATGAGGAAAGAAAAAAAGGACCATAAGAATCCTCCTTTTGTTCCCAAGGCTCAAAGTTTCCGTCTGTCAAGGACACTTGCTGAATACCTGAAAGTTGTTGAAGGTCCACAGGGATGGTTGGTCATTACTCGTAAACCGCTGAAAATCAATGATTCATTTGTTGTTCTCATGGCTGCAATGAAGAGGTAACCATGACTTGTTCTTGTCTATTAAGTTTTTTTTAAAAAAAATTGGCAATGTTGTCTGGTAGCAAACATCTATCCTATATGCTTCTTTAGGCTTAAGCTATTTCTTTGATTGTTTCAAGTTCATGTGGGGCTGGCTCTCTCTTTCTATGTGACAATGTTTCTAAAATGCAACTACTCATTTATTCTGGGAATGGGAAACTGAAAATGGGAAAGAACTAATTAATGTGACTGATATTGATCATAGAGAAAGGTTAAACATGGAACAAACTAAACATAAACATGAACAAACAATTTTGTTCGTTATCCATAACTTATCTTTGTCAAAATTGTTTTTCTTGTTTGCTGTCAGGGATTTTACTTATGTAATATTACTCAAAACCATTTTGTTTTAGTCTTAACTGTAGATTTAGCACATGGAACAAACTTAACAACAACATAAAGAAAAAAAATCTCTGTTTATGTTTATGTTTTATTTGTGTCATGTTTAATGTTTCTTTATACTCAATTTCAGTATCATGAATTAGTTGTTTTCCATTCCCACAAGAAATAACACTAGATTCAGCACATCTGTACAGAGGAAAAACTAAGTTGATTATAATATGAATCTATTTTTGCTTATTACTGTATCTTTAGTTTTATATTTTTATATTTGGAACATGTCGCTATTTGTTTGCCCCCAATGTGTCTGTTTGTTCATTATTTCTATTTCCTTCAATCCCTGACCATTTGTTATTAAATTTTTCGTCATAGTGGTCACAATGCAAAGTTCTCTCTTAAAGATGTTGACTTTGGAATGGATCCTAACAAAAGAATAGTTATCATGTGCCGTAATGTTGAGAGTGCTGAATTCTTCAGCAAACAGTTAATTACATTTCAACATCCTGCTATTGCAATGACCTTCGAACGAGTTAATGATGTTCGGTTCTTTTCCTGGGATATTGACCCTGGTCGTCTCATGAAAATTAAAGAATTTCCAGTGAACACAGAGGGTGCTGTTGTTGATGCTTCTAATCCTTTGCCTCCTGTTGATGAACCTGAACCTGTTGTTGAAGTCATGAGCAGGATTGTTGCTGAATTTCTTGATGTGGAACAAAGTCCTCAATCCACTTTGGTGGTTGTTTCTGGACGTTTTGAAGGAGATGATTTATGGCTTACTGTCACTGAGTGCTGCAAGACGTGATTTTCTATATTTTATTGTGCAAGTAGTTGATCAATTCTAAAATAAATTATATTAAACTCTATTTTTTAATCTTTTTTTTGTTACTTGTTTGATTCCTGCAGGATCTTGTATCATGTTGGTGATATAAAGGTAGCAATTGACCATGGAAACAAAGTGTTTGTCAAGTGCCCAACAGATTATTCAGCTGTCATCTTATGTAGCTTTTATGCTACTGTTGAGCCTGACAAGATGTTAAGGTTTAACAAAGTGATTGATCTAGATTTTCCTGAAGTTGACGCTGACTATGGTGCTTGTATTGAAGTCAGGGAATCAGAACACAGGAGAGTTTGTTGACTTTGATGGCGGTTCGGGCAAAGAAGAAGGTTCTGGTTGTGTTAAAGTTTGCAGTCATTACTAGTTTCCCTCCAGTGCCACGAACTTTGCATTCTTCACTTATAATTTGTTAGTATTGTCGTGAATAATGTTAGTTTCTGTTATGTGAGATGTGTGATGGACAAGTGCCTCACTTGATAATTAATGCAGCATCAATTTCAATTATGTTCAGTGTTGTTCTATTTACATTGAACTTTTTTCTCTTAAACAAGTGTTATTTACATGCCCATTACAGTTTCAGGCCTACAAACAGAAATATTCTGAAACAACCATTACATTGGCAAAATTAAATTTACCTTTTGCTTCCTATTATGGCAAAATTAAATTTACCTTTTGCTTCCTATTATGTTGGACTAAGTTGTGGAATGTTTGCTTGCTGATTCTGACTTTTTATATGCTTAATTGAAAAATGAAAATGCCCGTTGCACTTTCAGAACTATAAACACAATTGTAGGTTCTGAAATACAACTACATGGGCTAAATGTTCTTATATTTTTGCTTCACATGCATGCATGTTTCCTTTATATTACACATACACTGGCTGACATGGAAATGCCATGATGCATGGTACAATTCTATGACTGGTTGAGTGCTGTTAGCAGCCTTGGCCTGCTGCTAATTTCCCAGCATCTACTACAGAAGGAAATGAGGCAGGCCCCGGGCCATTATATTGCTGATTCTGCGCACTAGATATATGGATAAATAACTGCGAAGGCGTGTGTTGGAATTATGTCTCAGACGGGGAATAAGTAATCCCCGTCTGAACAAAGACGTTTCAGACGGGTTACTAGTGTTCCCCGTCTGAAAGGGGAAGTTCAGACGGGTTACACAAAATCCCCGTATGAGAAAAATGAGACGCAGAACCTGACAAACAGACAAACACATACAATCTCCTCTTAACCAGTATTAAGTTGTGTTCTTCCTGTTCCTGTTCTGCTCGTGATCCCGAATGGAGATGCCTCCCGAACCCGCTGCCCTGTTCCTCATCAACGGGCTTATAAATCCCACCTCCGCCGCTATCCCTACCTCCTCTCCACTCCGTCCGTCCCAGCCGACGGCCGCTTCACTGGATCCGCTCTCGTGTCGGCCATCGTGCTGGCAAGCAAGCTCGCCGCCAGCCCCTTCACCATTTCACTCCGGCTGCAGACAACAGCCCTCCGAAGAAGATACGTTCGGCAGATCTAACATCGTCGTGGTTAGTAGTACTTGCCTTTTGTTTCCATATTTTTTTTGTCAGTAGGAGGTGTATCTTCGTTGGATATATATGTTGCTTGTGTTCTCGACGTGTTTCGATGTGGATGTTGTGCGACATTAGAGTGTTTCCATGTCGTGCTAATTAGAGTGTTTGTTCGTCCAGGCCAAACTGGCAGGTTCGTCCACCGGCTCCTGCTCTCCACCCGAAGCCAAGCAGTACATCTTGCGTTCAACACCGATCCGGCCTCCCTTCACGGCTCCCTTCACGGCAAGTATATATTTGTTGTCCACTTACTGTTGATACCACATATTGTTGATACCACGGTCAAAACTCCGAATTACTTTATGCCTTGTTATACTGAGCACAGACTATAGGGTTGCTCATTTGTTAGCAAATAAATCTTGTATTGTGTCGTTGACAGCACTTTGGCTTCGATGGGCTCCGGACTTTGCTGCCAATGTAGTTTCAGCTGATTGTAACACTTTGCTGCCAATGTAGTTTCAGCTGATTGTAACACTTTGCTGCCAATGTAGTTTCAGCTGATTGTAATACTACCCCGATCTAATGATATCTCATTTTTCCCCGCCAAAAAAAAAAACTGGGCACAAATGAATTGCCAGCGTGCAAATTGGGACTATGATAGTACGAAACTGTTGCTTGAACTTTGCCTTCTTGAGAAGGAAGTGTGCAATTTCAACTCTAAGGGCCCAAACAGTCAGGGATGGTACAACATTCATAGTGGCATGAAGGCCAAATATGGCGACAAATTCTCCCCCGAACAAACTTGCAGGAAGCTTGTGAGCCTGAAAAGGGCATACACCGGCTGGAAGCACCTTCAACTGTTCCAGACTAGTCTCGGTCGTGACCCAAACACTGGCGCCATTTCAGCTGATGGGTCCTTCTGGGCAGGGGTATGTTCTCTCACCATGTCCTTCATTCGTCTTATTTGTTAGAGATAGTACATCAACTATTTGTTATCCTCACATGTTGTCTTGACTGCAGGTGCCCAAATCCCTTCGTGGGGTGTATCAACTTCCCTCTTCCTGGACGAGCTCAGCAAACTGTATGACAGGACACCCCAAGATCGGGGCACTTTGGTTTGCGCAGGTGGTGTGTCGCAAAGGTCAGTGGATAGCGTAGGTGGTGTGCCGCAGATGATGGGGAATGTTGGTAGCGCATTTCCAGTGGATGTTGATGGCACAAGTGGTGTGCCGCAGAGGTCAGTGAATGTTGGCAGCGCATGGCCAGTGGATGTTGATGGTGCAGGTGGTGTGCCGCAGAAGTCGGTGAATGTTGGCAGCGCATGGCCAGTGGATGTTGATGGTGCAGGTGGTGTGCCGCAGAGGTCGGTGAATGTTGGCAGCCCATATGGTGCGCCGCAGAGGTCGGTGAATTTTGGCAGCCCATGTGGTGCGCCGCAGAGGTCGGTGAATTTTGGCAGCCCATGTGGTGCGCCGCAGAGGTCGGTGAATGTTGGCAGCGCTTGGTCAAATGGTGTTGGCAGCCCATATGGTGTGCCGCCGAGGTCGGTGAATGTTTGCAGTGCAGGTGGCGTGGGGCAGATGTTGCTCAATGTTTGCAGCGATGACACTCCACAATGGCCTGCAGCATCTACCAGAAGGAATTCTGAACAAGTGGATGTCAACAGTCCACCGAGGAAGAGGACTAGTTCCTCTTTGGAAGACTGTGTCCACATCTTGGCCGATAATGTGGTCCATCAAATGCAGCGTCGAAACAAGTCTGACTCTGAGCGTCGAAGGAAGCATGACTCTGAGCATCAATAGATGCCTGTGCCTGAGGTAGTGGAGTTAAAACAAGTGTTCAAGGTTTTGAAGGACGATGGCATAGAGGGGGGATCTGAGCTTCACTGCAAAGCTTTTATCCTATGCAAGGAAAAACTGAATCGTTTGGCGTTCCTTGACTTGTCAAAACCAGAAGCTCGCATGAATTGGATCATGTTCAACTGGGAGCACCAACAGCACAAGTTTTGAGTAGTTTGGGTTGCTGTGGTTCTGATGTGTTTACTTATGCTCTGTATTGATCATGTACTCTTGTCGAACTTAAACATGTTTTTCTATTTGTGCATGTGTTATGTCGCCCTGTGGCCTCAACATTAAACAGTGTGTAATATGTCAGGTGTTATGGTTTAATTTCTGAATAAATAGTAGTGCTTGCCTGTGGTTCCTTTGTGCTTAAATAAATTTGTGGTGCCTTTGTGCTTAAATAAATTCAGTGCATAAGTTGTTTACTTTGCTGATTGCAGGGACACGGGCAATCAGCACAGTATACAAAGGAGCAGGGAGAGGTTGATAATTTCTGAAAGGTATGCAGCAGCACGTGCAATCAGCATAGTCAACAAAGGAGCAGGGACAGGTTGATAATTTCTGAAAGGTATGCAGCCACCGCATTGTGCTGCTGACTTTTGTATGTAAGTTGTTATATATACATTTCCCTGGACAGCTTCTAATATCTTCTCTATTGATGCTAATATATGTAGGATGTCCACCAGTATTGAGGAATATTCATACAACAGCGACACTTCGAGTGCATACAACAGCGACACTTCGAGTGATGCTAGCTCCATCATCTACAACATTGCGGCCTTGGGTGTCGCTGCTACAGTATTGGCAATATCAAGGAACAATGAACAACTGCTGTGGTGCATCCCCCACTCCCATTCCCACATGTCACCGGACGTCAATGTGTTCAAAATAATTTGCACAACCCTAGGAGGTGCTTGAAAAACTTTCGTATGTCTCCTACCACCTTCCTACAGCTGCATGAACTGCTAGTTCGTTATCATGGCCTGCAATCTAAACAAGAGGTTGAGTCGATAGAAGTTTTAGCAATGTTCGTCTGGTCTTGTGCCCACGCTCAGCCCGCTGGCCAGATCGAGGACAAGTTTAAACGTTCTGTGAGCACAGTGAGTAGAAAGATGTTTGAGGTCGGACAAGCCATGTACAACTTTGCCAATTTTGTAATTCGTCCCAGGGACCCAGAGTATAGAACAATAAGTCCAGATGTCGCCAAATATTCAACCTTCTTTGATGGGTGCATAGGTGTTGTAGATGGAACTCACATTCCGATTAGAGCTAGCAGGGAGCTACGTCCAGACTTGATCAATAGGGTTGGTGCCACAACCTTTAATGTGTTAGCTATAGTGGACTTCCATTCGCGGTTCACACTTGTAGGAACCGGGATTCTGGGGGGATGCTATGACAGGGAAGTCCTAAAGCGTTGTTGGTCCCCACACAAGGTTCCCACATCCACCACGAGGTTAGAATTTTTTTGATGGATTTTAAAGCACAAAATTACAATCCCTATGTGTCACTAATGTTGTATTACACTAATGTTTTGTAGGACTGTACTATCTCGTGGACTCTGCTTATCAATTGAGAGGCGGTTATTTGCCGCCATATCTGATGACGAAACGAGCGCCTCAAACTAGGGAGGCGAGATTTAACAAACACCATTCATTACTTCGCATTAAAGTTGAAAGAACATTTGGGAGGCTGAAGGGCAATTGGCGCATATTGCGGGATATTCCATTTTCTGAGACAGATTTGCAAAACAAAATCATCATTTCATGCTTTGCTCTGCACAACTACGTGCTGGGCACTACTACTGGACCACAAAACGAAGCAGCTATCTATGGCAATCCTGTTGTTTTGAATCTGCTGCAAACATATGGTCCTAATAATATGGAGTTGGTGAGAAATTGGATCGCTCAAGGAGTCGATTTGTTTCAGTAGTATTGTGGTATGGCACCTTCGTCAACATATACCAACAATTTTGCCACTCACTTGTTACCAATCCTTTTGTGATGTTTCACTAATCATTAATGGCCAGGTACATGCAGAGGTTCTTCATGATTATTGATGAGGCCTGGCCGGGTGTCACATGTTGCAGCATACGTAGCTTATTTAGTATGGTTAGTATGGTTAGCCTATTGAGACATGTTGGTCATATGTTGTATTGTAAACGAACTGATATTTCAGCCTATTTAGTATGGTTAGCCGTATTTGTTGTGCCGTATATGTTATATTATAACGAACTGATATTTCTGTGGACATGTCTCAAATGCAACAAACTGGTGTATGGTTAGCCTATTTAGTATGCAATGCAGTTTATTTGCATGTTGAGCAACTGCCTGTGTTTGGCGCCAAAATGAGCTGGATTGTGCATGTTTATGGGTATATTTTGGTGCTTTTTGGCGCCAAATTGAGCTGGAATGTGCATTTTTGTGTTGGCTTCAAATTGAACTGAATTGTGCATGTTTCTAGGTATATTTTGGCGCTTGTTTGCACCAAATTGAGCTGGATTGTGCATGTTTATGGATATATTTTGCCACAATTTACTGACTAATCATTTCAGACGGGTTACACCGAATCCACATCTGAGAAAGAGTATTTCAGACATTTATTTGTTAAACCCCGTCTAAATATTGTATGTTCTGCTCTTGATAAAATTGATCCAAACATGTAGGGGTTGGCATTCGGTTAATCCGGTTAATTCGGTTCGGTCAATTCGGTCAAAAGAAACTTCGGTTAATGAAAAATGATAACCGATTTAGTACCGAGAAAATGATTAACCACACGATTCGGTTGCGGTCAATTCGGTTCGGTTATGCAGTTAACCGCATTAACCGCACAACATCACATATTTCATTATGTTCAATAAATTTATGCAATAAACGTAATAAAAAATAGACCAATGTGTCGTCGATGGCGATGTCAATGCACGGATGGCCGCGAGTGATGTGTGTGGAGAGGATAAAGTTGGGAGAGGACCGAGTTGGAATGAGTTAGAACCGAGAATCCTTGTGATCTACTTGGTTGAGATGATAATATCGGTTAAATCGGTTGGTTCGGTTAATCGGATTAATAACCACAATTTTTGCGGTTAACCGTAGTTGTCAAAAATGATAACCGCAATTTTTGCGGTTAACCGCATTAGCTCAAAATCTTAGGTAATTCGGTGCGGTTAATTCGGTTAATCGGTTTTGCGGTTAACCGCGCCCACCCCTACAAACATGCTCCCGATCTTTGGTTCAATTTGCGAATTGCCTCAAAATATTCTGACATAATAAAAAATTATTCAATTACTTATAACGTCTGATTCTCTAAAAAAAAAGTATTGAACCAAGATTTATCATCCCGCTCAACAATTTCATTGATCTGAATATTGTCAGTAATTAATGATATAAGCTGATTGTCAAAATTCATTATCGCTGGCATAGTGAATACCGCTCAACAATTCCAATGGACAAGCCTGCAAATAAAAATTCTTTTTCAATCGTAAAAGCTAGCAGAAAATAATTCACTCCTCACAATGATACATGTGTGATCTATATTCATTAAAAAAGGTCCTAATTAATTAAAATATTGATGGCTTTATTTTCATTTGCTTCGCATTCATGACACACATTTATTCATCACAACAATACATGTCTCATACATTGCTGCGATTTTAATAGTTCAAAAACTCATTAAATAAAAAACTAATTAAACTAGATCGTCCACCTTGATATTCATTGGCTTGGCAAATTCGGCAGAGGCAAAAGAGTCGATGGCGGCATACGTGATATGCTCATCTGTCAAAATCTCCCGGCCCCAACTGGCGTGAAGTTTGACTTTCTTCTTCTTGTCTATGTCTGCATGTAATAGCTCTTTCGCTAACCTCTCGAGCGACGGCTTCCACACTGTACTCCCAATGTTCATGCTTATTCCAATCGGCTATAAATCAACCGCGTTGCGCACATAGATGCCAAAGTCATTCGCCAACCTATTTGTGTCTTGCTCCACATCTGCCCCGATGAACTTGCAGTGTGGACACTCCAGGAATTCCTTCAGAATCTTGGGGTACATGTTTTTCGCTTGGTAAATCTGGTACACCAAGCAACGAGTACCCACGTAGAGCTGTATGAGAGCAGTCCGCTTGCGCGTCCTCCATTCAGAAGAAAAATACTGATCGCGCCATTCAGTGTCCAAGCCGACGATAAGGTGTTCGCGGTGATCACCGCAAACCTCGTGGATGAAGTTGGCGACGGCTTTGTAGTCCTCTGTCACCATGGTTCTGACCTCGTGTTGTTGAAGAGTACGACGTGTTCCGTCGTCGCCATGGCCTCGTCGACGGTCGCCGCCGCCGCCGACTCACATGTCGCCGACTTGTTGCCCGCCGCGTCGCCGACGATCGCCGCCGCCAAGCCGGCCGGGTGAACGGTCGTCGTCGCCTCGGTCGCCGGGTCGTCGACGTGGATCCTCTTCCCCATGCCCGCCGCGTCGTCGACAGTCGCCGCCGCCATGCCCGACGTGTCGTCGACGGTCTTCGTCGCCACGATCACCGCGTCATCAATGTTCTTACGCTTCGCCACGGCCGCCATGCACGTGGTCCGCCGCTGTCGTGGTCGACCAGAGATATCGATCGCTCGAACTCGATCGTCGCGGAAGTAAGAAAGATCGATCGATCGATCGATGGATAGTGTCGTCGTAACATCGTCGCAATTTATATACATCGGGGAGGCATGTCATCAGTCGCGTCGCCAGTCGAGGCGTCGAGCGCGCGCGCCGCTGATCAAATCCATTAATTCGTCGCGACGGTGAAACGAAGCGTCGCGCCGGTGATTCCATTATTCTTTCGAAATGATCAGCCGTTGCGTGTTGCAACGAATCGTTTCGCTATCGCCCTTAAAAACCATAGCGTTAAGTTTCACCGGCCGCACGCACGCGGCCCCTGTCTCCGTCTCCAGAAATGCGTCATGCATGCGACGTGGTCCCGCCAGACGGAAAAGAGACAGACGGTTAATTATGGCGCAAATCTATCCCCGTCTGACAGAACAGTTTCAGACGGGGTTCCAGAGCCACCGTCTGAAGTACAGAAAATATTCCAGACGGTTTTAAACAGACCCCGTCTGATATTGTTTGCCTCATTATTTCAGACGCTGGTCAAATAAAAGTCGTCTGAGAATATTCCACGACTTGGCGTCGAGTGAGGTTTCAGACGGTTGCTATGTATCACCGTCTGTGGTTCTACGTATACAGACGGGTTTCTTTTCACGTCTGAGATTTGCATTTCTGCAGTAGTGTTATACAGATCCGAGTCCCTGCCTTTCTCGTGCGCATGGCTGCTCATCGCCTCATCATCTGGACCGAAAAACATCACGACGATTTGGTTGAACGTCAGTTGTGCTGCTGCTGCTCCAGCGCTCAATTTGAATCGGCCTAGATATCATACGCCTCCATGCTCGGCGTTGGGTTGCCGGCCACCGCGGCGTCCAAACTGCCATGTCAAATCAGAAATCACAGGCTGCTCTACCTCTCCTGCATGCAAGGGAGGCCATGGCTAGAAGCCTAGAGTTGATTTGTGATTTTTTTACTTTCTTCAATGTCTTTTCTTGATTCGTCAAAACCTACTTTTGTTCGTTCCGATCCAACATTCTGCTTTATATTGAGCCCCCGTCATCTCTTCCTTTGATATGTCTGTGTGATCAAGGGGATCACCGTCGGGCGCCCTGATTGATTGGTCTATTAGGAGGACAGCCGATGCAGATTCTAAAAACTGAAGTTCGTCAAGTCATTTCTGCCGATGGGGAAGAAAATTGATCTTTGATATTAGTGTTAGCCACGTGTCAGCGATAGGAAAGGGTCCTATTAGATCCATGTAGGACCCGGGTCCTATATAATTTCCTTCCGATTGATGCGGCGTCACCGAGATTGGCGCGTTGCTCGGTCCACGGACAAAATGTTTCTAATAGCCTACTACTGAACGGACTTCCACTGAAAACCGACTCTACTAATGCAACTCATATCTGTCTGGATCCTAGATAGTAGTAATGTACAGCTAAACTATAAACGAGTGTTTTTACAGACTGGCCGTCTTTATCCTTTGTTTTTTAATAACTATCAGTGTTGACTTTTACTGTTTCAACTTTGACCATTATTTTTTTATTAATACATAATTAAACTCTCATAACTATATTATGTTATTAAAATACTATTTACACCACATCTATTAATCATATGTTTATTTTATGTAACAAAGTATTTTAAAAGTTATGAAATGGTCAAAGAGTGAATAGTGTAGTCAACAGTGTCAATTATTTAAAAACGGAGGAGGTATGAGCTAAAATTTGTTTTCACTTTTACACCCAAAAAAATTGTTTCCACTTCCTTCACAAAGAAGTAATCCGATTTTACAGCTTGATAAATAGCAATTTTTATTTTCGTTTATGCTTTTTTCGATAGCCATTGCATTCAGCAGCTCAATTATGCTACTGTTTTGCTACAGCTGTAGGAGCATCAGCGAACCGCGCCAGCAAGGTACCATGAATCCTAATAACACAATATGTTTCCTTTTTCATTATATATGAAAACCAGTTTCTTAAAAATTATCTGTTTTTGCCTCGTTGATAATATAATACACAACCCACTTGTTGTTGAGTCTTTTTTTTTTCTTTCCGCTTGGTGACAGCCATATAATTAAGGCTATGTCGTTCCGATAAAACATGAGATAATTGCATAAGTGCCCCTACTTTGTACCTCAATTATGAATTTACTCTCGTTTTTTCAACTTTGCACCATTGCCCCTATTTTGACCAAGTTTGTTGCACCATTGCCGCTATTTTAATGGTAAAATCGTAATTTTTTCCATCAAAATAGGGGCAACCATGCAACAATTTAGATGAAAATAAGGACAATGATGCAAAGTTGAAAAAATGAAGGTAAACTTACCATTAACACTCAAAACAGAGGTAACTATGCAAATGCCCCAAAAAACACAGTAGATGGCTAGAGATAAAGGAAAATCTAAACCTGACACTTGGCCAATGGCCGTAGTGGCCCTAAGCTCATATCTGCACGTATTGTCAAAAGGCCCATTATCTATTAGCGAACAACTGTAGACTACATGGCCCTAGCATAAGCACCTCTTGCTGCTGCATGTCTAAATTCAGTGGGCCTCTGTAACGATCCTGCCCTAGGACCCATGAAACGTTTGAGCTGGCCCTGGGCCTTTGCTAAAAATAACACATAAAACTCGTGAATTTGGCTGTTGGACTTGGAATTCATTTTCCACACTCACGCAAAGCATGCAAAACCCAACTTTAGAGTTGACCGCTCAATCCTCTCTGACTCTTTATACGAAAAGTCTAACGCGCATACGTACGCGCTCGCGCGTTAGCGCGCGTATGTTGCGGCCCGGCCCAATTGAAAGCGCGGCGGAGCGCAGGGCCGGTGCGGGCGGCGCGACGCGGCCGCGTCGCCGGTGGTGGTTTAGCGCGGGCGGCGGAGCGCGTGTGCGAGGTGGCGGCGGAGCGCGGGATGGGGGCGGGCGGCGCGATGCGGCGGCGTGGGCGCCGCCGCGTCGCCGGTGGTGGATTAGCGCCGGCGGTGAAGCTCGGAGCGAGGTGGTGGCGGTGCGACGTGGCGGCGAGGGCGCCGTCGAGTCGCCGGTCAGCGGTTATCGCCGGCGGGAGCGTCGAGCATTGCAGCTGTGTTGGTCCGGGAGGGCGGTGGCGGAGCGCGGGTGGAGTGCGGGCGGTACGACGCGGCGGCGAGGGCGCCGCCGCGTCGCCGGTCGGCGGTTTAGTGCGGGCTGTTTAGGGGGTTCGGGTTGTCGGGGGCAGCTGTGGGATCGACGGCCATAGAAGGTTTGGGGGCGGCGACCGGTACGGCGGCGGGTAGCGGCGCGGCGGTGCGGCGAGGTGGCGCTGGCGCCGCGGTAGCCGCGGGCTGCCGGAGGGCGGTGGGCAGGGCCAGAGGGGCGGGGGAGCGAGTCGGGGAAGAAAGTGGCGAGGCGGCGGCGCTCCGACAGCTGCGTTCCGACCGGCGGTCGGACGTGTGGCGGACGGGGGGAGTGGACGCGCGCTCCGCAAACGCGCGTACGGACGCGCGTTAACCTTCCGAAAATAGAGAGCTTGATTAAAGACTTAAGTGTTGATACTACAAACCTTAATGCTATTACACTCGTTCCACCACGCCCATGATCAACAATACCATGCACACACTTACTCTGACGAACCAGCGAACTCTAACCGCTAACTCCGCTTCATACTGCTCCTAATTCTGCTCTCCATGATATGAATCTTCTTTACCGCTAAGCTCTTCAGCTGACGGCCATTGTGAAGGGCTTCCTGGACTCAGGTGGGCAAACCCCACCGTAGTTTCCCTCAAAAAAAAAAAAAGGGGGGGGGGGGGGGGGGGGGGGGGGGGCTTCCCGGACGGCGGCACCAATAGCGGTCCTCCACACTAACTTGCAGCATGTGTACTGCAACAGCGCAATCAAGTGTTTATAAAGAACCAAAGCATGATCATGCCAACGCTCCGCGAGCCGAGTACTCTCCAGGCAGGCAATGACCTCTGCCTCCTCTGCATCTCTGCAATGAATATAGGACACACCGATCAAAAGCCTTTGAACACGGCCACCATCACCCTGCTGCCTAAGAAGGAAATCTCCGATCTGCCACAAGACTTTAGGCCAATTAGCCTCATACACTCCTTTGCCAAGTTGGTCTCTAAGGTGCTCGCGCTCCGGCTGGCGCCACACATTGACAGTCTCATCTCTACATCACAAAGTGCCTTCATCAAGCGACGGTGCATTCAAGATAATTTTCTCTTCGTCCGGAATCTTGCAAGAGCTTATCACCGAACCAAGACGCCAGCCCTGTTGATGAAGCTAGACATATCCAAAGCCTTTGATTCGGTCTCATGGGAGTACCTTTTGGAGATGATGGAAAAAAGAGGTTTCCCGCCAAGATGGCGAAATTGGTTGGCCCTCCTGTTCACCACCGCATCATCAACTGTGCTACTAAATGGAGTTCCGGGGCCATCCATCAAACATCAGCGAGGAGTAAGGCAGGGCGACCCACTGTCGCCCTACCTATTCATATTAGCCATTGACACCTTGCAAAGAGTGCTGGCAATTGCAACAGAGGAAGGGGAACTCACACCTTTAAGGGGCCGTCACGCCAGGTTGAGGCTCTCCTTGTATGCTGACGACGCGGCAATCTTTGTGCACCCGGTCAGCAATGATGTGCGCACGGTGCTCTCCATCATGCACCACTTTGGTAATGCTACAGGCCTGCGGATTAATATTGAGAAGAGCTCAGTTGCTGCCATTCGCTGTGACAATATTGATCTTGATGATGTGCTAAGGGACTGTAATGCACAACGTGTGGGCTTCCCTTTCACATATCTTGGTTTGCCTTTAACCTTGGGGCGCTTAAGGCTCGTGAATCTCCAGTTTATTCGTGACCGGGCTATGGCTAAGCTGACGGGATGCACTACGGGAATCCCCCTCTTTGCCGTGTGCTCGAAACACACGGCAAAGGGTAGAAAACTCCCGGCAAAAGATTTGCCGGGTGTTACACCCGGCAAAGGCCACACGGCATATGCTTCTCGGCAAACAACACTTTGCCGGGTGCTTTGTTGCGAGCACTCGGCAGAGGAGATTTCGTGAAAATAAAAAAAAAAGTCCATGTTACCCACTGCCGTGGGGCCACCGCTGCGCCTCTCGCCGTGGGGCCCATCCTGCCATCACCTCTTGCCGGAGCTGCCCGCCGCCACGCCCAAAGCCGGGAGGAGGCGCCGCCGCCGTCGCGCCTTAAGCCAGAAGAGAGGAGGAGCCATCGCCGGAGCTGCACGCTTCCATGCCGGAAGCCGGGAGGAGGAGCTGCCCCGCCGCGCCCGAAGCCGGAGCTGCACGCCCGCCGCCGCACCCGAAGTCGGAGCTGCACGCCGCCGCGAGGACCACCGGTTCGGACCAGAGGAGAGGCCCGGCGTGGAGGAGGGGGCCGGGCGCGGAGGAAGAGGCCGGGCGCGGAGGAGGAAGCCCGGGGCAGAGGAAGAGGCCGCCGGCGTCTGGATCTGGCCGGAGGCACCTGGATCTGGCCGGAGACGCCGTGGATCTGGCCGGCGGCGTGGAGGGGAGAGGCACGCGCGCGAGGAGGAGAGGCCCGGCCTGAACCCGATGGCCCTGCTTGTGACCTCGTCGTGGCGGCTCGCCGGCTCCGGCCACCCTCCCGTCGCAGCCACATGGAGATCCCGTCGCGAGGAGAATGGAAGGGGAGACCGTGAGACAGAGAGAGAAAAGGAAGAAAGAAAGGAAGCTGAGGGGAACGGAAGGGGAGAGAGAGAAAAAGAAAGAAAGGATGCGGGTGGTTTGAGGGGAAGGAAAGGTAGGTGGGTGGGCCCGTGGAGCCTGCATGCGCTCCTTTTCTGTGTGGCTCCTTTTTTTTATGCGTTCCGCTGCTGAGCTGGTGCATGGCAAGCTATGGTGGCCTGTGAGGCGAGGACTTATATGGTCTGCTGGTGGTGATTTCTCTCATATGCTGTTACAGGGAGCTATGTGGCTTACATGGTGGTTGCACTTCGGTTCATCAGAGAGCCTGATGTTGGACGGTGGAGGATTCATGTGAAACGTACGCGTGAAGGATTTCTGGGCGAGTTGGAGTCTGATGTGGGGCTGTCAAAGTACGTATACTTACATGGTGTTGGAGATAAGAGCGTAGGAATTAGGTTTAGTTACAATTAGGAGATTAGGTGGAGTCAGTTTTCGTATTCAGTTAGGATTTGCCGTGTTATTATATAAGTAGTGCAGGTTAGCGAGAGAGGCAGCCAGAAGACAATCGACATTTTCGTTATGTTTCATCTACTATTTTCGTTTTCCTTTTCCTTTGGTGTTTTGTCTTGAAAAACATCCGAATCTTCTCTGCGAAAGTGAGGAGAAAGCTTTGCTGATTTGTCGTGTAAATCAGTCGCTTCGTCGTTGCGTAAACACAGTGCTTACTTTGTTGTTGCTTGGCAATTTTGTTGAGCAACAAAATTGGCGACTCCACTGGGGACGAGTTCGTCGTTTGTGAGGTGGTTCTTGCTCTTGATCGGCGCCATCGTTGCCGGTTACGAGCAAGGAGGAGGCTTGACAGGAGGGATCACGCAGGGACAAAGAAGCTGCTATACGTATACAAGTATACAAGTCAAGGCTCAAAGTCTACATCAGGCTGAAGTAACGCCCATTGGGATGTATTCATGGCGGACTTGTCAGGGAAGAAACTGGCAGGTAGTGGCGATGACTCAGAGATTGATCTGAACAACACCATGGTTGTGAAATTCGAGGATCTATCCGAAGAGTATCGCAAGGAGGTGGAGCGCGAGATTGAAGAGGAGATGGCAGAGTAGCTGAAGGAGAAGATGGCCGGGTTCCGTAAGACTAGTAGTGTTGCAATCAAGAGGTTAACGACGAAGAGTACTTCAGACAAGGTTCAGTCGGCCTTGAATGATGCAGAATTAACATCAGGAGATGGTAG
Source organism: Eragrostis curvula (assembly GCA_007726485.1). Classification (NCBI taxonomy): domain Eukaryota; kingdom Viridiplantae; phylum Streptophyta; class Magnoliopsida; order Poales; family Poaceae; genus Eragrostis; species Eragrostis curvula. The sequence goes on from RWGY01000031.1 coordinate 6,751,663, forward strand.
CAGGATAAGACTGGATATTGATCTCTTCCCTGTGAATATGATTAATTTTGAAGAGAAGAAGATTCTAGTTCGGACTCATCAGGCTGAAACCACCGTGGGAAAAAATGTGATCGTTTCTGATGAGCTCAAAGAAAAAATGATCAAGTCCAAATGTCCTGAGATTGATGGGAAAACAATGGGGAAGGTTCCTGCTGCTGATAAGAAAGAGAATGAGAGTTGCGTCGATAGGCAGATGATACCGGCGATGCAAATTGGTGATGGAATGGCAGGCGAGCCAATGAATGTTGATTCTGGTATTGCAGAGATACATTTGCAGAATGGAGTAGTTAATCCAAGAATCATGATTGGGAATATGCCCTGCGATATTGGGCAGGTTGTAGGAAGAGCAGTGTCTATCGCCGGGTCACAGACACCACAAACTCAAGTTGCGTCTGTTGCCGGGAAGAACACAGTGCATGGCGAGTTTTCTGCACTGAAACGTACAGAAGAGTCACGTGATTGTGGGCAGCAAGCAGCGCTAGGCCAGATGTTTGATAGCGTGTCTCACATGTCACAGGATCAGGAGTGGTTTAGTGCTGGGAGCAAACGTGCTAAGGCGGATACATAGTCCATGCAAGATGTGAGCAAGCTTGCTGATTTGGAAAAGAAGGCCAGGACTGATATGATTACAAATCAACATGTTATTGGTCCTTGATTGATGCCTTTCTCTAGTGTATCAGGGCAGGTTTGTAACTCAGGGATGAAGTTCAGTGAGCTGTCAGGTTATCTTGCTGGACAGGCTACAGCTAGAGCTAGCAGGGGCAAGATGAATGACAGGTGTGTGTATTCAGATCAGCACTTTGGCACGGCTGGGCTGCAGAATTCTTCCATCGGACGAACTGCGATGAGTGGCAGTAGATGGAGGCCTGTTGACAGAAAAGAAGCAGTGCATCCGGCGTTTAATTCTGAACTTGATGCATTACAGGGCAGCGAGCAGCATGGTGCTGGAAAGGGAGCAGAGAAGAAACATGCTAAGTTCAGAACAGGGTTTATGCATGAAGTAAATAATTTTGTTGATTGGGAGAGGAAGGCCAGGGTGGACATGATAGCAAATCGACAAGTTGTCGGTCCTGGTTTAATGCCTTATTCTAGCATACAAGCGCATATGCAGAGTTTGAGAGTGGGGCATTGTGAGCAGACTGCGATGGGTTGTTTGGCCAGACGAGGTACAATAGCTAGTGGTGGAAGGATGAGCAACAGGTGCATATACTCATATCAGAGCCTTGGCATGAAGGGGTTGCAGAATTTTTCTCATAGTCGGACTGCTATGGATAAATGTATATGGAGGCCTGTTATCAGACAGGAAGCAGAGCAGTCAAAAGCAGTTAGTACTGGGCAAAACAGGTTATGTACGGGTAGTAACAAGAGGCTTGGCGTTGGTATTATTTTAGAAAAATGTGTACAAGTTTCTGATGGTAATGCAGCAGGTTCTAAGGAAAAGAAAACCGAGTCTGTTGCTCCTGGGATGAAACCATTAATACGGTGGTGTCCACCTGGTTTAAATCGTACTCAGAAGAGGCGAGTGCAGCAGATGCGAGCATTGGAGGCTGCAGAGAAGAGAAAAGAGGCAGAAAGGAATAAGGTGTTTAAGGATGCCAGGTGGGTTGTGCATATGAAGACTTGGAGGGGTAAGTATTTGGATAAGGAGGAGGGTGATGATGGTATATGGAAGGAGATAGCAGTTTTCAGAGGGGAAAAGGAGGCCAGAAAAGATATGATCGCAAGACAGAGAGTTGTTGGTCCTGTTTTCATGTCTTGTTCTAGTACACCGAGACATGTGTATGGCTCAACGGCGAGGTACATTGCACATGCTGAAGTGTCGCGTTATTCTGCTCGGCAAGGTCCAGCAAGGCCAATAAGCTCTTTTGCCGAACGGGGTACAGTAAGGGGTACAGTGGGGATGGCAGGTTTTGCTGCTGAGTGCGAGTGTTTTCAGAAGAAAAAGATGCAATGCTGAGGGACCGTAATGTGTTCTCGGCAGGATCTCAAAGGCAGTAGCTGCATGGTGGAAGGCTCGGGGGGCAAGTGTACACAAAGGAACGTTTTGAATCTGTTAGTGTAAAGCCGACTGAAACTCGGCTGAATATCTTAATTTTGTAATTATGATTACAGGAGGTATCTGATGGTTGCAGCAGTGGATTGAAGAACATGGACCTAGCAAGCTCATGGACGATGGATTGAAATCGTCGCCCTTAGACGAACAGGTGTTCAATGGAGACATTGCAAGGTTAGCAGGTGGGTAGATAAATACATTAAATATATTATTAGAATGTACACAAGGGAGCATGATGTAATATCAACTTATGGACGATGAGTATGTATAATCGTCTTTGAGACTGTAAAACTGGAAAATTTCTCTAGTATGTGGCAGGGAGCAAATGATAAAATTTCAACTTCTAGACGATGGGTGTGTACAATCGTCCCTGTGGCTGTAAAATTTAAAGGGTGCTAAATTGTGTTTTTTCAGCACATCTTGTTTGCTTGAAAAACAGGGGGGCATGTGTTGGTGGTCAAATTTGGCAGATGGTTTCGTTTGCAAGAATTCCAAGTGCTAGAGTCAGAGCTGGTGCATGGCAAGCTATGGTGGCCTGTGAGGCGAGGACTTATATGGTCTGCTGGTGGTGATTTCTCTCATATGCTGTTACAGGGAGCTATGTGGCTTACATGGTGGTTGCACTTCGGTTCATCAGAGAGCCTGATGTTGGACGGTGGAGGATTCATGTGAAACGTACGCGTGAAGGATTTCTGGGCGAGTTGGAGTCTGATGTGGGGCTGTCAAAGTACGTATACTTACATGGTGTTGGAGATAAGAGCGTAGGAATTAGGTTTAGTTACAATTAGGAGATTAGGTGGAGTCAGTTTTCGTATTCAGTTAGGATTTGCCGTGTTATTATATAAGTAGTGCAGGTTAGCGAGAGAGGCAGCCAGAAGACAATCGACATTTTCGTTATGTTTCATCTATTATTTTCGTTTTCCTTTTCCTTTGGTGTTTTGTCTTGAAAAACATCCGAATCTTCTCTGCGAAAGTGAGGAGAAAGCTTTGCTGATTTGTCGTGTAAATCAGTCGCTTCGCCGTTGCGTAAACACGGTGCTTACTTTGTTGTTGCTTGGCAATTTTGTTGAGCCACAAAATTGGCGACTCCGCTGGGGACGAGTTCGTCGTTCGTGAGGTGGTTCTTGCTGTTGATCGGCGCCATCGTTGCCGGTTACGAGCAAGGAGGAGGCTTGACAGGAGGGATCACGTAGGGACAAAGAAGCTGCTATACGTATACAAGTATACAAGTCAAGGCTCAAAGTCTACATCAGGCTGAAGTAACGCCCATTGGGATGTATTCATGGCGGACTTGTCAGGGAAGAAACTGGCAGGTAGTGGCGATGACTCAGAGATTGATCTGAACAACACCATGGTTGTGAAATTCGAGGATCTATCCGATGAGTATCGCAAGGAGGTGGAGCGCGAGATTGAAGAGGAGATGGCAGAGTGGCTAAAGGAGAAGATGGCCGGGTTCCGTAAGACTAGTAGTGTTGCAATCAAGAGGTTAACGAAGGAGAGTACTTCAGACAAGGTTCAGTCGGCCTTGAATGATGCAGAATTAACATCAGGAGATGGTAGCAGGATAAGACTGGATATTGATCTCTTCCCTGTGAATATGATTAATTTTGAAGAGAAGAAGATTCTAGTTCGGACTCATCAGGCTGAAACCACCTTAGGAAAAAATGTGATCATTTCTGATGAGCTCAAAGAAAAAATGATCAAGTCCAAATGTCCTGAGATTGATGGGAAAACAATGGGGAATGTTCCTGCTGCTGATAAGAAAGAGAATGAGAGTTGCGTCGATAGGCAGATGATACCGGCGATGCAAATTGGTGATGGAATGGCAGGCGAGCCAACGAATGTTGATTCTGGTATTGCAGAGATACATTTGCAGAATGGAGTAGTTAATCCAAGAATCATGATTGGGAATATGCCCTGCGATATTGGGCAGGTTGTAGGAAGAGCAGTGTCTATCGCCGGGTCACAGACACCACGAACTCAAGTTGCGTCTGTTGCCGGGAAGAACACAGTGCATGGCGAGTTTTCTGCACTGAAACGTACAGAAGAGTCACGTGATTGTGGGCAGCAAGCAGCGCTAGGCCAGATGTTTGATAGCGTGTGGCCATGGACAGGTATGGAATTACCAATTGATGCGACAGATGAGGCGCTCTTCGCAGCCGCCACGGCACTGACAGTGCGAAATGGCCAACAAGCAAGCTTCTGGAAATCCAGCTGGATTGACGGGCAGTCCCCGGCTGCCATGTTCCCTGCGCTCTTCAAGCATAGCAAACGCAAGAATCGATCGGGAATCGATCGGTGGAAGACGCAATGCAGAATTAAAACTGGATCCGTGATGTATGGCACAACATGACAGCAGCACTCTTTCATGAATATGTCCTGCTCTGGGGTCTGATTGAGGATCAAGTCATGGATCTTGAAGGTGATCAACCGGACACCATCATCTGGACACGCACACAGAATGGTGTGTACTCCGCACAATCTGCCTATCTCATGCAGTTCGAGGGGAGTACGGCCTCCTTATTCCCCCTCAAGGTTTGGCAAGTGTGGGCACCAGCTTCAAAACAGAGTGTGGACGGCGGATCGGTTGCAGCTGCGAGAATGGCCGAATGAGTACTTCTGTCAACTATGCTACCGGAACCTTGAGACGGCGGTTCACCTGTTCTGTGAGTGCCCGGTGGCGCGCAGGATCTGGGAAGAGATCAGTGCTTGGTCAGGAGCACGCCAACTGCATCCAGCCACCTGGGCAAGTCACTACAGCCCGGCATCATGGTTCTGCTGCCTCTCTGATGACACCCAAACAGAGGTATCCAAAGGCTCTAGATCGCTGGCAATTCTAGTGACCTGGGCGATCTGGCAGGAACGAAACGACCGGGTGTTTCAACGAAGTGAGAAGACTGTAGCAAGGCTGGTAACTGAAATCAAAGATGAAGTATCGCTGTGGTGTGCTGCTGGTGCAAGGCACCTAGCGGCGCTAGTTGCTAGAAACATTAGTGAGTAGTCTGTTTTGTTCGGACGGCTTAGCCCATGCTCCTAAGCCGCTCCTAGCTGTAACCCACGCATAAGCGTGTGTAAAACTCCCTTCTTATAAATATAACGCCGGCAATGTTCCGGGTCTTTCGAAAAAAAAGAAAAAAAAAAAGAAAATATGACACACCAAGCCGAGAGCAGCGCCATGCCGCCATCCCATCACTGTTCCTGATAATGAAACCTAGAGCCACAACAGAGTCAAGTTCATGTTCTTCGCTGGAGCCAAAGGATATGAGCTCTTCCTGGTTCGATGTAAGCCCATTCCTTTTGAATCCGGCACACACCACACTATTTCTCACACTCTGCGCACGCTAAAAAATCATAAGAAAACCTTCTCTGGCTCTCGCTCTCTCAGCACGCCGTTCTTTGAAAACGTTTTGACGGCACAAGCAAAATTTCTTCTAGACAATGACGAAAGCATCCCTGGCTATGCTCGCCGTCGTCATGACATGATGCAAGCATAACGCCAAGGAGAATCACCCTGCAGTCACGCGGCGCCAACCACAACCAGTCACCCTGCAGTAGCTTTCAGCCATCAATGGCTCGGCGCCCTCCCTGCCCGACGCGTCTCGATCCGGGCCGTTGGTCACACTCACTTGTTCAGTGTAACCGCCGTGACAGTTCTGCGCCACTATTCTAACCCGAATCCTGCCAAGCTCCGGGCAAGTCACCCACTGGGCGGGCAGGACGGAAATTTCTCGCCCATTCTCCTTTTGAAAACTGTTTCCATGCACTTCATTCAACCTCCGATAGCGCGTCGCCGTGCTTGAGCAAGTGGGATTTCGCATTTACAAATCGGGGTGACTAACTGCTCCTAGTTAGTTGCATCTTCAGTTAGGAGGATCGAACTCAGGTCTTCCCTCTCAAGTCTTTTTGTGTCGCTGTCGTCTGAAATCAGTAGGCCCCGCAAGGGATATGCTTAAGTAGCTACTTAACTATTAGCCTGTTCGTTTCGCTGCAGCTGCAGCTGCAGAAAAATAACTGTGAACACTGTAGCTGCTGCTGAAAAAATAACTGCGAATACTGTAGCGGCTGCTTTGCAGCTGCTCCAAAGCAGCGAGACGAACACGCTGCTGCTTTACCCGAGGACTGAGCAAAGATGAGGGTAAGGTCATACAGTTTGTTCGGTTGGTTGGTGCTGATAAACCGCAGCTGATTTTTATGAGAGAAAAGTACTGTTGATTGGCTGATGCTGATAAGTCACGGCTGATTTTTGTGAGAGAAAAATACTGCTGACTGTAAGCCAACCAAACAAGCTGATAATACATACTCCCTCCGTTTTTAAATATATGACATCGTTGATTTTTTTTGTTACTTTGATAATTTGTTTTATTCATAAATATTTATGCAAATAGCTAAATGTATAAGTTAATTTTAAAGTGTTTTTAATGATAGATCCAATAATATATATTTCACGTTAGGTAACTAATTATTTACATATATATTATTGATCAAAATTTAAAGAAAAAATCAATCGTGTTGTATATTTAAAAATGGAGGGAGTACCGCATGAACTCTTTTTTTTATTCTATAAAGACTTTTAATCCTGGTGATGCCGGCGTCTCACTGTGTCCCGGTGGTTTACTGTATATCCACAGTTCCTGCTTCTTGTCCGTCGGATCCTCTGCTCGCCCTCCACACGCCATCGGATCCCTGTCTCATGGGCCCGAGTTCGAGAAGCACCCGAGGGCCAGCGCAAAAGTCGTCGCCTACCTCCCGTACCCTCCCAATCCATCCCGATCTAGATTCTAATCACTCCCCTCGCCACCCGCGCTCCCGCTCTCCCGCACCAGCTCCGGCCTCCGCGTCCGCACGCCGCCGGCGCAGCCTACTCTTTCCAGCGCCCGCAGCTACCCAACCATCGCCGCGGCTGCCGGTCCCCAACGCACATCATCTACATGGTCGTTGCCCCCCGCAAAACTGTTGTGGCTGCCCTCTCGACACGGCGCCGCCCAGCTCTGCGCGCCCGTGGAGGACTAGCCGGCTCTGCCCTCGACGCAGTGCCTTCCGCAGCCGCCGTGTAAGTATCCATCGACCTTCGTTGGTGGTCGATTCAACATCAGCGAAGAGGGGCGCTCAAAGGTGCATCAAATCGACACTAATCTTTCGTCTCCTTAACAGCAATCTGGATGGGCTGCACAAGATAAAATCTGGCTTCAACTGGCCATTCATCTTCGACCTTCGCAAAGGTGCGCCAATTTATGGGAAGAGGAATGCAAATTCCAGCTCTGCAGCACGAGGTGTGGTAATTCTTGCACTCGCATAACCTCGATCTGATGAGCACGCCTAAGGCTGTTCGTGATGAGTATATTTTCATGTGGTGTGGGCACTGATCTTTTGCAGATTGTACAAGTTGGGAAACCCGCCCCTTGATAGCTACTAGAGACCAATCCCTTCAGCTGCAGCCGATAAAGGTACCCCATCTTTTTTCACTCCTTTTCTATCTCCTCTTCTATGTTTTGTCGCAAGCTGCAATATGTTTTCTATCTTCTTTTCTATCTTTAGCATTTCACTCTATTATATTACTTTGTGCTTCCTTGCCATGTGAGAATATGTAAGAGTTAATGTTTGCCTGTATTTCTGCTAATCTGATTAATCAATGTTTTCACTTCACGAATGCAGCCGTTTACTTCTTCATAAGAACTGAACACAGAAGATCAAGGCACAAAAACATGATGAGGACCCACGTAGTAATTTCAGAGTTTGCAATTTGTTAGTATCTGCTCCTTGATTTACTCCTGCAGAAAAATCATTAAAGAATTGCAGAAGTAACTGGACTGAATGCTACAGTTAATAATTAAGTACTTCACTAATGTTATTATCATACAATTATTTGACCTTCGTGTGTATTTCTTGTACGAATACTATTTGCTCTAATTAATTTCAGCTAATGCTACAGTTATTAATTAAGTAGTTCACTAACGTATATACATCTCATACAGTTATTTGAGCTTCATGCGTATTTCTTATATGAGTACTATAGCAGAGTGATAAACGATGCCAAAATTTTCAATTCGTGAAATTGTATTGAGATGTTAGGAATTACTCAGGTTATCGTTTTTTTTTTTGTTTTTTTGTCCACCTCCTTGCATATCTAGCAATTCAGTATCCATAGTTTTAAAAAGTAATATATGAGATGCTCATGTTTTTGTATTTATAATCGGCACAGATGTCTACTGATGTGAACTTGGAATAGTATTCAAATCCCTAATAGCTAAGGTATTGTTGGAATCAGCTCAGATGACAAATATGATGTTTCTGAAGTTACACATTGGTGGCTAATCCCCTTACCTGTGGTGTAGGTAGGCTCACTGTCAACCTGGACTTAGCTTGACTCTTGGTCCATTGTGCAATGAACTATTTTGATAAATAGCATGAGGATCAGTAGCTATCCTGGAAAATTCTACAGGCAACTAGCTGCCAATTTTGTTCGCAGGTGAGCGACTCATACCATGCTTCATTTTTATCTAATTGAATGCAAATACATGTGTTTTCATGCCTGAGGAGCTTGATTACTAAAACGAAAAAAAATGGTTAATCAGTATCTCTGAAACTTTCACCCTGGAGCGACATAATATTCTGAATTTCCACTCATGTCAAAAGAAATATTTAATAGACGCGTACATGTAATTGTCCTACTTATACTCCTTGAGTGCAAATCTGAATATGTTTGACTAATTGAAGCTAACAAAAATGATTGGGTCTCATTATTTTTAAAATGACTACTACCTGTTGCATTGGTATTCAGTATAACCATATTGATGTTTACCATTGTCGTTGAAGCATTGCATGGTCACCTTTGATGATCTCTCTTTCAGTTTCCTAATGAAACCATGAATTTTCTCATTGACTACAATGTAGTTCTATTTTGAATAAAATAGTCAAACAGTCAATGGGCCTCTGAAAAGTACTAATCACCATTTTTATGGATTGAGTTGAATCTGTTGATGGCATTATTTTACTTCCTCCGTTTTTCAATATCTGTCACTGGATTTTACTGTAGCAATTTTGACTGTCTGTTTTTTTCTATAAAAACTACAAAGATGAGCAGAAACATGTAATGCTAATAAAGTATGTTTTGTGATAAATCTAATGATATAAAAGATTGAAGTGTATCCACAAATTTGGCAGAAAAAAACAGACGGTCAAAATTGCTACAGTAAAATCCAGTGACAGATATTGAAAAACGGAGGAAGTAAAAGGAACTAGCATAAATGTTACATTTTTTTTCCTTTCAAGAAAACTATTTAACATGAATTTTGGCCACAACATGATGCCTAACATTTTTTTAAGGACGATATACCAGTAACCACATATGCAATTTAGTAATTAACCATGATTCGACTGCCATCCTTTAGTCAGAGATCAGCTCACTGGCACAGGACTTTCAGCTATCTCTCATATCCTTTGCGGAAATAAAATTTCCCTTGATTCAGTCCTTTAGTCAGAGATCAGCTCACTGGCACAGGACTTTTAGCTATCTCTCATGTCCTTTGCAGAAATAAAATTTCCCTTGATTCAATATTAGGTAAGCTTGATCCTTTATAACATAATAAAGTGTGGTCTTGCACACATGCAATTTTTTTAATTCAATGTTTGATCTTGATAATACGGATTTGTTGTTTCACTTTAACACAAAGAAATATATCCAGCTCCTGTTCTGATAATTGTTCATGTATTATGCCAATGCACAGTTCCTTATACATGAGATTATGGAAAGCTGCTCTTAGTTTGGCAATCTATATTCTGAATCCACATTCAGTAACTAAGGGATAGCTTAAGCGCCACGCTCTATGTCTGCATGTGGAGCAATAATTGTCGGATTCCCATGTGTCGCACCGCGAAGTGACGAGGTGATGGAATTTGTTGTTCCTGGATGGTGCACCAACCTAAACAGTCCAGACATTGTTTTCTAGGATTCATTACCATTTAGCAGATGCAATTTTCCTAGATTTTTGCTGGGTTTCTTGCAGCAGAACCAGTTATTGCTTTAGCTGTACTTCGGCAATGTAAAGAAACTGACGCTTGAGACAGATGGTATATATTCGTTGCTGTGGTCAACAACATTTCCTTTTGTCATGCTCAGAAATGTTCCTTTGTGTATTTATTAGATAATTGGATATATGCGCGCTGTTCTATTCCGTTACAAAAATGAGTGATCATACAGAAGAAACTACCGCATATCTTCCTCTCAAGTGGCTACCGTTCAAAGTTTCAGTGCTGCTAGCCTGCTACATCATCATTCGTCTTGCGGCTTCACTTGATGGGAAAATGGCATACATCAATACATCATATGAAAATACATACACAAGCAAGCCATGATGCAGTAGCCTAAGTTACAGTGCCCGCGGCACGGGGGTACCAGCTAATTAACTCTTGGTTATGTTGCTTCTCATAATTCGTAGCCAACTACGTACTGCGAATCTTTGTGTTGTTGTTTCCCATATTCCGCTAACTGATCGTGTGAAACGTTTGCAGAAGGAGATGATCATCAGGGTGACGACGAGCTCCGAGAAGGGCGCGCACGGCAAAGCTATCAAGGTGGCAGCTGAGGTCCAAGGTCAAACTTTTCTTTCTCTGTTTCTCATCTGCTCTTTGTGAGTAGAGATTTTTTTTTTCCCCATCCTCCAAGAGGTACAAAGTACCAGAGGTACTATGTTTCGAACCGTTCCATCCGCCTCATCCAATGGCTCAGAAACATGTTAAGAGGGGGTCAATCAAGAAATACTTGCTTATTTGGTGATTTATTAGTGTAAATTAGCAATTTATATATTGCAAAAGTGCAAATGATTGATTAATTATTGTTCCATGAAGCATGTTGAAAGTAGTTTGGGGGGGGGGGGGGGGGGGGTCCAAGGCCCTCTTTAGTCTTCACAAAACTTTGTCAGTGGCTATAATGCCCCGCATTTTCACACTATGATAAAAATGCCAGCTTAAGGGTTATTACTCAATAAAGTCTTGCTTTCTTGAGTAATGACCCTAATCAGAGTGATGCAACAGAGAATAGTTAGGAATTTACAACTTTTTCAATATTATTCGTTAGATTGTTACAAAATTGGTACATCTCACTAGATTAGGACTGATATAAAACTTGCCTAATAACTAACAATGCATATTCCGCCCGTAACCTTCTAGTAGACCAATCTTGACACACAAGATTATTCCCATGTTGTCTCTTTCTATCTGAGAAGGGGGAGAATACAAGAGTGAGTACAAAGTACTCAACAAGCATTTAGTAATAAAATGAAATGCACTATCTCTATTCTTATCCAATCCTGTCATCTTATCATCATCATTATCATTTTAGTATAAAAACAGTGTGTTGAAAAAAAATATTAATAAATACTACTATTTTCTCGAATTATGAGATAGAGCCACCTATTTGGCTCCCGTAGCCTCTATACCAAAAGAGACATGACGTGAATCACGATTTTTAACCAGCGCAGGTTTGTATCACTGTACCCATGATTACTACCCATGATTACTTTGTCCTTTTGCCATCGCATTTCCTTTGATGCGACTCATGGTCAAAGTACCGAGTTTTTCACACTTCTCTATTTTATATATCACCTCCAGTCCTTTTGCGCGAATATAGGCGCCTGAGTGTGCTTCATCGACACCCGAATGGGGACCTCGAGCCCCCAAACCTCTCCTCCATCCTATGAGGGGTATATAAAAATGTAAAGGATTAATAGACTCAGCTTGTTGCAAACAAGTCCATGGTTGACACGATTTTGTACGGCAACATTCCGAGTGAGAGGTGGTGAGTCCTTATAGTTCATACCCTACTGTAGTGAGAGCCCAACCTTCATCTCATCCCATCAGCTCTCACTACCCACCACGTCATACTATCATCCTTTATCCATCACTAGCTCATCTCATCCAATCTCACATGTTAATTTACTTTAGAAAATAATGTTTTATGCAAGTTTGAAAACATTTTGAAAAACATGTGATTATCTATGACTTGCCTGTATCCTGATGGCGAAACTGAGCTCTGGTTTCCTTTCCTCACAGGTACCAACGGAGCCGATTCTCCAAATTCATAGGTTCACCTTTGTTTAAATAGTTGACATGCAAAGTTCGATACTTGTATAAATGTTTAGTGCTTGTGCATTTGGGCTACACGATAGTCCTGGGGCTGCTACACGTGTCCCAGTTAGATTAGAATGTGCACTAAATCAAGTTTGTGTGACAGCGTGCTCTGTTCCTAGCAATATTTATTAGTTGACGAACATCAGGTATTCAGGTGATAGGCCCACTGGTCAGCTCCTTAGCTCTGAAACAGACGCATCTCTTCCGCTTCGTTCCTATCAGCTGCTCTGTTCTTCAGGAAACAATAGAGCCGCGTCACCTCTCCACCAAATCCGTCGCCAACAACGGCGGATCTCGCCTCCAACCACCGGCATGCTACTCTCCTTGCTTCCTTATTAGTGCTATCCATGCCGTTTCCCCCAACGATTGGGCCCCCTAGTGCTTTTTTTTTTTTTGACGCAGCAGGAGGAGCCGAGGCTCCTACTGATTAATATATATTAATAAAAGATAGATGTTTACATTTACATAAGGGAAATTTAAACAAACAGAAGAAAACAAAATCAAGAAACAGATTGTAGCCATGCTTCTATGTCTGGGAAATACTTTCGCTTCGCCCTGTGCAACAGTAACGAGAAGAAATGCAGGAACTTGAGTTTGCAACTTTGAACTGTTGGAGCCACTTGATTAAATATCCAATCATTCCGTGTGATCCAAATACTCCACATCATTAAGATCACAATTTCCATAAAGAAAGGCACATTCAAAGATCTTTTGAACCTCTTGATAGATCTGAGTGAGGTAGCACCTTGGGGAACAATAATCCCTATTGATTCCCAGCATCTCCGAGCAAACTGACAATTAAGGAACAAGTGTTCTCTTGTCTCATCTTCCTGCCAAATACAAAGTTCACAGTCATAGTCATCGAGTTCCATATTCCTTCTTTTTAGTAGCCCTCTAGTGCTTACTCGATCTTTTAAGAAAAGCCAAAAGAAAACTTTATGTTTAAGTTGGCATGAAGATTTCCATAACCACTTGTATGCCGGGTGCACATGTCTCTTACCAATCATCAGTCTATAGAATTTAACAGAAGAGAACTTTGAACTGCCCCAGATATATGTCCAAACATCCTTTTCTTCAGAAAGGGCAATTTCTTCTACTTGAGCTGAGAGCTCCAAAAACTGCTGATAAGCTTCTTCAGAGAGAGGCAAATGAAACAGCTGATGAAGAGTAGGTGTGGCAATGACTTTACTTACTGTCATTCTCTTATCTTTCACAAAAGAAAAAAGCTCAGGAAATTTATGCTGTAGGGTAGAATTTCCCCACATGTCAAGTCAAAATTGAACCGATGAGCCATCACCTAAAATAGGTTGAGACCAACCTTTATAATGATCCAACAGCTTGAGAACATCGCGCCACCAGAAAGAACCCCGTTTCCTGAAACCAGGTAACTCACCATTGCTGTAATAACGAAACCAGAGGAGCTGCACCCATGGTAAATCCACATGGTTAAAGAACTTATGCAAGTTTTTCATTAGTAACGCATTATTTTGTACTCTGAGATCCAGAACTCCCAGACCACCTTCCTGCTTTGGCTTACTGACAACTGGCCAAGCCACAAGTGGAGGCTTTTTGGCATTCAGGTCTGATCCTCTCCATAAACAATGTCTACAGTACTGGATGACCTGCTCTATGATTGTAACTGGCACATTGATGGAGCACATAAAGAAAATGGTCATTGAGGTGAGCACTGAGTTTACTAACTGTAGTTTACCACCTTGATTCAGAAAGTTAGCAGTGTTTACTAATCTTCTTTCAACTTTATGCACTAGAGGCAGACAATCTTCAATACCTGGTTTTTTGAGACCCAATGGCAGCCCAAAATAAGTAAAAGGGAAGGAACCAATAGCACAGTTGAAGGTTGCTGCCAAATGCTGCATTTTTTCCTCTGAAACATTAATAGGAACCATTACTGATTTTGCATAATTTACCCTGAGACCAGTGGAATCTCCAAAGGTGTTGAGCAGAGCTTTCAGACAGAGCAGCTGAGTAGCAGAAGCTTCCATGACTAAGAGTGTATCATCAGCATACTGAACAATGGGAAAATCTTCAGTTGGTCCTCTGATGGGTAGTTTGAGGAGGCCCTGGTCCTTAGCTTTATTAATTATACTCTCTGTAGTAGGTCTGCAGCCAAGACAAATAACAGAGGAGACAAGGGATCACCTGGCCCCCTAGTGCTAGCTATTTTAGATCCTAGCTTCAGTGTTCGCCGGAGCAATACAACTCGCCGGCTGCGGCCTTCGGTTAGGTGTGCTGCGATGGGCTTAGGGTTGCCAGGTGTGCTGAGTATCATGAGCTTGTGCAGCTGGTCATGCGCCGTGCTTGAGCATGGATGCAGCTAAGCGTGGTCGTGAAGATGGTGGTGAGTGAGGTGAGCTCCTAGCTGCTGCTGTGCCCCTGCTTCTTCTTCACAGACCATCGACTCCAAAAGTCACTTGGCATCTACAGGCTAGCTGCTCAAGTCAACTACACGCTCTATTTATCCTTGTTTATGTGCGATTGTGCTCTGGTAAATAGGGTACTACTGCTGTGTTTAAGATTGAATGCTTGAGGATGGTGATGGGGGATGTTAGTGTGCAGGTGAGCTAGGACCTCTGCAACAGTGAACTGTGTGCCATCAAAAGGATTTGGGATTTCTGTGGGGAATCACCTTGGCTATGGTGATGAGCTCGGACGCCGGCGCTAGCACAGGGTTGCTGTAGTCGTCGCATGTTCCCATATCCTCCATTTGGCCTCCTTGCTCCTCGTGGTCAGCTCCTCCATCCTTGGTCCCTCAGCTGGTCCTCCTCTCCTGCTTCTCCACTTCTTGGCCACAAGCTCTCTCATGTCTCGTTCATCTTGCTTGCAGTATTGGGATTTTCAATTTTGGCTTTGGGAGTGATGCTCTCAGGTGAACTCTGCCATGAAGCTTGACCTCCGCCTGGCTTTATCCTCTGCTTTTGCGCCTTGTCCTCATCCTCTCTCTTCAGTATGTTGTCGAGCTCCCATTGGCTGAGAAAGGAATGGAGACTTCCTATTGGTTGCCTGCCACTGATGGCACGGGCTGGTTTTGGGGAGGTTAAGGTTGCATGCTGGTTTGTGTAGCAGCGTGTGTGGCTCTGAGATGGCAAAAGAATGATGGTTGAGTGTGTTTGTAGAACAGTGGATTCATTTGTAAATTTTGTGTTGATTTTAACTAGCCAGATGGCGATACGCAATTAAGGTGAGAAGTGTTGGGTAGTGCTGTTTTTTTTTTTTTTTTTTTTTTTTTTTTTGCGAATGGGGTAGTGCTGATTGTGCTGGTTAATAAAGCATGTTTAGTCCTTAAACCATTGAACAACATGATCAAGTATAATTTGTAAAATTTTGGAAGTTGGTGATTTTTAATCTTTTGTTGTGAGTCTTCTGAAATGCTAAAATTTCATATTATTTGTTTTAATTACTTTGTGATTAGTGCTGCTTAGTCACTTAACTGTTAATTAAAAAGTGGGTCGTTACAGTGGCTAAGGGTATCCTCGTAATATTACACCCGATGGCCCATGAATGGCAAGGGAAGAAGGACGCGGGTGGTGAGAGAGACGAATGCGGGCAGGAACGACGGCGAGCTCCGCGCTGCCGCGGAGACAAAACACGGGCCTTTCGGACTGGCTGAACTAAGCGGGCCGCCGCCGTACTGGTTGAAGTATCCGGACGTATCTTAGGATTGGAATGATCAGATGTATCTTGGGATTAGATTGGGATCCACGGCAACGGGGACCAATTTCAGTTCGACGGGTAAAACAATCATCCAATCCAAACCCACTAAAAAGCTTGCGTTCAATCCCACCCTATCCAATTAACTGAAGTCCGATCCAAACCCATCCAGCTGGCGACTGGATTTGACCTCGGGTTGGACAAAGACGATGACGGAGAGTGGGAGGAAGGCACGCGCCATGGCGCGAGTGAGGCGGTGACGCGGCCGGAGAGCGCGTTGCCGTTAAGTCCGTGGCGGTGCAGCGAAAGTGTCACGTGAAGCGCGAAGAAGTGCTTTACCTCCGCACGATCCAGGCCCGTCCTTTGGCATAGACAAGATGGGAGACTGTCCAGAGCCTCCAAAAATCTAGTCGCAATTCATATACATATTGGCCTGCTAGAATAAAGGTTGGCATAGCCCAATAGTCAAGAAAGGCTCAGCATAGCCCAATAGTCAAGAAAGGCCCAGCGTAGAGCAAAGTTCGGTGAAGGCGAAGCCAGTTCACATTCGCCCGATCGACGCGGTTCGGCAGGACCGAATTTATTGTTTGGCTTCCACACGAATCCACGCCTCTGCTAGTCTTCTTCCCCAATTCGCCGAAGCCCTCAAATCGTAGCAGCTAGTTCGGTCGTTCCCAATCGCGCTGCTTCCCAGACGGCCGACTCGACGACAAGACCTTGGGCCCTCGTTCGGTCGTTCCCCGCAGCGCGTGGCCTGGTCTTCTCACCTCACGGCGCTGCTGACCCATGAGTAGGGCCCTGAAGCAGTTAGCAAGGTAAGCAGACAAGCAGCCATGTTGTTTTCATTGTTTAATCAAGCATCGACGGGGCTCGCCATGTTGTATTCTTTTTTCAATCTTGCTTATGCTAGCCCCTGCTATGTGTTATTGGCCCTGGCTGAGTGGTTGCGCGCCTAATACTTAGACCTAAGCCTGCCGTTTTTCTAATTTGTTCCATACTTTGGTTTACCAAACAGGTAGCAAACATCATAGATTATCATGTATTCTAGTAACAGGAAGTAGGATTCTGGTTTTGAAAAGGGCAAGAAGAAACATAGACTAGAAGCAGCAGCTCAATCTCTAAAGCGTGCTCTTGACAGATTTGTTGTGAAAGAACCTCAACTGAATTCTGAAAATCAAAATCCAGAAACTAATAATAATGTTGATGAGCTTGAGAGTCATGGTGATCAGAGCCAAGAAGATGTTGACATTACAGTACAACTTGAGAGTTAAATTGCAGAAATTGATCAAGGAGATGATGCTAATATTGCCGATCAAGTGTATTTTGCCTATGTAATTTTTTTATATTTTAGGGCCCCAATTCTCATTTCGCACCGGGGCCTCCAAAACATAGAGACGGCCCTGCACAATCTGACATTTGTTCTTGTGATCGGTTAGCGAAAGCATCGCGCATGGAACACGGAGAGGCATCGAACCTCCGCACGATCTTGCCTCCGGAGTTCGGTTGTAAGTGATGAAATGTTATTTAAGCGGCGACAATTTCCTGCAGAGAAGTGACTTCTTCGGAGGATGAAGATGCAACCGCAACAATATCAATTGATCGACACCATAGGATTTTAGAGGTGCTGAGCTAGATGATAGAGCTTTCTTTGATTTTTAGGTGTTTTAAGGCTGATTTGTATCAGCTCACCTTGGTGATTGTCATGTAAAGGTTAGATGTACCATCATTGTGCAGAGGCCGGAACATTATTTCACCTTGAAATAAAAGTTTCCTTTATCTAAAAATGGAAGCTCTCCGGAATGGTGCCAGAAGTAGTTCCCGCCGAGGTGGAGGTAGCAAAGGTGCGAGTGGTTGGTGTTAGACAGATAGTTATGTTTGGGATTAGTATTGGCCGGTTGGGCCATACGATTTGTACTACGGGCTTGCCTACTCTGGCTCCCCGTCTTTATGTATTGTACCCCTGGTTAATGATCAATTATCGCATTGTTGAATCTGCTTTCATGGTATCAAGAGGGTTCGACCTTGGACCCTGCTTCCGCTAGCCCTAGCGTCGCCGCCACCTCTTTTGTGTAGCAGCACGCTACCTCGCCGTGTGCACGCATCAGCGCCGGCGTCTCTCCTCCTCACCTGCCTCTGCATCTTCCCACCGCGGTGGCCCTCTCCTTGCTGTTCGGCACTTCCGCCGCCAGCGACCACCTAACCCTAATTCGTCGATCCTTCCGACGTCGGTTTCCCTGTCATGACGACCGACGCCCTGTCTCCTGAGGAAGTGGCTTCCCGTAAGGCTGCGGAGGACGTCGAGCGCGCCAAGTTGGAGGCCGACCGCCTCACTGCCCTCCAGGCCGAACGGGAGGCCGCTCTCGACGCAGAACATGCCAAGGACGCCGAGGACATGCGCATGTATGCATACAATGAAGCTCAAGCTATCGGCCCCCTTCACGAGCAGGCATTCGCCGTCTCCACCATCAAATCGCTCGTGCACATCGTCCTCGACCTCACTTCACCAAACTATACCTGCTAGAAGAACCTCTTCATGACTACCCTCGGCAAGTACGAGCTCACGGACCATGTGCTCCTCAACCTCGACGACCCTGCCGCTGCCGACCAGCACTGGCTTCGCATGGACTGCACAGTACGGTCCTGGCTATTCTCCACCATCTCCCTGGAGCTTATGGAGATTGTCACCACTGGCACGCCGACTGCTCGCACCGTCTGGCTTGGTCATGAAGACAATTTATCGGAAACAAGGTGGAACGTGCCATTATCATCGACACCCAATTTCGCACGTTCATTCAGGGTGATCAGTCCATCTGGGACTATTGCCGGAAGATGAAGAATATGGCGGACGCGCTTGGTGACCTCGGCGAACATGTTCCTGACCGCAGACTTGTTCTCAATGTGGTGCACGGCCCCAACGAGCGGTTCTCGACCTTGGCGACCCTGATCAAATGCCAACGCCTGTTCCTGGACTTCCGCACGGTTCGTGCTGACCTGCAGATTGAGGAAGCAACCATGAACTCCAATTCTTTCCCGACTTCGGCGCTCGTGGCCACCACCGCCCAGCAGCGCCCAATTGCTCCGAGTTCTAGCACCTCAGCTCCCCAGCAGACCACGAAGTCCTCCAACAACAACATTGGTCGCAGGAAATACAACAGGAACCACGGGCTAGCCGGTGCTCCAGGTGGATTTTGGCCCACCCCAGTCAATCCTTGGACGGGGTCCTTCCAGGTCTACGGCCCACGGCCTCTTCCTCCGCACGGCCTGCTGGGTCCTCGCCCCCCACAACAGGCCAGCAACAGCTGCGACCCCCCATCAGGCGTGCCGGCCCAGCAGCAAGCGTCGGTCCAGCAGCATGCCCTCACCGCCTACAGCACCGCTGGCGCACTCCCTGCGGGCTACGCGTATGGCTTCCGGCAGCCCTATGCATATGCTCCGTATCCCGCGCTGTACGGTGCCCCTGGTGCTCCTTCAGGATATGGCATCTCCCCTATGGTGCAGTGGCCCACGCCATCCTCTGGACTTCTCTGGGACCAGAACGCGTTGGCCAATGCGTTTAGCACCACCACGCTGAACCCGCCGCCGACACATGAGTATGTCATGGACTCTGGGGCGGGCACTCACATGACTTCGAGTTCCGGTAATCTCCTCTCCTCTCAACCCCCATCTTCTCATACACCTGCATCCAATGTTGTCGGTAACGAGTCACTGGTACCTGTTACCTCCACTAGCCATACATCTTTTTCCACTTCTGATCGCCTCCTGCACCTCCGTCATGTCTTAGTTTCTCCATAGATTATTAAGAATCTTATTTCCGTTCATCAGTTCACCATTGATAATATGTGTTCTGTCGAATTTGATCCCTATGGTCTTTCTATGAAGGATCTGCGCACCAGGAACGTGATCATCAGGTGCAATAGCTCCGGTCAGCTTTATACCTGCCCTCCGTCGGCCGTCGCTCTAGTTGCTGGTCTCTCACCGTCCACACTTTGGCATCGACGTCTTGGTCATTTAGGTTTTGAGGCTTTGTCACATTTAATTCCGTCTGGTAACAAGAGTGAGCTCGAAATACTATGTCATGTTTGTCAGTTAGGCCACCATGTTCTCCTACCTTTCGCATTATCTCAGTCCCATGCTGTTAAGAATTTTGATTTAATACATTGTGATCTTTGGACCTCCCCTGTTCGTAGTGTTTTAGGTTACAAATATTATCTCGTTATTCTCGATGACTACTCACATTACTTATGGACTTTTCCTTTACGCCTCAAATCCGACACCTTTTTGACCCTCAAAAATTTCTTTGCTTTTGTTTCCACCTAGTTTGGCACTATTGTCAAAGCAGTCCAGTTTGACAATGGTCGTGAGTTTGACAACTCCTCCTCTCGGACATTTTTTTCTAACACATGGCGTTAGTTTTCGCGTGTCGTGTCCTTACACATCCCCACAGAATGGTCGAGCCGAGCGCATTTTTCGCACCACTAATAATATTATGGGCTCTCTTATGTTCCAGGCTAGTCTTCCAGCACCATATTGGGTACAGGCTCTTCATACAGCAACTTATTTACTAAACTTGCATCCCACTAAAACACTACAGTTTCAGTCGCCGCATTTTGCTTTGCATGGCTTCCCTCGACCATCTTCATGTTTTTGGGTGCAAGTGCTGTCCGAACCTCTCCGCTACGGCTGCCCATAAGCTTGCTCCCCGATCTACTCTGTGTGTTTTTCTTGGCTACCCTTCTTATCACAAAGGGTACTGATGTTTGGACCTGGCCACTAATCGAATCATTATTTCACGTTATGTTACTTTTGATGAAACTTCATTCCCTTTTGCCGAACTAGCCTCCCCTCCATCCCACTTAATAGAATTTCTCGAGGAACTCGATTACACTCCTGCACCTATTGGTACACCTCCTTTATTTGCAGGTCCGCCTCCCGACACTATGACACCCGACACTGCTGCCCCTGTCGGTCTCCCACCGTAGGCTGCTGCCAGCAGCGCCGGGGCCCTGTCGCCTTCTGCTGCTCTGGACCGGGGTGCTGCCCCTGCTGGTTTACCACCACAGGCTGCTGCTAGCCACCCAGGTCCGGACACCACTCCGCGGGTCCCGCCGCCTAGCTTCGTGCCTCTCCCTGACGCGGGAGGCGCGGCCACGCCTGGTCCCGGCTCTGGCTCTGCTTATCACAGCAGCCCCTGGACCCACCTGGTTTCGTGCCCTTCCCTGGCGAGGGAGGCGCGGCCTTACCTGCATCCGGCTCCGTTCACGGCAGCCCGCGGGTCCCGCCTGTCTCTGACATGCCGACCCATTATGGGACCGCGCGCTATGCCGGAGGCGCGCGTGCTGTTCCCTGGCTCCTGCTCAGGCGCCTGTACCAGCTGCTCCATCCGCTCCTATACGAGCTGTACCAGGCCATCCAACGCTGTGCCCACTGATCCTGTTGATAACTCACATGCTATGGTCACTCGAGGCAAGCTCGGTTTTCGCCAGCCAAAGATACCTTTTGGGAGAACATATCATGTGTTACCGCGGGTTCGCGTGTTACCGTGTTACCAATCATTGTAACACCTTCAAATATGCATCTAAAATTTCAACAAAAATATGAATGGATAGAGCATGCAACCTTCTACCATCATGCAAAAGTTGAGATGCAATTGACGGCCTGTTCGGATGCTTGTTTTTAGCTGGGCTGGAGGCTGGGCTGGAGGCAGGCCATCCAGCCAGGGGTGAACCAGCCAGCCATCCAGCCAGTGAACCAGCCAGCTGGTTTGATTTTTTTTCTTTTCAAATTCAAACAAAACAATTGCTCTCAGAAACATGAGTTACATACATAATGCCATAGCACAACCTACTAAGGATTGTTCGCGTCAAAATACCATAATAATATAGTGAAGGACCAGTCCAATTTACGACTACAATACATATTGTTCAATTCCTAACATGACCAATTACATAATAATATAGTCGATGACATTATGTTTCCTCCATCAACGTGCAGGCCAAACAGCAGCAGATACCAATTCCCTCAGTGTTGAGATATTCGTTGTAGTATTCATCAGCACCCACTCCGACGGATCGTACGTCGCACCATCTCCATACTTACGCAGCCACAAATAATTATCCATTGCAAAACATGATATTATCATCCTCGCTTGCTTTTCCCTCTTGAAGAATGGAACCCCTTCCAAGATATGCCACCGCTCTTTGAGGTGTCCAAACCTCCTTTCAATGATATTGCGCAGCTTGGAGTGAATGTAGTTAAACTTTTCCTGACGATCTAATGTACTAACGTCTATGCCATTAAAGTGTGACCTATGGTACCTTGTGTCCCGAAAAGGAGTCATGTATCCTTACTGCTCCATGTATCCCGAGTCCGCTAGGTAATACCGACCTACAACAGTTCAACCATTTCCATTATTACTACCAAAGAAATGTTAAAATCATCTTGGTACAAAACTGCAGCATGATAGGCTTCAACAAAATCACAAACCTGGGGGTGGATGCGGGAACCTTTGATCCGCCTGACAATCTTGTAGAACCGCCATGTCATGACATGCACCCGCCTTCCCGGCTCCCACATAGGTGAAGCGGCCATGCATATCTACTATGGCGCAAACATTAATCGACACTTCTCCTTTCCTATTAATGAAGTCAACTTTGGCTTCTTGGTTCACCTCAACCGGTATGTGAGTGCCATCTATGGCACCTATGCATCCATCAAACCATGGTGCATATTCAGCAAGTTCCGAGCTCACTTGTGTATACTGCCTATCGGCTGGAACTAGTATAGTTTGTGCCCACCTAAACATAATCTCTGCCACCTTTGATGTCTTCCTACTTATTGTATCTAAAGAACGCTCAAATCTATCTCTGCATTCTCTAACAGCAGATCCGTGCGCACAGGTCCAGATATATAAACCTAAAGCTTCGATGGAACTGCACTCTTTTGTACTTTTCAACCCATATTTACCTAGGCAATGATGCAAGTTCAAGAAAGCATCAGGAGTCATACGTAAATTCTCCTTGCACCTAGCACGGTCTTGAAGATTCAGTTGCATCCACTGAGCCCCACTCAGCTTGGGTATGGGATTGACCACAGGTGCCTCCGTACTTTGTAGTGCTTTAATCCTTCGCAGCACGAGAGCTGCTTTGCAGAGATAGATTTGTTTGGCACTCGTGTTAGAACTGGCTGGATGGCTGGCTGGTTCACCCTTGGCTGGATGGCCTGCCTCCAGCCCAGCCAAAAACAAGCATCCGAACAGGCCGTGAGACTTGTGAAAAGAGAAACAAAATAGAGAAATCAGCCTCTGAATAGTAACGGGTTGCTGATTCAAGATGAACAGCTGCAACCCGCACTATTCACAGCCTGATTTCTCTTTTTTGTTGCATCTTGTACAAGTATCCATTGTACCTCAAATTTTGCATGATGATAGAAGATGACATGAGCTATCCATCCATATCTTTGTTTCAATTTTTTTAGCATTGTAGAAGAAGCTATTTAAGTTGGTAACACGGTAACACCTAAAGAGGTGGTAACACTTGATACATTCTCTACCTTTTGGTGGTCAAGCCGTGGTACTTTCTCCTGTGCCGAAGACATATTGAGGGGCCCTAGCTGATCCAAATTGGAGAGAAGCAATGATCGAAGAATTCAATGCCCTTCAGGCCAATGATGCCTGGGAATTGGTTCCTCGTCCTTCAGGCGTAAATGGGTTTATCACCATAAGTTACACACTGATGGTACTCTTGACCGTTATAAGGCACGATGGGTTCTTCCTGTCTTTACTTAGTGACCCGGTATTGATTTTGGGGAAACATTTAGTCCAGTTGTCATACCTGCTACTATTCGTACTGTGATATCTGTTGCTTTGTCTCAGGATTGGCCCATTTATTAGCTTGACGTGAAGAATGCTTTCTTGCATGGCACTCTATCTGAGACGATATATTGTGAGCAACCCTCAGGATTTATTGATTCCTCTTGTCCTGATCATGTTTGCCGTCTTAATAAGTCCTTATATGGTTTGAAGTAAGCTCCACAGGCATGTACAGTCGCTTTGCTACTTTCATCCAGTCTCTCGGATTTATTAGTGCTAAGTCGGATACATCTTTATTTGTCTATCATCACGGGTCCGATACAGTTTATCCTCTATGTTGATGATACTGTTCTGACTGCCTCATCTGCTGCGCTCCTACATCTAGTAATTGCTGCACTTACGGGGAAGTTTTCCACGAAGGAACGGTGAGGCTGGCGAGCGCGTCTAGCAGCAAGACCTTGGGCGGGAGAGTGCCCCTGTGGTTTGCGGAGCATGCAGCATGGCCGTATTGTTGATAGCGACGTCGCGTGAGGCGGCATCGCAGTGCGCGGGTGGCGTGGCAGCCGGGTCTGTCTTCCCCTTTGAATTCCTGCAGTGTCGAGCGGATATTTCCAGGACGCCCTTTGCGGTGCGAAGCGTGTGCGCTGTACCGAGAAGAGCAATCCTGGTACCTAAGTTTTTGGGGCATTAGATGTGACAGATCGGATGGTTTAAAATATAGTGCCTAACGTTTTTCAATACTTGTCATTTTGGACTCAAGTCAAAGTTTGTAAATATTTGCCACTGCACGCTTTCCAATGCAAAATTTTCCATTTTGGCCTTGGTACCCACTGAGCACCTATGTGGTTCATGTGTGTAGAAAATTCTAATTCCTGTGGGGATGCAAATCTCCTGCAAGTTTTTTTTTCCCAACAAACAGAGCATTTTTTCCCCCAACCCCCCAACAAACAGCCGGTTTAAACAAAAAGAATCGAACACGTGTCTCGTCTACAAGTCGCAGTGTACACTGCTATGCTTTTTTTTTTTTTTTTGCCACTGATGCGTACAGGTATAGCCTTAAACTGCCATTAGAAAGCTAGTTATTCAGAGAGACAGAGTACAGTGCGCACTTACATAGACTAAGTTTACTTGTCCCTGCAAATACAGACCAAACTGACTTTATCTAAACCTATTGGACGAAACTGCTCCCTGTACAGAGATTCCAATAGCATGCACCGTCCAGCAAAATACCGATATCTAGGCAAAGACATTGTAAAATTAGGTGAGGAACACAACTGAAAATTTTTAACCCTTAATGTAATGCTAAATAAATGATAACTAACCTCACAACAACAGCCATTTCTTCTGCTATTGAAATGTCTCAAGATTCATCAATCAGGACGGTGAATAGCTTATCACCAATCTCTTCCTTTATCACTTCTCTGAGCTCTATGGCACAAGCTCCAGTGAGGTCCTTTTGTATCTTGTGAGAGGTCATTTGGGCAGTTTGTGGACACAACTCAAATGCAGCCTTTCCCTTTGGATTCCTTTGTTTGAACCACTCAAGAAACTCTAAGAAGTTCCCTCTATTTAAAGAAGAAGAAGTTTCATTATGCCGACGGAATGCAAGACCTTGCGAAATTAGAAATCTTGCAATACACAAAGAAGTTGTCAAACGAATTTCATATCGTGCTTCTGCATCTTTGTCATGAGTTGTCCTCTTTCAATTTAAAAATCATCAGATCAGGTATGTGCAAACGAAGGGCTCTCCCAATATGCAGCTCCTATCTGCGTTGCCCTGCTGGGGGTTGTTATTAGACAGGGAATCCATTGATTAAACACATCTGTTCTGATTCCTGCATGTTTTACTGATAACCGAGTTGAGTAGTAATACAACTTTTTGTTTTCTAATAGAGTCGTATTTATCTCCTTGCATTGCTTCATCCATAAACACCATTAGGCAAGTAGACAGCTTGTGAATAGAATATGGTTGCCAACCAGAGACTTGTAGCAGTTATAAATGAATCGATCCATGTTATTGCTATGCCCAAAAAAGGTCACTTGATATTGGAAGTGGTATACTGTTAATTTATTATGCTGTTTATCAGTTCCTATAAAACAATCTGCAACTACAAATTTATGCCGTATAGAAGTCCTCTCAAAGATTAAGGCAGTTAATTGAAAAAAAAATAGCATGTTATATGTAGCTTCAATATTCCACTTTGTATTGAGATTGCTTACTACTGTACCAAATACATTCAGCACCAACTTTGTTTGCTTGGTGTTGCATCAGCTTATTAGAATCATCCTGCATTCTTTTTGTACCGTTTCTTCCCGTAGTCTTTCAAACTAGACAATTGTTATCCTTATAATAATTTTAGTTGACTGATTGTGGTTTAAGAAGAGTCGGCATGCTTGGTAAATCATTAAATGCAGAAATATCGTTGGGCCTTCTTGAGACATCAACACCTAAGCATGCTGTAAATTGTTAAATGCAATCTGCAGCCTCTTTTCTCATCACTAGGTTAGCAATGTGTTGACTATCTTTCCAATAATTACCTTTTGTTTGATTGTAATGAAATTTAGTGCTGATGCAAGTAATGTACCATCCAGTAGAGTAATCTTGGCTCCTAACTGAGACACCAGCACCAAACGAGCATGTATCATGAGGAACCTTCATTCACTTTCGCAGCTCCATGTTATGAATTGTCGAGTATCAAAATGTATATGCACTTTAGCTGTTCTCACTGCCTCATAGACCTGATTTTTGCAGGTGTCTTAACTTTATTTGTAGAGCTTATTTTTGCTGATTAAAATAGTGTCTTATACTTTATTGCACATGCAAATGAAATGATGTTCGGCTCTGTATGGGACATTGACCTCTAAGTCTCTGACGCTTTGCTGTAATCAGAAGCAACCTTTCCCAGCTCTCACATGCAGGTTAAGTTATTACTGTGTCTGATGTGTAACTGTGTATTCATTTTATATGCTTCAGTTCTTCTAGGCTCATACAAGTCAAGTAACTCGTGCCTACCTTTCTCGAGGTGAATTTGTAATGTATTTAGCAGGGCACTATATCTTCCTATAACTCCAAAATTATTCTGAGACGTGTTGACATCTTCACACAATGTTGCCTTAAAATCCATTTTGGGCTATGATTTGAAAATATATATTTTCCTATAAATTAGTAGAATTCAAAACAAACGATCGCCTTACTATTTTATAGATGATGAGCAATTAACCTTGAAATAGCTTCAATGGTTACTCTGACCACATTTCCAATGGCATTTCTGCTGATTTTGGAGACAATGTGTCATGACACTAAACTATCCTTCTGATTATCATCTTACCATGCATTTTTCTTGCTTTATGCACCGAAATTTTAAGTTTTTTAAAAGCCCTTGGCTCTATTCAAGTGTTCTTGGCTCCCGCGGCAACGACCATGTAGATGATGTGCGTTGGGGACCGGCAGCCACGGCGATGGTTGGGTAGCTGCGGGCGCTGGAAAGAGTAGGCTGCGCCGGCGGCGTGCGGACGCGGAGGCCGGAGCTGGTGCGGGAGAGCGGGAGCGCGGGTGGTGAGGGGAGTGATCTAGAATCTAGATCGGGATGGATTGGGAGGGTACGGGAGGTAGGCGACGACTTTTGCGCTGGCCCTCGGGTGCTTCTCGAACCCGGGCCCATGAGATAGGGATCCGATGGCGCGTGGAGGGCGAGCAGAGGATCTGACGGACCAGACACTACTACAAAATGAGCCTTCAGTGACGCAAGCTATTTTACAGTAGTGGCGGACGCAGCTCCGTGTGTCACTAGAAGGAACTGGGCAGCTTACAAGTGACGGACAAGATGACGTCATCACCGCAAAAGGAACCAGGGAGGATATTAGTGACGGACAAAATGACGTCAGCGCCGTCCGCTGCTGAAACATGTGCAAAAATGGCGGACCTGTTGACGTCATCAAAACACCAGAGGCGGACAGGCCCATTTTGGCCAGCTTCAGCCCAAACTTTCCACGCCGTATAAAAATCTGAAGTCCTGTTAGCCGCACCAGCTCCACCTTATCCATTTCTCTCCGCGTCTCTCTCCCTCTGCGCCGCCAAGTTCCTCTTCCCCGGTGGGGCGGCGCCCTCCCTCTCCCCTGGTGCGGAGTCGCCTCTCCCTCTCCCCCGGCACGGAGCCACCTCCACGGCGCGACGGCTTGCTCGGGGGGGGGGGGGGGGGGGGGGGAGGGGGAGGGGGGGAGGGGGGGCGGCGTGACTCGCCTCCTTCCGCTCCTCCTCGCCAGCGACTCACCTCCTCTTCCACTCCTCCTCTCCCGCGACTCGCCGTCGGGTCTGTCTGGATCTCGGCCAAGGCGTTGCGCTCGGCGGCAGGTCCGAGGGCGACGGCAAGCTGATCTCGGCCAAGGCGGCGGGTCCTGCTCCCTCGTTGACCAAGGCGGCGACCTCGGCGTCGCCCTCTCCCGTTCCCCCTTCATCGAGCGGCGGATCTCGCGAGGCAGGCAGCGCGCGGATCCGTTGATGACGGCGACCTCAGCGCGGTCTCCCTCCCCTTCCCCTTTATCGAGCAGCGGATCTCGTGTGGCGGCGCGCGGGTCCGGTGACCTCGGCCGCCCTCCACGACGACGAGCGCGGCGAGGCGGCTAGGGTTCCTGTCGTGGATGGAATTCGGTAGCCGCGGGTCATGGCGGGCTGATCCGGGCCTGCCATGGCCCGGGCGCCTTTTTTTATTTTTTTTCATGGTTTGCTGTGGCGGACGGATTGTCCGTCATCACTCTTTTCCAACATTAGTGGCGGATGCACAGTGTCGGACGAAACGTCCGCCACATTAGGCCAAAAACGTCCGCCATTGAAGGCCTCTTTTGTAGTAGTGAGACGCAGAACTGTGGATATACAGTAAACCACCGGGACACTGTAGCGCTACAGTGAGACGCCGGCTTCACCAGGATTAAAAGTCTTTATAGATGTGTGATACGCATTCTTCCAGGTCCTAAACCCAACTTTTGTAAAAGCATTATGACCAAATTTTTCATCCAAGGGCTCCTGCTTAAAAAGAAAGCAATAGGAGCAAAAGTCTTCTCTACACTATATTCCAACCAATCAATCTTTTTAAGCCATGATTCTGAAAATGACCTATTATCATGGGTGCGAGGAAAATTATGACCAAAAGGTTTGGTTGGACCCTTCAACAAATAAGCCCTCCTCACGTCACCTCTAATATTTGTGCTATCTCCACAGTACCTGTAGCTGCTGCCACAAACTCAGCTTGTGCTTCTGTTGCATTTTCGGATTGGGCCCTTTTCACTTCTGCTTCAGATGGAACAGCCTGCCCCTCAGTCTGCCCCTGAGTCACACTTTCATTGGTGTTTCCGCTAGAGCCGCTGCCGTTTGATGAACTGCTGCTGCTATAGAAGCTCTTCAAATCTACAAAAAAGAAAACAAATTAATTGACTAATCATATTTGCCAGCAGTCAGCATATTTTCGAATTTAATAAACATCAAACAAACAAGATCATTCACCTAATTTTTTGTAGCGCTTCTTCCCTCGAGCAGCCGTGCGGCTCGAATCTGTACTTGCTGGCGCCATGCCGCCTATGGAGCCAGACGAAGATCCCAGAAGCTCCAATGTCGGTCGGTTTTCCAATTCCTTGCCCTCGCCCTACGCTGCTCATCCCCGTTGCTCCTCGTCCACGCCCTGCTCCAGGCTCCGGCATTGAGAGGGATGCCATTAGGAACGCGCCCATGGTCGGTGCCAGGGCCGAGCGCTGACGTGTCGCCTCCCACCATGGCCCGACTCCCCAAGTAGGGTTAGAGCAATTTTTGATTTTTGGGGGCGAAATCGAGCAGGAAGGAAGAAGAACGAAACCATTCAGAAGCGAATTAGAAACAGGCACCACCGGCGCTGGCTGAACAAGACTGCAAATGATCCACTCCTGTGGGCCTCTTGTCCTTGGACTATTACTGACTGAAATGCATCGGGTGACTGGAATATAAAGCCCAGTTGAGCTACTAAAGCCCATACCCCTTCACAACAACCAACCGGTCATCTTCTTTCTCTGGAAATCAGACAACGAACAGCTCCAAAGCTCAAATCCATGGCGGCAAGACTGATTTGCAGGGCTGGGGAAAAGGGGGTAATAGGCAAGACTCAAATGTCCGCCTCTGAGCCACATAATCCAACTTTTAGTCTGTAGACATGAGCAAAGGCGAGATTTAACATCTTTGTGTAAGACATGAGCAACGTCGCTACACTAAAGCTTGTATAAGACATCTTTGTGTCCCATGGTTTCTTTGAAATGGAATGAGATTAATTATACCTCTCGCGATCCCGTCAGTTGTTGTGAGAGACAAGCACTATGGTTATCACAGCATTATATTTACAATTAGTATTTGTAGTTCTAAGTTTACTGCTCATCATTAGAAATTCATAATTTCCCAGAATACGGAGGAGTCAGATGGAGACAATTTTTACTATGAAAATTCTTGTTCTCATTGCGATTCGCAACTTTTTAATTCATAACTTTCAAAATTAAAGACATCTAGGTCCCATATAAATATGGTTTAGGACTATTTTGGCATCCGTAACATGTTGGGTCCATTGCATTGTGGTTCGCCTATGAGACTATATAACGCTCATAAAGTACGTTACAAATAATATAAAGCTTGTTGAACGGATAAAAAATAAGGCCAGCAATGCATGGTGAAATGGAAAAAATTGCAGTGCTAAAATACAAAAGATGATTACCATTGTAGACATGAAATGCACATATCGTTAACTAACATCTACTAGTGCCAGCTCATTTCTATGATAGAAAAAAGTTTGAAATAAAAATATATTGGTAATTAAAGGATAGAGTCTACCTATATAGTTTTAAGTGGGTTCATGACAAAGCTAGAGAAACGGAAGGGTTATTTCTAGACAGCTTACCCCTGCTTTTGCAGAAATGTTGATTGGAAACCAAGACCACAGGATCATGGTTTTTAAGGCGGTAAGGCAAGGTGCGGCACGCTGCACCCTTCTAATCGCCTAGGCATTCCTAAGGCAAGGCAAGGCGACGCCATACAGAGAAAGGCAGGAGGGGGGAAAAGGAAAAAAAAAAGGAGAAAGGAGAAAAGGGAAAGGAGAAGGAAGGCACTTGGCCCAGCCCACCAGGCACGGCCAACTAGTGAGCTAGGTCTTCGGCGTGGCCCACCTGCGATTCCAGCCAATAGGGCTGCTCCTGCACCTCATCTCCTCTTCTGTCGCCACTGCCGCCACTTCCCTGCCTCCGCCGCTCCTACTCCTCTTCCGCCATTGCCACTGCTTCTCCCTCCATTTGCGCCGCTCCTCTACTGCCGCCAGCTCATCTCTCCATTGCACCGCCCGCCATCTTCTCCTTCCTCTCTTGCTCCCCTCAGATCGACGGTCGATGGAGCTCCATGAGCCAACAGCACAATGGGGATGGCGGCGGCCGCCTTGCTGGTGGGTTCCCCCTCTCGTTTTTTTCCTCTCTTCTCCCTCTCCCCCGCCTTAGCTAATTTCTTAGTAAGGCGATGGCGACACCATGAAATTTTCAGTGCCATGACGCCTAGGTGATGCCTAGTCGATGCCTTGTAAACCATGCCCAGGATTCAAGTGGACATAGTTTACCACTATGCTAGGTTCCCCTTTCAATGTAGAGTTTAGCTAACCCGCAAAAAAATGTAGAGTTTAATCTAAACAATATTTATACGAAAATTATAGCATTTGATGATATCTATAGCTTTGTATTTGATAATCATTTTTAAACACCTAGGTGTCCTATTTATGTACCTGTTTTGGGGAATGTTCTGTATTCCTTACCTATCCATTAGAACAATCTGGTTGGTTCTCATCCACTGACATAAACGATTCGTGGATGAAAAATGTGTTGTTGGGTCCACGAGGATTGATGGTTGGTCATTAAATGTGCAGTGAAATCTGAGGAGATTCATAATATACTTATACAAAGTCGTTCTATATCCAAAACATTATATAAAATTTGCACCCTCAATGGAATTTATAACTATTCTTTGGCAACTTTTGTTTGATGTCATTTAATATTGGAAATGTAAAAAAATGATCGGTAACAAGAGTCCGAATATCTAGGTTAACGGTACGTTTGGTTCATTGGATGAGGATGGACGGGACGATCCCATCCAGTTTTTGAAGTTGTTTGGCTGGGGGACAAGATTGGATGGAGTCATCCTATTAGGGAATATTCTGTGTAGATGTTGGATGAGATGATTCAAGAAAATTGACCGGATGGAGCCATCCAAGGTATTTAAGCATGATCATTAGTAAATAATTAAACATAATTAGCATGCTATGATATTAATTAGTAATTCATATTATGAAATGATGGTTAATAAGCGCTAATGTATTAAATAATGTGTGAAAAGTGTGTAGATTAGAATGTGATTATTAACAATAATTCACATGTTTTATTATTAATTAAGAATTATTAGTACAAGGTTAGCATTTATAAACACTTAAATATATTAATTAGTGTATGATTAGCAACTATCATTTGTAAATAAGATATATAATTAAGTTAATCTCTCTCATCTAACCTTCCCTCGTTCATCCAACCAAACAAAAAGACCGGATCGTCCCATCCAATCAATTAACCAAGCAGGCTGGATGGTGCCATCAAAGAAAACATGAATGGGACGATCCCATCCAACCTTGACGTCCAATAAAAGCACCCTAAGTTTCAATGGTTAGGGTTTTCCCCTGACCATATTGACACCTCATGTCACGAACCACTGTCCTGACATTTGGAAAACACCGACCGGGGAACAGGACCACCGACGTGGCATGCTTGTGGCAGCAGGTTGTTGGCGTTTCTTACGACACACTAGAAATATCACCAAGGCTGGTTAGGCCTAAAGTTAATATTCTCAGCATGGCGCCAGAAATACCTCGGTTAAGGGACTTGCTTAAATAATACCAGATAATCCACAACTAGCAACAAGTGCTAGAGATGTCTTATCGGCAATTCTTATCATTGAAGAAGATCCACAAGCGCACGGATAATCCGTTGTAGCATTTCACCCAAGAGTATTCCAGTGTATCGTATTTATATTTTCCCAAAGGAAGACATGGTTGACAAGAGTACTTATACTCAATAGATCACAATGATAGGATAAATCCACAATCCAATGCAGGGGTAAGTGTAAAGATAATATGATGGATAGTGTGACACACACAGAGGTATTCCACTCTCAATAAAAGACGAGAGGCAGATCTATGTAGAAGAAAGACTAACTAATGGGTTGCTACTCCTAAGGTATATCATCATATAGCGTACTAAGGTCCTACCTATAGTCAGGTTTACGCAAGCAAGAACTAAGAGCTTATGCCTAGATATCATCGGGAGATCCGGTATACGCAGAGTCTGCCCCGCGACGCCGGCTTTTTCATATATACTCCTATGCCGTACCTGAACGTGGAGGATTACGGAAAAGCGGACATGGCTGTCACCACCTGCCGCCTACCTTTACAAACCGTAGGGCACGCACACATCCAAGGATGGAAAGAGAACCTAGCACCATGCTAGCATCACTAATCACATCTCTAGATCCCTCGAGGCACTCCATGAGATGATAAACCTAGATCTGCCTTGCGGGACATTGAACCCGATATCTAGTCACAAATAACCAGCCAAACTAGCATAATCTAGACAAAGGATTGAATCTAGTACTACACTATGCATAAGCGTTCATCGCTCAAGAATGAGCGATGAACGAAGAACAAGTAAGAACGAACATCTATAATCGATGATCAAGTATGAACGAACGAAGAACGCCCAATGAATGCCCACGAACGATCATCGTTGAACGATGA
The DNA here is from genome assembly GCA_007726485.1 of Eragrostis curvula. Taxonomy (NCBI): domain Eukaryota; kingdom Viridiplantae; phylum Streptophyta; class Magnoliopsida; order Poales; family Poaceae; genus Eragrostis; species Eragrostis curvula. The sequence goes on from RWGY01000031.1 coordinate 6,785,180, forward strand.
ACGAACGATGAACGATCATGAACAACGACAAACATTCATACAAGAACACAACTAGACTAGGGATGAACAACATAAGCACATAACTACTATATGAATAATGATATTCCATTGAGAAGTATAAGTCTTATAGGAGAAGGATACATGAGCTGTACTCAATTCTCCAAGGGACTTGGGAGCGCAATGGGCAGCCCACTACTTAGCCTAGCTCTACCTTGACAGCCTCTAGCTCTAAGGTGAGGAGGAGGGAATGAGCCTCAAGTGGTGTGTGTCCTCAAAGGAGGGGGGTACCCCTCCTTATATAGACTTAGAGGTCGGTTCCTGGAGGCGGTTCCTGAGGTCGGTGGCATTTATTGCATGTGAAACCGACATCAGGAAGTCGGTTTGCAACCGTCATAGAAAGATAGGCCCAGGAGGGCAACTGGCAGGTCAGCCGACCTGGCTAGGGGGGTCGGCCGACCTGGGCCTGGCCCCTCCTAGGCTGGGCTTTGGCAGGTGGCCTCCCCCTGGCTCTTGTCCTCTGATCCAGGTGCAATGGCCTCCAGTTGTTGAGTTTGGATTGAATTTGGCCTTTTTGTCTTGAAGTTGAATTCCTGCGGCGATCGTCATTTTACGGAAGTGTTGTATCGTTGCTTTGGGGCATGTGTACACCTGGATATTCCCTGTTTTTCACCTGCACACTAAGATCTAGAGGTACATATGGAAATAAGTTATTCATAAATAAAATGCTTGTAAGGTGTGTTAATTCTTCCTTATTCTTTGAGCTATGTGACGGTCGAAATCGTGTTATAATGACCATCAACAAACTCCCCCAAGCTTGCCTCTTGCTCGTCCCGAGCAAGAAGTGTTGCCTTAGGTTGTTGATCAGGAGTTGCTACGATGTTCCATATCTCATAGGTACTATGCACACAACAAAATACTCTCCTTCGTTTGAAAAAGTTGGCATGGTAACTCACCCTTCCCCTTACTCCTTATTGGGCTTATAACTTTCTCCTTGTCTTGGGCGGTTGAGAGATAGAACGGTTATAACAGAGCATTATTCACTCATCCTTTGTTTGACTTTTATTCTCTGGAGGTTTTGATAAGTTTTTTCATGATAAAAACAAAGTTTCTCGAATGATACTCTCGAATCGCTCATTGTGTATATTCCTCAGCAAGACATTGTGTTGCCTCTTTCATCCTACTTCTACAGGCTTATATGTGGAGCTTGGGTAGGGATGATATGAGGCATACTTGCATTCCATATATTGTCGAACCAAAAGAGTGGATCCATGGAGAATGCAAGTCATACAACCTGATCAATATGTGTATGTGTGTATATGGTGGTGGTGAGGTGGAAGTGGTACTCCTTTTGTGTTCCTTCTCTCTCTCTTTTTTTATAGATTTTTTTGAGGAGGACATGGCTATCTTTCTTTTCTTTTCTTTTTCCCCTTTCTTTCTTTCTTGCTCTACTTTTGTATGAGCAGGGGTTATTCTCACTTTTTTTTTCTTTTGCATAGCCATGTCTCCAATGATATTTTTGAGAGAGAGAGAGAGAGGTAACAAAGATTTTTGGAGTATTTATTTGGTGGATGGAGTGGTGGTATTGCTTAACTTCCAATGTATAAGTTTAGCATGCAAGGTGGAGTGTACGTGATCTTGATCATGGGAGTATGACAAGTTTCTCACTAGGGTCACACAATTTTGATAAAGCTCAATGCAATGACAAGCATCATATGTGTAAGGTTTTGCAAAGTATGAACAACATATGGCTTTGGTAGGAATTTTGATCATTAAGGAACTTTATCATTTTGTATTATGTAAATGAAAAACTCCAGAGTTAGGTCATACTTTGAACAAGATCATAGCAGCCCTATTTGTACCATATCATAACTCACAACAACTTAGACTCGGATCAAGTACTATGCAACCCACAAGTTTCAGTTTCTAGATAAGTATGTAAGCCAAAAGTCTCAAAACTTGGGAGAGTACTAAGTTGTAAACTAGGTACAAACAAGACATAAAACTGAGCAACTATTCATCATCTCAACATTGGGAAGACTAGACACTCTTACTCGCATGAAGAGAAACTACTAAAATTTTTGTTCTTTTTAGTTTTTATCATTTCTATTTTATTTTCAAATAAGGTCAAGAACAAGCAAACAAGGAAGGATACAAGTTGTGATATATGATACCTTAGCGGGGGATATGGCATCTCCCCCAAGCTTGTTTTTGCTTACGGGTTCTGTTGAGGATCGAACTCCATGTGGCGAAAGTAAGCCAAAAGATCGGCTTGTCCCCGCTCGGTCATGTTGGTGTGGTTGGTGAGCTGGGTGTTGGTGTTTCCTTGCCACTGTTGGGTCTGCAGGGCGTGCTGGTCCATGGTGTATTGAATATCATTTGTCTTGCTCTCGAGGTGCTCCATTTGCTCGGTGATGTTGTTCAACTCCTGCTTGAAGTGGTAACCTCGAGTACAGGATGAGCGGCGCCCACTGGAGGTAGAAGACTGGGAGAGTTCCTCCCAGCGCTATTGTGGGACGTTCTCCCATGTACCTTGCCTTGCTCTTTGTGCCGACGATCCCCCGGCCACAAATGGTGGTGGAGTTTGGTACCCACCAGGGTAGTACCCAGCGGGACCGTGCCCCACCCCATGTGCATAGGCCATATGTCGTGGTGCAGGAATTTCGGAGCCGGCGTTTGATTCAGCCCTGCGTGTCCTCCTGCGATAAGATGTACTCCTGCGTGCAACTTCCTCTTCTTAGAGAGATATGGTTAGACTATCACAGCCATACAAACGGAGGTTCGGGTTGGGTAACTGAAACTTGTTTGTATAGCCGACATAATAAAACACAAGGGTATTATTTGGACCACGTTTGAGTGTGTGACCTTGAACAAGTGAATTCTCTAAAGTGCCTACACCCGCAGCTATATATGTAATTAACGAGGTGCACTTAACTGATCCAGTCATCCTAAAATTTTCTAACCATTGCTTGATCATGAAAGAGACAGGAGCAATCTTGATTTTCTCAACCATAGCATAAAGAATTTTCAAATCATCCTCGTGCACAGTCCTAATATCATTTCTAGGAAATAAAGAGATGATGCCAAGCCACATATGCAAAAATTGCAAGGTAGGATGATGGATATGATTAGTTCGGGGCTGATCACAAGTCAAAAATGCAGAAATTCTATGCTAAAACACGAGCTTGAAATAACCCGAAAGTGCCTCATCAATATCTACCTTGCAGCGAGCATTAAAGCCAAGAACACGACTAAGATCTTTCCAACGTAAGTGGTAACTCTCACGAAAGAAATAACTCTCATGAAAGAAACAAAAGGTAATACCATCATCTGTTACTTGTAGGGTGCATAAAAACTGAAGTGTAAGCAAGCGTGAACCTAGTTCATCTATGCATGCAAAATCTTTCCACCCTATTGCTTTAAATACTCGAGCAAATTCAGCATCCATACCTGTTTACTGCAGCAGGTCCGTATCAAATGCTCACGTAGGAGCAAAGGTACGGTTACGTAGAATCTCGTAGGCGTTCATCTTGTACTCGCCCACCAAGTCGAGGTCGGTGTCGACGAGTAGACGACACATGTTGGTGTTGTCTTGCGCTTCCTCCGGGGCTGCATGTGGTGGACTTGGTGCTTGCTCGGTGGCGGTGCGCACGCGAGTGCGAGGGCACGAAGAACTTGAGCTTGAACTTCGGGACTTCCGGAGTGACCCGATCATTTGCTTTGCGCATTCCATGGCTGCAAGAACAAGAACACAAGAACGAAAAGTTTGAACGTGTTACGTTAGTGAAAGCAAATCAGCGAAACCGTCGGTCGTTTTTGCAAGCGAAAAAAACACAACTTGTGAAAAACCAAAAAATGAAAACACACTCAAAGCAAAAAGATTTCTGTAGAATGTTGAGGCAAAGAGCAAGGGAGAGCAATGGAAAACTTTAGAGCATGAGAGTGAAGTGAGTGAGGAGTGGAAATGAGTGAATGAGAGGGAGAGAGCTCAATGGCCGGCCACCTCCATTTATACTCGAAGCATTGCGGCCATTTTTGAACGTTGGAGAGGAAATGTGACCGTTGGGGCAAAGGAGGGGGGGGGGGGGGGGGGGGAGCAACGGTTACCCCTAGTCGGCCGACCAGGCAGGTGGGGTCGGCCAACGCATGCTTGGCCCCACTTGGCCTCCCTCTTAGCCCACAGCCCCCAACAGCCATATTGTTCATGACCATGGTTGCTATGTCCAGAAAATCCTCGAAAATATTGCTCAGAAAGATTTCCAAATGAAGATTGCCTCAAATTCAAAACTTTTTTCAAAAAACGAAACTAGGAGAGAAAATATTGGATAATTTCCAACATGTGAAAAATTGTTTTTTGAGTTTTATGAAGGGATTAAGAGGTAGCCCAAAACTTCTCACAAAAAGTGTGAAAAACTTTTTGAACAACCAAATGTTTTTAAATTTTGGATTTATATGCATGGCGAGGGAAAATCAAATATGCTGGTGGAAAAATCCAAATACATGTTGTGAGAGAATAAAAGCATGCAAGGTGGTGTGGAAAAAATCCAAAATGAAAATGGTGGCTGGAAAAACTCAAAAAGAAGCAAATGGAAAAAAAATCAAAGAAAGAAGAAAAAAAGATAATGCCAGTTTTCCTGACGGCCAGGGCTTCGTCATTTAAAGTCTGACGAGCTAGGACTTCTCCATCGGGTTTAGCTTGGCGGCGTGGTTCCCGTCCCTGGAGAAGAGGATGTGGATGGGTTTGCCTTTGCTTGCCACACTTGTCTCTTCTGTTGAGGTGTTGGTGGCTTATCAGACTTTGGGACGGACTTCTCGGACTTCGGGACGGGTTTCTTAGCCCACAATCCCGGTCTCTTTGTCGCAGGTTTCTTGTTGGGGTTGCTAAATGAAAGATTGTCCTTTTAAAGGTAATCCTTCATGAAAATGATGTGGCTGTCCTTTCTGTGGGTCTCACTTCAACTTCTCAGATATTTTGTGCATTTGGCCCATACTTGATTGTGATCATGGAGCAATGTTCTGGCTTGGGCTGGAAATGAAATCTTTCTCTTCTCCCATTAAGGTGAAGGCAAATTTCTCTGGCCAACACATCAATGTTTGTCCCAGCGGCTCTCAAGAATGGTCTCCCCAGGATGAGTGGAGCCTCTTTGTCCACATCCTTTTCCAGCACTACGAAGTTAACGGGGATGAAGCAGCCTTGGATTTTCACCGGAACGTCCTCAATGACTCCCATTGGATGATGAGTGATAGAATCAACGAGTTGCAGCCGCATGGTTGTTCGAGTAAGAGCAATGTAGCCCAAACTGTCGCAGATTGCCTTGGGCATGATGCTAACACTAGCACCAAGATCACACAAGGCGTGGCTGAAGTAGTGATCCCCAATTTTGCATGGAATGATGGGAAGTCCTGGATCCCGTATGATAGTTGAAGATGCTTCTGCCTTGTTCTTCCCTGCATGGTTAGCTCTACGAGAGAACATATCTTCTCCCGCGATGATAGCATTAACTTTCTCAATGGGAGATTCGGGTTGCCCCAGGATCTGCCTAGAACTAGAGATAGGAACAAGAGCAGCAAGCTGAGCTATTTGGGTTTCTATCATTTTGTTAAAACTCAGCTGATTTTTGAAAGAAGAAGATAAACCTTCTAACTTAGAATTAATGCTTTCAAAACTCTTATCATTGGCAGCAAGCTTTTTGTTGATGGAATCATTGATCTTAGCTGGGCCAAAAACTAAATCTTTCAAGGGGGGCTGATTGTTGTAACCAGAAAAGTTGTTACCTCCTTGATATTGTTGACGGTTTTGATTAATATCTTGTCCTCCATTTGGACGATACCCATTGTTGTTGTTCATGTAGAATGCTTCTTCTTGGGCATTGTTGGGGCAGTCCTTCCCCATGTGGCCGTTGTTGCCACATTCCTCATACATCATGAGTGAGTCCAATGCACGAAAACTGCCGTGGTTGTTGTAGTCATCCAAACGCCTAAGGAGTTGTTCAACCTTGGCGGATAGCATATCCACCTCTTTCACAGGGTGAACGCCTTTTAAGCGTGTTTGGAGTCGTTCATCACTCCACCCTTGATTGGAGACCATCTTCTCAATGAGCTCTTTAGCTTGATCAACTGTTTTAGAGAAGAAGGCTTCTCCAGCAGCAGCATCCATATGTCCACGGGTTATTGGTGTCAACCCATTGTAGAAGTGTTGAAGACTGAGCCATTCTTCCATCCCGTGGTGTGGACAAGCAGATATGTATTCTTGGAGCCTTTCCCACGACTCGGCGATGGACTCATTGCTTGCTTGCTGGAAGCTTGATATTCTTCCACGGAGGGCGTTGGTTTTGCCCAACGGGAAGAACTTTGCGAGGAACACAGAGGAGCAGCGGTCCCAAGTGTCAGTGGTAGCACGAATGGAAAAGGGGGAAAAGGGAAACAGACGGAGTCGGATAACATCTTGATAGCTTTCTCACAAAAGGGAATTGTTTGCACCATGATGATCTGGCTGGCTTTGATCTCAAATCCTGCCTCTCCAACGTTGACATTGGGCCTAACGGGAACATTGGCAACGGAGGGAGTAGGGTAGTCACGAAGGGTCCTTTCAGCCATAATGATCGGTGATTGTGGTGTGGGAGATGCGGGTTCACTTGGCGCGAGTCCTTGTGAAGAAGTGTCGACGCAAGAGCGGGTCTTCCTTACAAGTGACTCTGGATTATCAACGAAGTTTTGTGACAAGTTGAATCCTCTCATACACTATCCTGTTTTCACATCAAAGAGGAATCAGATCAAAGTTAGCCTGCATGGGCAGTGGGTAAGTCACATCAAGTGCAATCATGAGCAATCATTGTATTCTTGTTAACCAATGTCTCCCCCGGCAACAGCGCCAGAAATGCTTGTTGGCGTTTCTTACGACACACTAGAAATATCACCAAGGCTGGTTAGGCCTAAAATAAATATTCCCAGCATGGCGCCAGAAATACATGGGTTAAAGGAGTTGCTTAAATAATACCAGATAATCCACAACTAGCAACAAGCGCTAGAGATGTCTTATCGGCAATTCTTATGATTGAAGAAGATCCGCAAGTGCACGGATAACCCGTTGTAACATTTCACCTGAGAGTATTCCAGGGTATCGTATTTATATTTTCCCAAAGGAAGACATGGTTGACAAGAGTACTTATGCTCAATAGATCACAATGATAGGACAAATCCACAATCCAATGCAGGGGTAAGTGTAAAGATAATATGATGGATAGTGTGACATACACAGAGGCATTCCACTCTCAATAAAAGACGAGAGGCAGATCTATGTAGGAGAAAGACTAACTAATGGGTTGCTACTCCTAAGGTACGTCATCAAATAGAGTACTAAGGTCCTACCTATTGTCAGGTTTACGCAAGCAAGAACTAAAGCCTATGCCTAGATATCATTGGGAGATCAGGTATACGCATAGTCTGCCCCGCGACGCCGGTCTTTTCATATATACTCCTATGCCATACCCGAACATAGAGGATCACGGAAGGGCGGACAGGGCTGTCACCACCTGCCGCCTACCTTTACAAACTGTAGGGCACGCACACATCCAAGGATGGAAAGAGAACCTAGCACCATGCTAACATCACTAATCACATCTCTAGATCCCTCGAGGCACTTCGTGAGATGATAAACCTAGAGCTCCCTTGCGGGACATTGAACCCGATATCAAGTCACAAACAACCAGCCAAACTAGCATAATCTAGACAAAGGATTGAATCTAGTACTATGCTATGCATAAGCGTTCATCGCTCAAGAATGAGCGATGAACGAAGAACAAGTAAGAATGAACATCTATAATCGATGATCAAGAACGAACGAACGAAGAATGCCCGATGAATGCCCACGAACGATCACCGATGAATGCCCACGCCCGATGAATGCCCACGAACGATCATCGATGAACGATGAACGATCATGAACGAATGACAAACGTTCATACAAGAACACAACTAAACTATAGACAAACAACATAAGCACACAACTACTATATGAATAATGATATTCCATTGAGAAGTATAAGTCTTACAAGAGAAGGATACAAGAGCTATACTCAATTCTCCAAGGGACTTGAGAGCGCAATAGGCAGTCCACTACTTAGCGTAGCTTTACCTAGACAGCCTCTAGCCCTAAGGTGAGGAGGAGGGAATGAGCCTCAAGTGGTGTGTGTCCTCAAAGGATGGGGGTACCCCTCTTTATATAGACTTAGAGGTCGGTTCCTGGAGGCGGTTTTTGAGGTCGGTGGCATTTATTGCAGGTGGAACCGACCTCAGGAAGTCAGTTTGCAACCGCCATAGAAAGATGAGCCCGGGGGGCCCTGGCAGGTCGGCTGTCGTGGGCCTGGCCCCTCCTGGGCTAGGCTTTGGCAGGTGGCCTCCCCTCTGGCTTTTGTCCTCTGATCCAGGCAGTTGTTGAGTTTGGATTGAATTTGGCCTTTTTGTCTTGAAGTTGAATTCCCGCGGCGATCATCATTTTATGGGAGTGTTCTATCGTCGCTTTGGGGCACGTGTACACCTGGATATTCCCTGTTTTCCACCTGCACACTAAGATCTAGAGGTACATGTGGAAATAGGTTATTCATAAATAAAATGCTTGTAAGGAGTGCCAATTCTTCCTTATTCTTTGAGCTATGTGACGGTCAAAATCGTGTTATAATGACCGTCAACATAGGTACGCGCTCTCTGGGCAGCAACCTATCCCACGCGCAAAGAGATAGCAGGCAAAACCGGGTGGAAAAAAGGAGAGCGCGGCCATGAAAAAGAACGAGCGCTGTTGGGAGGCGTCACCCACACTTCTTTCCACTTTCCCCAAATGCTCCCCTCTCATGTTTGTCTTCATCGCCGCCGCAGCAATCCGCCACCTCCTAGCATCTAGTTCGGAGGGGGAGCTGCAACGACAGTAACCCCATCTCTCCTCCCTATGAGCAATTGATTTCACACCATTAGTAAGCGTGGACTCCTTCAAACACCACTAGTAAGGGTGGTTGCGATCAGGAAATACAAAAGCCCATGTTTTACTTGGTTTTTAATTTTTTTAAGGCAAAATAGGCACCGGAAAGATCATTGTACCCCTGGCTTAGGTGTTTGGTGCAAAGAAGCCTTGCTCCCAGTACAGGTGCCAAAAAAAAAAAAAGGAAAAAGTGAAATTGACTATTTTCTCCATTGAATATTCAAAAAAATGGAAATCGTTACTTTATGACCTAAAAATTTCCAAAAATCCAATAAAATGGGAAAAATATTCTCTGCACCAAAAAATCCAAAAATTCACAATTAAATAATTAAAAAACTTGGCATGACCTTTTGGAATGGTGGAGCATTCAGCAGCATATTTGACATGTAAAAAAATTATAGCAGCCAAAGAAAATGCATAAGAATCCATCTCAACACTTTGATCAAAAGAAGCATTCAAAGTAGTACAAACCATAGAAATGCATCAACAGTGGGCTGTCCAAGGTACTAACACACATATACAAATGTTCGAAAGCATACAAATGAGATCTGTCCAAGGCATAAAAATGCACCGTGGGCTATTCTAATGAAGAATCGCCTTCTTTGTCTTCAGAAAGCATCTACAATCGCTTTGTTGAAACAGTAGAACTAGATGAAACACCATCCTCTTCGTGCACCAAAGTGAATTTTCTTCGAGTGAGGGATCTTGGTGAGATAATATCAGGTAGGACAAGTTCATAAGTGAATTGGGAAGTTATGCAAAAGCATGAAAGGAAACATAAAAACAAATCAGATTTAACTCACCTCTTTTTTGGCTCATTCAAAGGGCAATTCCCGCTCTCACGATGTCCAAAACCTCCACATTTGTTGCACCTTTGTTGTTTCTTTGCACCCGGTTCATGACTAGATTTAAACATGTTCTTCTTTTGTCTTCTAGGTGCTCTTTTCAAAGGAGGTGGGAGTAGCTTGAAACCCATGTCCACAGCAGGCCATTGTGATTTGTCAGTCGTATGTGGGATGGAGCCACTATATGCTGTCCTAAATTTCTCTACACTGTATTACTCATAAACAAAAGTTGCTATGTCAATATATAGAAACATCTGAATAAAAGAAAAGCCAAAGCATGAGGGCAAGGCTTCCTAGTCATTTCCCACTCTCCACAAGTGCAAGTGTGAGGGGAGGGGTCTACCACATAACCCCAAGGTGTCATGTCATAATGGAAACCAAACACTTCAGCAGTGTGCTGCCCTTTATGAACCTTCATATGGCCCAATCCTCTTGTTTTGGCTTCAAGTTGCTTAATTATTATTGGTAGAATGGTGCTAGAGAGCTTGCTGCCAATCCTTCTTCTTTTGTCCCACAAGTCCATTGTCATCCGCCTCAATGTGTCAATCAAATCAACAAAAGGCAAGTCCTTTATCTTCTTGACCCAGTTGTTGAAGCTCCCAGAAAAATTATTGTTCACATAGTCACACTTCACATCATTTGAGAACATGAACTGCTCCACAAGTGATTGTGATGTTGGTTCATATAGAGTATCTAGACTTTTTAAATTTCGGAGACTTGCAAGCTCTAGCCGCTGGCCACACATTCTTATCATATACATCTCCACGATAATATTTCTTGATGTTGGATGATAAATGCCTCATGCGTTCCCTGTCTTCAATGCCAGGGAACACCTCCTTCACAGCAGCATCAAGTCCTTTGCATGCATCTGTGCATATAGTTAAACATGATGGATGACCAATGTGCAGAAGATTTAGACAAAAATATTGCCCATGCAACAGGATACATCCAGTTGTTACCATCAATTGCTGTAGCTGATACTAGTTGCCTTTTATACTTTGTATTCAATGCGATTGAGTCAATACCAAGGTAAGGTCTACATCTTTGGTGGAATCCATCAATACGTGGCTTCATAGCTAGGAAAAAGCTTGTCAAACATCTCACCATTCGCAGTCGTCTTAGTGGAAATTTCAAAGATAGAATCAGGAGATCGATGAAGGAGTTCAACTCTGAAAGGAAACAATTTCTGAAAGCTATCTTCCCAAGAGCCTTAGATTGAATCCATTGCTTTCTGTCTTCCAGCCCAAACAGTGCTATAACCAATATCAATACTACACTTTTATAACAACTTGTCTTGTAAATCAACTGCACCAAGACTTGGTTTCTTTCTCAACCATGCAAAAACTCTCTCTGCAACCCACTTTTGAGATGCCATTTTGCTGGCTAGTTTTGCAATGCCCGTACACTCATGCTCATGTGAAATCATGGAGATCTAAAATAAAAGACAAATAAAGCAATGATTAGTCATTTTACAAATATTATACAAGGTTAGACAAGAAAAACCACATAAATATAGACAAGAAACACACCTCAATAGTTGGATGCCCCACTTGGTTTTGTTTGCTAGGTCAGCTAAAAGGCTACACATCGAGCACCCATCTACATCATACACATCGACAATATGGCTTTTGGCCTCCAATTGAACCCTACTACCATCATCCAAATAAGCTGTGTAACCTGGTACTTTAAAATTAAATTTCATTTGTGGATGCGATTGATTCTTATACATAGCAAAATGGACTCATTAAACAATCTACAACACATCTGAACAAATTGAAAAATAGAAAGAAAACTGGATTTACCTTGCAGTGAAGCTAAGGTTGCTGGCGGCTTCTTCAGTTGCCAACCGGGCACCACCCTTCTTCAGTTGCCGACCGGGCACCACCATTGCCCGAGCCCAAGCCTGAGCCATCACCTGCAGCTACAGCGGCATCAAGCAACGATGCCATCCCCTCCAGCTGGGCCGCGCCCCCACCCCTCCTCCTGTTGGTGCACCCCCGCCTCCTACTGCTGGATTTCCCCCGCTTCCTCCTATTGCTGGTGTGATGAGCCCGCCTTGTACTCTTGCTGGCGGCGCGATGAGCCCGCCTCCTCTTGCTTCCATGCCTGCAGGCCAAGCGTGCAGGTGAGCCGCACCCGCGTCTCCTGTCTATCTCCTAGCCCGCGCGTGACGGAGATCTGCCCCCAGGCAAGCCAGGCCGCGCCTGTGACACCCAGGTGTCTCCTTCATTTTTCTCCACTGCTAGAACATCTAATGGAGCTAAATTCATGAATGAAGTATATAATTCTATAAAAGGGATGACGAAAAATTTAAAAGAACACAAATTTGATTGAATTTTAAAAAGGAAGTTCAAATTTTGAACTTAGCAATGTGCAAATATACAGGCACTAAAAAGCTTTTGGTGGAATAAAAATCCCCTAAAAATTCCGAAAACAGTTGCATTTGGGAACCCATTTAAATAAATGGAACAACCTTAAATTTTAAACAGAATGTTTGAATTCCAAAATTAAGTTCCTGAAAATGTACCTTAATTTAAGTTGAAAAATATGAAGTACAAATTGTTGGGAACCTACAGGAAAAATTTGGAGTTCATTTGACTTTGCTTTGACCTTCAGTTGGAATTTACAAAGGAGAAAGAAATTTAAATCGAAATTGGAAAAACCAGTGGGACCCTCATGTCAGCCAGAGATTTCCCCTGTTCTTTCTTCCTCTCTCCCTCTGCTCGGTCGATCGACAACGCGCGCAAGCCACGCAGCTGCCTGCTAGCCTGCCTGCTTCATCTTGTGTCGACTCCGGATAGATACGCACCGCTCAGTTGCTTCTTTCCCTTCCTCAATCGGTGCTTCACTCCATTCCCTCACTCTCGCCTCAACCTCATCGCAACAGCCACCATGGACGCCGGAACTTGAGCTCGTGCTCCCCGCCGTCTCCGTCCACCCCATCTCGAGCTGCAACCCGTCACCGCTCCGCCAAGACCCCCTCTTCCTATCCCTGCAACACGTCGTCGTTGAACCCAAGTGCTCCGACGGGAATCAAGCTTCCTCTCCGACGAGCCGCCGTTAGCCCTAACCAAGTCCTCGCCGGAATTCTTCAAGACAGGTGAACCTCCAGTCGATTCCTCTTAGGAGCGTGTCTCTCACACCCTAGCGCACTTCCTGAAGTGACCTCGTCGTGGATTATACCTCGTGCAGCTCACAGAGACCTCGCCGCCCTCCGCCGCCGACCCGACGTCCTCGCCTCCGCCCTCGCACGGTGCCAGCACGCTCTGGTGAGCTTCTCCCGCCGTTGTCTCGAGCAGCATGTAGGCTAGGACCCACTGATGGTGTAGCCGCTTCATGTGCACGTCCTCGTCCACTTCCCATCGCCGGTGAGCCGCGCCATGTTGTCGCCGCCGCGCGCGCCGCGCGCACCACAGCGCACTCCCCTGTTTTAATGAACGAGTGGCAGTCTCGTAAATAACTAGAACTTGCTCAGAAATCATTCAAACTTTAAAAATCGATATCTCAAGTTATAGGTATCCAAAAATTACCAACTCAATTTTGCTAGATTCTACTCACTGAGATCTATCCAATGATGTCAGAGTTGAACATTGTTCATGAGTAGTTTTTCCTGAATAATTTGTACAATGTAAAACCTAATTAATTCATAGTAATTACTCTAGGCATGGTAAAAATGCAATATCAGGCTTGTTAGAATACTATTGATACACTCTGTTCAGTAGTACAGACCATGACCCCTGTTCCTGTATAATAAACCTTGTATGAATTTTACAAGCTATGCACTAATAATTCATGGTAAATTGAATGTGAATCAGAAAAATGTGAACTAGGGCTTCATCTTCTCCTTTTGAGATGCCCTGTTCCTAGAGATGAACCATGATAGTTGTTTCTGTAAGAAACTTCAACTACTAATTTCTCTTTGATAAACTTGTCATCTTTTTAATAATAAATTAACTCAAATTGTAACAATGCTTCATGGGAGTCAATGAAAGAAATAATTTAAATTAACTTCACATCACCAATTCAGAACCCTACAGGCCCATTTAATTCAGTTCCACAGCACTTCATACATTTCATGTTGGATCATTTGTGTTTCCTTTATTCAATTGGACATATCTGCATGTTTAGGAAACGAGCAAGTTGAGGTTGAAGGGGATATTCAGAAGGATCCCTCCACTGTCGAGCGTGAAGAAGAGGTTACTAACCTAGTTTGTGAGAACCAAGGCAAGCCCCGGATCATATAAATCCTTTGCAACTTTTACTTTTCTAGAGATCATAATGTAGCGAGTCTACGATGATTAATGCACTAGGTGCTAGGAGTTGAATGGAAATCCAATTGCATCGTTCCCAAATGACCTAAGTGTTGAAGTGTCGATACTAGTTGTCGATAGATAACTGCCATGCTTAGAAACTAGTTAAACTTCGAAAGGTATCGTTCTTATGATGATTAAATTGGATCACTAAAGTTGAACTTAAAGAAAGAGTTTATGTACTTGTTGAGACCGGGCGGGAAATGATTGTGTAGAATGATTTGGGAAGGCCGGGCCTTCACGGTGGTAGCCCCGTCTGTGTCGATTAAGGACCGATTCGTTGTTGGCCCCTTGATCAAGCATTGAACAGTACCGAGTGCATACTAGTGCTAATGGGAGCTAGTAAACTTAGTAGCCTGTACGGTGGCATCGTTGGTAGGCAACCAGTACACTAGTCGAAAGACACGCTGGGCGTAGTTGGGCAGGTCTAGGTTACGACGGTAGCGGGACGGCTGCCCAACTCGTGAGACTGGACCCCGCCTTGGTGTTTACTGTCTTGTGAAAGGCTGTCGTATATGACTTTTGTGCATATACGTCGTGTACCTCGGGTTTTCGCCAGCTGGTGTAAATCGATTGCAATCGCTGTCCCTCGCAGAAATGAGCACCACTTGTGAATTGAGCCTTCACGTAGCACACATATAAGAATGATGATTATGGAAGTTGATGATAGGGTGTTATGCTATATGGATCTTGCTTATGTTATATATGCTACTGATGTTTGTTAGTATTCATGCTCACTTATATTCTTGTTATTAATGAAGATAAAAGATGGCTAAAAGTTTGATAGCAATAATTAGGGATGCTTAAGTGCGAGTCCTTTAAAATGAAACCTTCCTATGTCAGCCTTGCATGTCTAGAGTTATTTGACGGGTAAGACTTGCTGAGTAATTAGTACTCAGACTTTGTGCCATTGTGGTTTTCTTCTAGTACAAATGTTGATCTTCCTGAAGGAGTGCTTCCTTAGGACGTGCAAGTCCCAGAAGGATGGAATGCACATTGGGAGTCAGATGTGCCGCCGCAGTGATGTGTGTTGCTACAGTGATAATCCGGACGGGCTCGGGTTATTACTCATGCTGTACCGTGAGAGTGAGTTAGACTCTCGTGTATCAAACGTGTTTGAACTTAACGTTTACGCTTCTGCTACTCTGTAATAATTCCGCTGTACTCTGAACCAGTCTTGTAATAAAAATAATGTAAAATGTATCGCAAGTGTTGGTATTATCTCGTGTCTGCTTAAACAGCACCGTGGGACAAAGATCCTGTGGATCGGACTGTTAGAGCGCCGAACCCCACAACGTAGATCTGCTGCCGCGGTAGGGTTGAGGTTCGGTGATGATTCAATTTGTTTTCCTCAGGCGCGATTCGTTTCGCTGGGGCCTCCAAACATAGCCAAGGGCGAAGTAATCTTTTCCCAAATGTTTTGGACATAAAAAAAATAAAATAAAATCATGCCGGATGGGAAGTATGCTAGCGGGAGATGATAGGCAGGCTCGGCGATAGTGTTTGGAGGAAGCCAGCTTTACTAATGTTGTTTCATGGACTCCACTCCTTATGGATGGTGCCAGATCAAATGCCCATCCTCCCTACGACCTACTCCTCCCTTTCCCCAAATGGCGGCAAACACATCTGTGAAAGCGCATCCAACGAGGCGGCGAGCACATCCACGGTGCGTGCATGGCGTGGCGGTGAGCACATATCTGGCCAGGTGACGAGCAGAGCCGCCGCAACGGCCAACACATCTCAGGCGAGCTCGAGCTGGCCGCCGGGCATATCTGGAGGCCCGAGATACCTGCCTTTCTCCGCAACCCTTCATTACAAAACCGTCGCCGACCACGACGCACCCTGCTCCGCCTCCCTCCCTCACCCCGAGCTGGCCGCCAGGCAGATCTAAAGAAGCTTGGCCAGAGCATGCCGCACGCAGGCCATGGCGTTCCTAGGCCGAGGGAGGCCAGAGTTCGCGGTCTCATGCGGTGTCAAGAGACGACCCAGGTCTTCGTCCCTCTCACTCCTTCCCATGCGGTCACGACCTCTCACACCCAAGTCTTGTACCCAAGTCATGTGGCCATCTTAATAAGTCTCTGATGCAATGCTTCGCGCAGTTTCATCTGTATCCATGGATATGCTGCGGGGCGTGGTGGTTGTGCTGCTCTTTTTGCTGCAGTGCGATGCTGAACGGGGGGGGGGGGGGGGGGTGTCCTCGTCCTCCCTGATGTTCTTCTATATTTGTGTATGTGAATTGCTGAAATGTGAGTCACAGAATTGGTCAAGAATCCTTGATGCTGAAATGTTCTATTTTTAGGAGAGAAATCTTGCCCACCTTGTTTTGTTAATCTTTGAGATACTATTATGATACTTCACTTGCTAGTAATTTGGCTGCAGGAACTATTAACCAGGAGGAAGATGTGCGGTCCGGCTCAGCAGCTCGATGAGACCTCTGAACTGGTAAACCATGTTTTAATACATAATGGTTACATGATAGGGGCTCGGCATACCAAGCCAAAGAGAAAATGAGAGTTACAGGTGAGAGATACAGTGGGACATATTGGCCTGTCTTGCTCGTTTTTAAACCTGCTACTAGAATTCAGTTCATAACTAAATGACTAATTTCGTTTCAAGTCAGTTTCTAATCATTTATTTTGTTCTAGTAAATGATGTCATTCAACCCATGCTCAGAATCGTGGAGGAAAAATAAAGATCCTGCTCAGAATAGGGGAGGCTCAAGGCCATTAGCTGAGACTCAATAATTCATTGTGTGTGTCTTGTTCAGACTTGAGTAGATTGTAAATGTCTTGTTGAGACTCCAGGTCATTAGTCGAGATTCAAAAATTAAGTCTCCAGTTCAGACTTGAGTTGATTGTAAGTGACTTGTTCAGACTCGAGGCAATTAGTTGAGACTTAACAATTCATTGTAAGTTTTGCTCATGCATTATTGTCTCCTGTGATGGTGTTCTGGAAGATGCAAAAAAAAAAAAAAAATGAGGAGATTTCAATGATATTTGTATGTGCATGTGCATGGTTTTCATTGATCGAAAGAGAAACCATGTTTTCTTTTCTGGGTACAGTTTTCGTGATGGTATATCCGACCGACGGGAAAAACCTTTTCCTAATGGGTGTGACTGATACAGGCGGGGAAACACATTTTCTGATGGGAACTACCGTCAGGGAAGTATCCGTGACGGTCCATCATCAGGGTTGCCCGACTTTCCTAACACTTTGGTCCCTGACGGTTCATTCCTGATGGTAACTGTCACAAAAGATCTTCCCTGTCGTTTTTGGACTTTTCCTAATGGTTTTTCTCGTCACGAAAAAAGTGGTCTGGTGTAGTGTTTTGAATGATTTTAAGATGTACGTATCCTGGGAACCGCACAAGCGTCAAAAAATGTGTGACTTGTGAATTGAGAAGCAGCATTGGGTGGGTAGCTTGGATAAGGGTTTGTTTTTTTCCAATAGTTTTTCATGGTCCAAATGCTGATTTTGGAATGGCATCATTGACAAGTCTAAACTAAATCCGTCCCGGTTATTAATTGTCTCTGATCAATAATTTGTGACATTTATGCAACCATGTGAGACAAGAGCTTAAAGGTAGTCAGTATGTGAAAAAAGCCTTTCAGTGACGGGCTTCTACTGGCTTAGGTGATAGGTATGTGGTCCATCACCTTATAGACGTCACTGATGTGTCCTCATGGGTTACGAACATATGAGCGTCACCAATCTAAGCCATCGATGATTGGTAACATGTGCACATGTCACCCATGACTGTGATAGGTGGTGCGCAACATATGTGGTCCCTTACCCATGAGTTCCGGTGCAGTCTCGTCTTCCTTTGCTCCAGCTCTCCTCCTCTGGTACCTCTTCATCATCCTCCTCCTCCTAGGCCTCCGCCAGCTCATTGACGCTCTCTCAGTAGAAACTCGCTTCCTTGCCTTAAGGCTGCATGAAATGGCTCTAGGAGAGCCATGATGGCTAATTAGATTTTAAGATGCCTCTTGGATGAGGGCTCTATCTGGACCATTGATTCAGTACATGTGTGGTGTAGATATGCTGCATCACTACTACTACTAGTGGTACAACATATATACACCACACATATCTTGGATGAACGGCTAAGATAAGACCCTGAGTCTAGGTGGTTGTGGAAAAATCCACTATCGAGCCATGACTTGGTGGACATGGCGGATTGGAGGCGGGTTTACGTGGAGGTGGTAGCAGATGGGAGAAGGCCGGGGCCTGTATGCCAATGTGGTTTGCATTTGGGGCTTTTGCACGTGGGCAGGACGAAGATTCTCACACTTTTCTCACATGGTCTAGGAATTACACCATGAGAAACACTAACTTTCTCCCATATTTTTTTTTTTTTAGTTTTCCTCATAGTTTCAAACACGAACTCTGGGAGAAAAAAATAATGCTCATGGCTTCTAAGAAAAGAAATCGTGTGAGAAGCCCGAGTTTTCTTAGAAGCCGGAGTTGTGAATCTGATTCTCACGATAAGATGGCACCATGAATCTCACACTTTTCTTAGAAGCCTTAGTTGTGAATCTGATTCTCCAGCACTGCGGTGCAGGCAACGTAGGTGCATAGGAATATATGCGTGTCCGGGTGATAGGGATATGTTGCCGCTGCAACAACCATCTTGCTACTTATGTTGTATTAAGCTCTCTCCTCCCATAGCGACACACACTCATAGAATTATAGTCCGATGCTAGGTCTTTGAAGATCTCTCCTCTTCGTCCCAAGAGTTAGGCCATCAACTTACTAAATCAACAAAGAGAGCACCATTTTCAAGGAGAAAGAATGGAAGAAAAGGTTAGAGCGCTCCCTCTCCCTCTCTCTCTCTCTCACACACACACACACATGTGTACGGGTTCCGAGAGTTGTGAGTTACTAGTATGATTATACTGCACGCCAACCATTTTCAATTAAAGTCACTCTCATATGCTTGCATCACAAGCCTTTCGATCAAGATCTTTAAAATAAACTACCTCAAGCATCCGAATTATAAGGCTTGTAAGCTTTGATTGTTTTCCATTATATATGTCATAAGGAAAATGTATCCTGTGGTTCTAGTGCTTTAGGTGTTACCATGTTGCCAATCATGGTAACATCCTCAAAATTGCATATAAAATTTGCAGAAAAATATGGATGGATAGAGCATGCAATGATCTACTGTCATGCTAAATTTGAGATGCAACTGAAACTTATACAAGGAGAAATAAAAAAGAGAATTCAATGTGTAAATAGTGCATGTTGTAACTATTTATAGGCTGCTTTCTCTTTTTTATTTCTCTTTGTAAAAGATTCATTTACACCTTAATTTTTGTATGATGGTAGACCATTGTATGTTTTATCCATTTATGTTTTTCTTTAAATTTTAGATATAATTTTGAAGTTGTTACCATGATTGGTAACATTGTAACACTCTAAGCTGCGGTAACAAAGGACATGTTCTCATGTCCCCTAGTATAGTTGATTTATTCAAGAGAATTATTTTGTAGGGAATCTTTGGTTTCTAACCTAAAATCTTACTGTTACACAATCCTGTGCGAATTATGAATTCATAAGTGTGTTCTGTTCAGAATTTATAAGAAAAGAAGTGAGAAGAACAAAGAATGCATATGGCAATGGGTTAAAACCCATCGGGTTTTGCTATCCCATACCCACACCTGACAGAGAAAATTATACCCGAACCCGTACCCATACCCGGTCTTGGGTAGGAAGATGCTCCCACGCGAGTAACCAATACCCGATTGGCAGTGGCTAATTTGGGCTAGGCTAAAATCGTGACAAGCTGGGCCTTTTTGGGCTGGGTTAAAACCGTGACAAGAATTTGTTAATTTGGGCTGGGCTAAAATCGTGACAAGCTGGGCCTTGTTGGGCTAAGCCACTATTCGGGTTTACGGGTAGAATGGATATGGGTTTTGCTTGCCCATACCTGGACTCGCCATACCCAATGGGTACAACTCTTTTACCCATTTTCATACACGTGGGTACAAAATAAGTCCCATACCCGCCCCCAAATAGAGTATTTACTCATCGGGTATCGGGTACCCATTGCCATCCCTTGTCAAAGAATCTATCTTCCAAGTGAAGTAGTACATCTTCACTTCATCGTGTAATTGACTTAGAATATTCGTGCAAATCATTTTATAGTATGGCACGGCTCCCATCATAAAATCTTCTCTCGCCGTCCCTGCCATGCTAACTAGTCTATTTTCTAGCTCCCACTGTCGATCCTACCCACCGGATGCCGTCCTCTATCACCGTCGGTTGGCAGCGCCCAACTGGTCACTGCTCGATCCACCCTCTGTCCGTCGCCTGTTTTGGGCTTGCTGCCTACCAATAGGGTTTACAAAACCAACCGAGCTGCGAAAACCGGTGAAAAAAAAGACAAATTCAAATTTTTGAATTTGAACGAGGTGAAACGGTAAGCCGAGCAGTTTCACCGGTAAACCGCTCGGTTTTCACGGTTTTTGTAGTTTCAAATTTTCAAAAAAACAGTAAGCCGAGCGGTTTCCTCGGCTTACCACTCGGTTTGAGTGGTTTTAAAATTTTCAAATTTTTTGTTTCTTTTTAATTTTTTATCGAAAACCAGCCATCCGCTAGAACCGGAGCACACCGATTTCACGGTTTTCAACCGGTTTTCGATCGATTTTTCATTCCCCAACGCCCCAATTCTAAGCCAGGGGAACACAAATTGGCCCCCAAGACCCCATCATGAATTCGGGCAGGACTCTCCAACGGCATTTAAATCTGGTGTTGATTGTAGTTTTTTTAAAAATACTCACGGGGATAGCATCAAGCCGTGACTCGTACTCTATCACAGCATGGGGTTGAATGCAGTTTTAGGGAGGTCAGCATGGGGAAGGCAGTGCCATGACAATGACGATAATTGTGAGGGAAGGATGACAATACTCACCACATTGGAGATGGCGCCGGGCAAAAGGTGGCATGAAGGGCCGGGGGCAATCGGGTGGGTAGGCTATGGAACGCTGCTGCAGGTTGAGAATTAGGATTAGGGTGAACATAGACAGGTGGGTAAATCTCGGCCGTTGGATCTTTGGGGTGTGGGGACTTGTATAAATAGCCCCCCTCCCCTTTTTACACCTGCAGTAACTGATTTTGATGTTATTTTTGAACAGCAAGATCATTTACTACGTTCGCTAATGCTGCTGTCATATCACAGACCACCACACTGAAGATAAATGTTGACCTTGACTGCCCGCGGTGTTACAGACAAATCCGCAAAGTCCTCTGCAAGCTTCAAGGTAAAAAATAAAAAGGTACCTGTGCACATATTAATTTCTCCTGCCAAGAAATACAACTGATTCATTGTCCAATCAAAAGTACGCCTGCAAATTACAACTGTTTTCCTCAACGACATTTAACCCCAGCCACATCTGATCAAGAGCGAATAAGGACGATCTCCTACAATGATAATAGTCATACGATCTCCATCACCGGATCCTTCGACCCACTTCAGATGTGTTGCAAGATCAGATGCATGGGTGGCAAGGTGATCAGGGGCATCCAGATCAAAGAGTCCCTGCCGCCGCCGCCACCTCCATGTGCATGTAAAAGGGACATTGAGCAACTGAAACTGGTACTAGCGGATATCCAGAGGCAACAAAATATTTGTGTAGACCAGAACAGGAATATTGATCAATTGAAACAGCAAATGGAGTTTCTCCAGGGGCATCAACAGAGTTGTGTAGAAATAAAACAATACATTAACCAACTGGAGTCGAACATAGGGGAGCTCCGCGAACAATTGCACAGATTGCAGACCTCAGAAAGGACACGGGGCAGTTATGGCTGCTCATCGTCATACTACTCGGGGCAATACGAAGGTTGCAGGCGCGAAAGGGTTCAGAGTTATGCTGCTGCCGGGCTCGTGGGGTGCCACGGTGGACCGCCCTATTGTGGCTGCTATAACGGCTGCCATGTGGGTGAGGATGACGTGTCGACTGCCTGCAGCGTCATGTGATGTTTGAAACGACTTTTACGGCATGTACATATAATGAGCTCTCTGTATATCATCAGATGTGTACTGGATTAAATGAGAAGAGAGACCGTGTTGCTGGCCGAGGCTTGTAACATCCCCACCTTAAAAACGTTTCCAAATGCTGGCTTAGTGCAAAACAAACAATGGTGGAAGTGATCATGTTTACAAATTTCAAACGAATCAATTTGCAAATATGATCAAAATGGAGCTTGAACTACAACTTAAAAATTTTGCACAAAAGTGGGCCCAACTAAAAATTTTTCTGAGTTCCATGTCACAAAATAGAATTTTGGAGAATTTTCCAGAATTTTATGAAGAAGGGAAGCAGTTCAAATGAATAAGGAAGAATTCAAACTTTTTCTGTGTTAATCGAATTTCAATACAAATTCTATGCAGAAATTCGAAAAACTCCAATAATGAAAAATGTTCCTGTAGCTTTTACCTTCCAACCCTGAATTTTTCAGATTTGTTTTGGTCTGGGAAGAGAGGATTTAGAGAGGTTGAATTCAGCATGTTTAAAATTGTTTAAAAATTGGAAAAAAAATTGGGCGCGTGTCGACCTCCTCGTCGTCCTCCCTCGCATCGCCGCAGCCTAACTTCGCTGTAAAATCTTCTAGTGCGGTGACAAGTCATCGATCCTCATCCATCTACTCCGCCAGCTCTCTTCTCTCTCGCGCTCACTTCCTTCTTTCTCGTTTTCTCGCGCAACCCTAGCCGCCATGGCCGCTCACGCGTGAAGCTCGCCGGACACCGCCGTCACGATTACTTCCCGGCCGAGCCCAACACAAAAAAGTTCCGCGAGGAACTCCTCTAACCCCTTCTCAGCACAAACTCCAAGTTTCCCGGTCCCCTCGCGAGATCGACGACCTTCTTTCCAAATGGCCGCCGGGAGACCTCCTCCGAGTTCATCATCAAATTCTCCTTCCTCGGTGCCCCATTCTCCAATTAATCGCGCATGTATCTTCTCCACTTGATTGTGCAGATGCTTGACATGACCTCGTCTCCTGTCTCGCAGTGAGCTCGCCAGAATCGGCCGTCTTCTCCGCTGCCGTCCGCCGCGAAGTCCGTCGAACTCTCTCGTCCGGTCATCGCCGTCGACGAGGTCGTCGACGGTGAGGTGTACCTCACCTCCTTTCCGCTGTTTGTCGCCTCCTCCGGCCGGAACGCCGCCGCGACTTCGCCGCCGCCGCCATCTCTCGCCGCCGATGCCCACCCACGTGCACATCATTGGCCGGCGAGGTCACCTCGTCGTGTTAGACACGTAGAACTACTCGTCTTCCCCTGGTTCACCGCCGTCTAGCCGGAACAGCCGCGCCGCCGCCGCCACCGCCGCGCACTCGCTGACATGGCTACAGTGCCGATGCACTTTTTCTTTTTCTTTTTCTCATAGTTTTGCAGATCTTGTAAATTCGCTAGAAATTAGTATGTAAATCACAAAAATGCAAACTAACTTTTCATGGAATCCTCTTGAGTAGATCTGTCCGCTGGTGCAAGAACTTTAGCAATTCGCCAGAAATAATTTTATAAAAATTCAAAGAAGGAAAACACAAATAGATTTTTCTAGCCTGTTCTGTACATGAACAAATTCCAATTTTGGGTGTGAATGCATTTCATTGCATCTCTGAACTGTTCACCAAGTGGAATATTTAAATTCCTTATATTTTAGGAGTAATTTCTTTTCCAACCTTTTCTTTGTTCCATTTTTGGTATTTTATCCTTCCATGTTCTTAATCTAATTTTTGGATATGTTACTGTACTTAGTATACTTGTACTCTGAAAAAATAAAAAACAAAATTTTGATCTTCTAGAACCATGTTAAGAAGAATTTGGAAGTAAATTCCTTGTTGCGGCACTTTGAAACCCTAATTGCTTGTCGCTCTTTTATGAATAGTTTCAAAGGAATGTAACTTAGAGTCTTTCGTGCTAGTTTTGAGTATCTTATCAGCAGCACACACCTCATAGCATTGCATGCATACGTTTTACGAAATTTTGTAT
Organism: Eragrostis curvula; assembly: GCA_007726485.1. Taxonomy (NCBI): domain Eukaryota; kingdom Viridiplantae; phylum Streptophyta; class Magnoliopsida; order Poales; family Poaceae; genus Eragrostis; species Eragrostis curvula. The sequence continues at coordinate 6,809,297 of RWGY01000031.1, forward strand.
CTTCGTTGTGCATAAGTTTTAACTTTACATATCATCATTTAGGAACCGACGGCGAAATCGAGGACGTGAGAACGAGGGCGAGGAGACCGGCACTGACCTGAACTCTTTGGAGTGTGCTGACCACCAGGCCCAAGGCAAGTCCCGAACTGCTGCCCGAGTTCCTCTTATTTTGCCAGCTGTGGCTACTGGGAAGACGGAACTGGGTGAGGGTACGGGACCTTTTCAGTTTTCACACAGCAGCAAGCATTTCCTTCCCTCGCAAATTTGGTCCGGTTAGGTTTCTAGTCCTTTTCCCGTTAGGATGTGCTTGCCCCAATATTTCTTCTCCTTCCTTTCGGGTGCGTTTGGCAGAGCTCATTGCAGCTCATCCACAACAACCAACAACAACATAGCCTTCTGTCCCAAGCAGTCAGGGGTAGACTAGACATGAAACCCACAAAAAAGTAGAAACAAGGACAGGAGAAACACACAAAGACACAGGGCAAAAGTAGAGTTAGAGGTAAAAAAAGATCACAGTTCAGATACGTTGATTGTGAATCTCCAAGCACTCTTAGCACTCCTATTCATAGCTAATTCCTTGGAGATATTCCACTCCTTCAGGTCCTTCTTAACCGACTCGTCCCAGGTCAAGTTAGGTTGACCTCTACCTCTCTTTGCATTATCGGTTCGCATTAGAACCCCCCTACCTAGGCACCGGCGCCTCTGGAGGTCTCCACAACCGATGCTGCACCAATTTCTCCTCAATTGGTGCCACCCCTACCTTGTCCCGAATATCTTCATTCCGGCCGGACATGATCCCTTCTTGTGTGCCCACAGAACCAATGCAACGTACATATCTCTGTTACACTCAACTGTTGGACATGTCTTCTTTTCGTAGGCCAACATTCCGCACCGTATAACATCGCAAGGCGAATTGCCATCCTATAGAACTTACTTTCTAGCTTTTGTGGCACCTCTTGTCACAGAGGACGCCAGAAGACACTACGGGAAACCCCTCATTTGCCATGTGCCAGAGGCACTCGGCAAAGCCCAGATTACACTCGGCAAAAAGTTTGCCGAGTGTAACACTCGGCAAAGGCCGGACGGCAACCAGTTATCGGCAAAGGCAACTTTGCTGAGTGCTTTTTATCAGGCACTCGGCAAAGATTTTGCCGAGTGTCAAGAAGGCACTCGGCAAAATAAAGTGAAGTGATGGCGGGAGACGGCCGTCACAATTGTTTGCCGAGTGCCCTGACGTCAGGCACTCGGCAAACAAAAAAAATTTGCCGAGTGCCTTCTGGCTGGCACTCGGCAAAGTCCAGCAGTTTGCCGAGTGCCTGGTCCCTGGCACTCGGGAAACAATGGTTACTTTGCCGAGTGCCTCAGTTTTGGCACTCGGCAAAAATCTGAGGCACTCGACAAAAAAAATAATGCAATAAAATGTTTAAAATCACTACAACCTAGACCAAAATCACACCAAATCATACACATATGATCACCATCATCAAAGACACATATACATCACCACCATCATCATCACAGGCATTTAAATCATCACAAACACATACAAATCCACACAAATACATAGAAATGGTCCAAATAGTTCAAATCCAAGTCGTCGACAACCACAAGCACAAGTTCATCAAATGTAAGCAAGCACAACTAGTTGGTTCATGAAATAGAAGTAGAAATACAACTACAAGCTACATCGGAGGGCGAGGATAAGGATGAAATGGCGACCAAGCATTGGGAGGGGAAACCGGCTGATTGTTGGATCCCGCGGATATATTCTGCAATAAGAAGATATTACATGATTAACACAAGATTTCTGATAGAAGCATACAAGCTGAAACATTTGATATCATACTTGAAAGTAAGAAATGAAACTGTAAGGATTTTTGATATACTCACCGGAGAGCCTTGACTCGGACTCGAAGTGCCAACAGGAGGAAGGCCGACTAGAGGTAGTGGCGGCGGTTGCATCCCATTATTGTGCCAGTGCTAAAACATCATCTGCATTTGCCGCTGCACCTCCTCCTGCATCCTCGCAGCGTACATTGCCCGTTCTTCCTGCAGCCTCGCATCGTACAGCTGCTGCTGTTCCTGCAGCCACGCATTGTACATCGCCTGCTGTTCCTGCAGCTTCGCCTCCATCTCCTCCCGTAGCTGGGCCTACAATATGTCATCTCAATGTTACAATGCAAAGCAAACATATGTCAAATTCAACGAAACGACGAATAGAACAGAAATAACCTGGACTTGGTCAAATTGAATCTGTGCAGCGCTCTGCCGTGGGCGTATAGGAGGGGCTGAGGACAAGCTCCTTGCTCGGATCTGAGAGAGGGTGGGAGTAGAGGCCGTGTCTAGTGTGCTGTCTCCAATCCAGTACCGGCCATGCTTCTTACCTCCACCCACCCTCATGATGATCTCTCCATCAAGGTCCTCGGTGCTCAGGTCCCACGATGGCCCGTGCACCTCCCTAGCCATCTCGGTGTACTGACTGAGGCGACTGTGGATGGTGGCATTGCTGTACGCCTCGGGTGGGTCCTCCGGGTTGTAGTCGACCTCGGATGTCGCCTTGCCCTTGTGGGCCATAGCCCAAGCCTTCAACGGGGGGTAGGGCTGGCCACCATGCGCCGCCGACTGGAAAGTGTTGGTATTTCTTACGGTCACAGATAAATCCGCAAGCGCACGGAGAATACCGTTGTAGCACTTCACCCGTGAGTATTCAAGGGTATCGTATTTTCCACAGGGAAGGCGGTGGTTTTACGAGATAGCAAAGTTCATAATCATATAACTAATAATGTACCAAAGCCTAAACAGGGGTAAGGATAATAATATGGTAAGGATAGTAGTGACAACACAACCAGAGCAATCCAATCTAACACTAGAACTAAGCCTAGGCTAAGCGGGGTTAAGAAGAGAGCCGAGATGGGTCCTTATGTACTTCTTATATTCCTGCTCATGCAACACATACAAGTCTAAGCTCTATGTCAACCTGGAACAAGGGGGGTAACCAGTAGGGCTGTCACCACCTACCGGTATTTCTTCTACCAGGCAATCAAGGCTATCTACCGTAGAACAAAGAGGATTAGGCACAACAGGGCTGTCACCACCTACCGGCAACCCTCTACCAGGACACGTGACACTAGGGCTATTAAGTCCCTATGCCAGTCCTAGGGTCACGTGACAGCAAGGCAATTAAGTCCTCGCTGCCAGACCTTCTCTTGTTCAAGCAGACAACCAAACACTCAAAGCTATTTATCAACCTAAGCACCACGCTTACATTGCTAAACAGTACTCTCGATTCCCATGGGACTTTGACCCTTCGGATCATCAAGTCGGGAATAAGAGTACACCTAATCCTGACCCGACGGATCAACAGATCAAGTGCTAGAACATGCATGACTCTGACCCTACGGATCATCAAGTCAATGGGTGAGACATGCGTAACTCTAACCCTGCGGATTAACAAGCTACGATCTATATCGCACATAACTCTAACCCTACGGATTAACAAGTCATGGGCCCGAGCATGTCTCACCATTTCATGCATGAATCGAGTGTAAGGACATAAACGAATGAATAAAGACATGTCAAGCATGAAGCAACCAATCATGACTAGATAACAACCACATAGAAAGCACATGGCTATCATACTAGTACAATCATAAGGCATGAGGAATAAAGAAGATAATTCTATTGAGGTGAACCTTGATACTTACTTAATATGAGATGAACGACGAACGAACGATGAACGAACAACGAACGAACGATATATTATTAGCAAGTATCCTCAAGATACAAGATTGGGCTAAGTCCTAACAAAGGGAGGACAGCCCTCTCCTCTACCAAACTCTCCCCTCTACTCCTCTACCGCCTAGAGACTAGTCTAATGCTAGAGAATGGATTCCTCTTGGTGTCAATGTGTGTTGTGTCATGTTCTCCCTTGAGAGGAGGGGGGTACCCCTTATTATATAGCCTCCAAGGTCGGTGGAATTTGAGTCGGTTCCGCGAGGTGGTATCATTGATTGCAGGGGGAACCGACATTGCAACGTCGGTTGCCAACCGCCATAGAAGAGTGGGCCTCAATGGGCTTTAGGGGGGGTCGGCCGACCCAGCTAGGGGGGGTCGGCCGACCTGTGGCTGGCCCCACCTGGGCTGGGCCTTGGCAGGTGGCCTCCCCTCTGTTCCTTGACCTTGGTCCCGAGTGCTATGGGTAGACTTGAGTATTTCTCTCGGTTATTGGGCCCTTGGAAGATATCTTTATTCCGGGAAAAACTGTGTTTCCAGGATTTGGAGTTTTGGGCCTCTTTTCCCTCGGGTTTGTATAGGATTCATCTTGATTGCACCTGCACCCATAAATTCACCAACACTCGTGGAAATCGTTAGTAATAAACTCCTACCACTATGTTTGGTGGTTACTTTGATTCCATTTGTGCAGGTATTTGACGGTCAAAATCGTGCCGTAACGACCGTCAACAGAAAGAAAACAGAAATATGATTAGAAATTATGCAAAATTGAGAATTACAAACAATGAAATGAATTCACGTGCCCATCTAGCCGCGTACATGTCAAGGGTATGGTTGCCTTGATGGTGTGCTAGACCAGGCATCTGCAAACGCCGCTCCCAGCAAGCTTGGTGCATCTTCTGCCACTCGGGGTCGCACCACCTCTTCACAAAATATTCCCAGCAGTCCCTATGAGCGGCGCACCACCACGGAATCACCTACACGTCATTTGACCAAGTTAGATGTTAGTTATTGTGAAACTATGAGAATATCAAATTAGCATACTTAATCAAGTATAGAAAACATGACAATGTCAAATTACCGTTATGTATTGTTCTTGGTCAGCCATATGGTTCGAGCCTCCTTTTTCTCCATCTTCCTACCAAGTTTTTTAGCGTAGTAGGTCCTCACGGCCTGGACGCACGCCTCATAATGCATGTCTGTAATGAGTTTAGGACATGCCTTGTATGCCGCACGCTCCGCCCGGTCCCTCCATTCCGGCTCGACCCTGAATAAATCCTGCACATAGACGCGATGTATACTTTCATTGTTTGAAGAATATCCAATGAATGCGATGTATTGAGCAATTCAATGCAAACAAGACTTACCCACAGCTCTCCAACCACCCGGTCCGCCACGGTGCCAAAGTCTCTCCCATCTCTGTCTTGGACATCGGCGACGTGTTTGTAGTGGTCCCACGTCAAGGCCGGCTCCACCCCGTCGCGCAAAGGCACCATGCTAGGAAAGAGTTTCTTGCACAAAAGGCCGAGGATGCCGGCCGGAAGACGATTGTGGTCACCTGGAACGATCGTCTCCCAGCCCCTGCCCAAGTGATCAAGACAATGATTAGTTTCTATTGAGATTTTAAACATAGCAAATGACTTAACAGTTGAAGTTACTTACTTCTTCCCTTTGGGTCGAACCAACTAGCGTTTCTCAACAGGGATCGGTCGCGGTGGGAGTTGTGCGGGACCTCGCAGCCACACACTCGGCACATCCTCCCCGTCCTCCCCCTCCTCGCCGTCTTCATCCTCCTCCTCCTCCTCGTCTCCATGCTCCTGCAGCTGCTCCTCCTCCGAGGCCTCCTGCTCCTGCTTCTGCTCCTCCTCCTCACGGTCTCCCTCCTCCTCCTCCTCACGAGCAGGGGACGGTGGCCTCGACCCCCTCCCTCGACGCCTGCTGCCACCTCTGCTGCCTCGACCCTTCGTTCGACCCCTCCCGCTCCTGGACCCCTCAGCTGGAGCGGACCACTTCCCAGTCACGGTCTTGGAGAGCGACGACACCGTCCTCAGCACAACACCCTTGCCCACCATCTTTGATCAATCACATGCAATTAACAAGATTAAATCCATCAGTATTTTGAAATAGATGAAAAAAATAAAACATTAATTAGAAAGTAACATAGTATTGCAAATATTAAATTAATTACTATGGACCATACATGTATTAGAAATAATCATCAAGATCGGGATCCTCTTCATCGTTTGCCTCATCATCACTATAACACATGTTGATATTATCTTGTAGTTGCTCCGAAGGTGGAATGTCCTCGTCGTCTAAATGTAATCGCTCAAGTAATTTCAAGTCGTTCACATTATGAACTTCATCTCCAGTGTCGTCATCAACAACCATATCATTGTCTACTTCCATTTCGATCTATTCGGTTAAGTCTATCACAAAACCCCCTTCTAGCCCATCTTCTTGGAAGAACTCTCCGTCGACATATGTGTTTGGGTCTACATTGTAATCTTCATTGTTTGGGACAGGTAGTTTGCCGTGTGGTGATACCTTGTACACAACATCCCAACCCTTGAGGCGGTCGTCGGTTTGGCACGGGTATGGGAGATAATAAACTTGTGTGGCATGTTGAGCAACAATATATACGTCGTCTCCTGGATAGACGGATGACTGTCGAATTTCAACTAGCCCAAGATTAGGGGTCCGTCTAACTGCTTGAGGATCAAACCAGTGGCATTTGAATACGACAAGAGGGTGAGGTTTGCAACCATCAAAAATAAGTTCGTATATTTCTTCAACTCTTCCATAATATTCGACCCCATCGTCACCAGGAGTAAAAACTCCGGTATTAGTGGTTCTTTGATTAGGTCGATTCTGCTTGTAGCTTGTTGTGTGAAAGCGGTACCCATTAACGTCATAGCTTTTAAATGACTTGACCCCATAAAGACAGCCACTGGCAACCTGTCTTAGCTCGACATTCATTGTCGCATCGGTTAGGCCTGCAAGTTTAAGCAGGATAGTTAGCTATATTATTCGCACGTACGAGGAACTTGTAATGTCATACTAAGAAAATGCTAAATACCTTCCGTTTGAACCAAGAAATGAAATCGGGTGATCCATTTCCCGCACCGTTGCAAAGAAGGGTATCGACTTCCAGTGGGGTAGGAGGCCTTTCATCATGCCAGAATACATCAAGAAATTCCCTGTAGCAATGAGGAACAAGTGTGTTGGATGCGGAACAATTGGGTTAGATGCCTAATTATGAAATTTGTTCATAACTTACTTGTTGTACGGCACCACTTCGGTAAGGTTGGTCAGCACATACATCATGATAGTGCGCCACTCTTGATATGCCAAGTTCTTTTTCTCGCTTCACCTCCACGTCCGTATTGGCCTTGGAAAAGGCTGAGGGTCGATTCATTTTTGTCAACGTTGTAACGAGGGGGTGGATAATGCACACTTGGAAGGTTGTCAGAAAAGTATTTTGTTGTGAAGTTTGACACCTCCTCCAGAACATGTGCCTCTGCAATGGAAGCTTCAATTTTGCATTTATTTTTAGATTTCGTTCGAAGAACCTTTTGACACCGCTCAATTGGGTAGCACCAACGGTTCTGTGCAGGCCCCCCCATTCGAGCCTCATACGGGAGGTGCAAAATCATATGCACCATCGGAGTGAACAAGCCTGGTGGAAATATCTTCTCCAACTTAGAGAGCAACACAGGCGCCATTCTTTCCATGTCTGCAATCACGGAAGGTGATATCTCCTTAGCACAAAGATGGCAGAAGAAATAGCTCAACTCTGCCAGCACTTGCCACACATGATCAGGGAGATAGCCTCAAACCATCACAGGAAGAAGCCGCTCAAGCCACATGTGGTAGTCATGAGTCTTGGCCCCGTTGATTCGCATAGTAGTCAAGTTCACTCCCCTACTCAGATTCGCTGCAAACCCATCAGGGAACATTAACGTTTTGAACCATTATAGTACTTACCTCCTTTGGGGCCTCGTCAGGACGAAATCGGCCTTAGGTTTTCTCCATGACTTGTCGGATGCAGAAGGCGCCATGTCTAGCTTTGGTCGATTGCATAAAGTAGCTTGATCGACTCTTGCCTTAACATTGTCCCTTGTCTTATCAGGAATGTCCATGATTATTCTGAAAAGTGGAACGCCTAAGCCATGTTCAACGTGCATTAGGTCAATGTTATGTGGAAGAAGGTCTTTCATATAGCAAAGCCTGTACAAGCCACAGATCTGAGTGAAGGCATGTAGCTCACCATATCCCACAAAACCACGATCTTTTTCATCGACCTTGAGTGCATCTAACATAGCACTCACCTGCGCACCTGTCAAGAACTGCGGTGGAGGGTTGAGAACTTCGACACCTTTCGTAAAGTTCTTTTTGTCTCTTCTGAATGGATGGTCAAGAGGGAGGAATTGTCGGTGTTGGTCGAACGAAGAAAACTTGCCACCCTTCTTCAACCAAATCCACCTCACAAGATGCTTGCATACTGGGCAAGAAAACTTCGAGTGAACGCCCCAGCCACAGAAACAATGATACGCGCGACATGTTATGCAGAGAGTAGAAGTACCAAACATACATTCTGAAGTTTGTCTTTGTAGCTCGATTGTATGTCCATACCCCTTCCTCCCAAGCACATTCCAAATCATCAATCAGAGGCTCCATATAAACAGACATATCACTTCCTGGGTTTTCAGGAATTATCAACGACAAGAAAATGTTCTGTCATTGAAATACGACACCGGGGGAGATTGAGGGGTATAACGAACACAGGCCAACAACTGTACGGGGCAGACTCCAGGCCATAAGGATTGAACCCATCTGTTGCCAGGGCTACACGTACATTACGAGCCTCAAGAGCTTTGATGTCATGAATGTCATCGAATCGTTGCCATGCTTCACCATCAGATGGATGTACAACCTTATTGGGCTTGTATCGAACTCCTTGTTTGTGCCATATCATCTGTTTCGCGGATACCTCGGTCATGTACAGCCGTTGGATCATCGATAAGAACGGAAGGTACCTTAGGATCTTCACGGGGACCGTAAGCTGCCTCTTTTGTCCATCACCAGCGCCTACCTCCATGAACCTAGAGGACCCACACTTTGGACAGTATTTTGCTTCCACATGCTCTTTCCTGAATAAGACGCATCCTTTCGGACACGCATGTATATGCTCATATGGCATCTTAAGTGCACTAAGCAGTTTCTGTGCCTCATACATGCTCTTTGACAGAATGTGACCTTCTGGAAGCAGGCTGGCAAGAACTGTCAACATAACATCGAAGGCGTTCTGACTCAAGCTAAACTGGGACTTCACGGCCATTAGACGTGCAATGGCATCCAGTTGAGAAACCCTGGTATGCCCATGAAGAGGTTTCTGTGACGCTTTAAACATGTCATAGAAGCGTTTTGCGGACTACTCTGGCTCCTCCTCCTCCCTAGGTTGTTCACGGAACCAGGCTTCATGATAGTCGTGTAACATGTCTCCTACCCCGCCATCAGCATCACAGTCATCGATGCGTTTCTCACAACCTCCTTCCTCAATCGATGGGCTTCACCATGGTAGACCCACCGGGTATAGCCTGGCGTAAATCCATTGTTACCAAGATGTAAACTCATCTCTGCCACTGTGTGTTGCCTTGAGTTGTCACAATGGCTGCAGGGACACCAAGTCTTTCCACCTTTTCTGACATTGGCAAATGCTTGTTTCAAGAAAGCAAGGGTCTTGTCAACCCATTCACTTGTTTCAGAACCATTTCTTGGGCGGCCCGTGTACATCCACTCACGGTTGTGACACCCCATGTCACTGAAGCAAAAACCCCTGCAGCTATCTTAAACTGAAACCAACTTAAAAAGAAACCAAGTTTGAATTTGAAATCAATTCTTCAAACAATTGTCAAATCCAAGCTTCTGAAGGAACTCAAACTTTTCAACAACAAGTTGAGCAACCAAAAATACCAGTGGATAGACCTTTTGAAATTAGAATTTTGGAGAATTTCTGGTGATTTTAGAAATTCATTTGGTTGCCCAAATAAATCTCCAAAGCCTAGAAAGTACCAACTTTGACCAGCTGCCATATTGGCCAGATGGTAGAACTTTTCAAGTGCTTTCCAACGGTACCAAATTTGCGAATTTTGGAGCTCATTTGCTAGTTCAATTCGTGTGCCAAAGTTTGGGGAAAATTTGGATTTTGAATAATCCCAAAAAATCGAAAGATGACACCGGGCCCACTTGTCGGCGACTCTCGTCTCACTGCGCGCGTCGGAGCCATTGCTCCACGTCGCTGTCGATGTACGGACAGCGCCGCGGCGTCCCTGGCCCGCTCCTCGGCGTGCAACGGCGTCAAAACGCGCCTCTTCCCGGCCACACTCTCTCCCTCGCTCATTTCTCTCGCTCCCGACCATGAAACCCTAGCCGCCATTGCTTGAGCTCGAGCTCCGTCACACTTTGCCGCCGATGAGCCAGCTCCGAGCCCGCCAAGCACTTGCGTGGAGCTGCCATGTCTCCCTGGGGATAGCGTCGAGGCCGCCTTCGCGTCCGCGTACCGCGAGCCCAAGGATTCGAGCTTCTTCCTCGAGCCCGGCCATGGGGTAGCTCGACGGCTCATCGCCGATTCCTCTCTCTCCGGTGAGTGGCTCGTCGATTGCTCGCACCCTGAGGTACTCGTCTCGGTTGCGCACGCTCCGAGTCTCACCATTTTCCTTCTTCCGCAGTTGAGTCACCGGATTTTGAGTCCCCCCCCCCCCCCCCGGTCGCCGGACATCACCGCCGCGGGAACGACGCCGCCTCCGACCTTTCTCGGCCTTTCCGTCGTCGACACGTACCTCGCCGACGTCTTCCTCAGCTCCGTGAAGCCGGAGCGCCAACTTGTGCAGCTCCCTGTTGACGGTCCTTAAGTACCACTTTTGACCGTTAATTATTTGCACTTTATAACCAATATCCAACACCAAGAGTAGATGTAGGGCTTATTACTAATCATTTCCACTAGTCTTGGTGAATTTATGAGTGCAGGTGCAATCCATATGAAAATGAGGGAAAGTACATTTCAAAGCCGACAAGTCATCACTCCGAGAAATCAGCATCGGCAGCCAAGCAAGATATGGATCAAAAGTCATATGAAACTCATTCAACTTGGGCCAAACCACCAAGGCACATCACTAGGACCCAAAGGGGGACTCCTTGGTCCAAGCCCAAGCAAGATATCCCTCTGGCAAACCCACAGTCATCGCAGGATCACACACGAGGGAGAAAAGGCCATAATTCAGCCACCTGGACTCTTCCTGGGCTAATGCACCAAGGTCAAACATCATAAAGGACCAAAGGAACACTAGCAAAAGGCCCAAGACTTGAGGAAACAAAAGGGGGTCGGCCGACCTGCCCTTCCCAGGTCGCCCGACCTGCTACTGGGCCCAACAGGGCCCAGTTTTGGCCTGCTGGCAGCTACCGACATCCTGAAGTCGGTTCCACCTGCAATCAATGCATTAAGGCGGTGGTTAAGGCGGTGGAGGCCCCCCCAAACTGACCTACTCAAGACTATAAATAGAGGGGTACCCCCTCCCCTCAAGGACACACAAGAAGGAGAGCCTCATTCCACCCCCAAGGGCCTAGAGTCCCTTGTACACTAGTAGAGTAGGGAGAGAGTAGGGTAGGAGAGAAGGGTGGTCCTCCCCTTGTGAGGACTTAGCTAAATCTTGTATCTTGGAGGATACTTATTCATAGTGAAGTGTTCTTCGTTCGTTTATCGTTCGTTCGTCGTTCGTTCTTCGTTCATCGTTCGTTCGTCGTTCGTTCATCGTTCGTTCGTCGTTCATCTTCATTACAAGTAAGTACTCTCGATCCCTTTTTGGATTGTATTTTTCTTTTCTCGTATAGGTTCTTCCTTTACTTGCTTGCCTGTTCATCGTAAGCATTTAGAGGCAGAATTTATCTTTGGTTCTTGTGAACTAGAATAGGTCTGGCAGTGAGGACTTGATTGCCTTGTTGTCACGTGACCTTGGGACTGGCATAGGGATTTGATAGCCCTCTTGTCACGTGTCCTAGTAGAGGGTTGCCTGTAGGTGGTGACAGCCCTGCTGTGCTTAATCCTCTCCGTTCTAGGGAATTGACCTCTTGGAATCGGTCTGGCAGTGAGGACTTAATTGCCTTATTGTCACGTGACCCTAGGACTGGCATTGGGGACTTAATCGCCCTAGTGCCACGTGTCCTAGTAGGGGGGTTTGCCGGTAGGTGGTGACAGCCCTGCTGTGTTTACTCTTCCTTGTTCCAGATAGAACTACATCCATAGGAATCCTCTCTACCCATACCTACCATCCTTCTTTGTGTCCTTGGACCAGTTAGACTAGTAGATAATTCCACTCCGTTCCCTTGGGATAATATAAATAACGATACCCTTGAATACTCACGGGTGAAGTGCTACAACGGTATTCTCCGTACGCTTGCGGATTTATCTGTGACGTTAAGAAATACCAACAATCATTTCTGGCGCCGTTGCCGGGGAACGGTAGTTGCTTTTTATCTTCGAACCTAGTTGGTCCTCGTATTGTATCCCTTTTATTTATCTTTCCATTTATTTCTTATGTTCTATCCATCATCAATCTTTCACTATCCATCATTTCTACCCCTTCCTTGAAAAACACCAAAAACATTTGTTATGGAGCCAGAACCTACAATCCAATCCTTCTCTGCTCCAAGGGGAATGTCATTTGAGCCACCACCATCCTCCAAACCCATTTGCACAGCCGGCTATATGATCCACCCCACCTTTATAACCATGGTCAGAAACCGACCCTTCTCTGGAACTGACCAAGAAAATCCATATCACCATCTGCGAGAGTTCGAGCAAGTGTGTTCATGCGTCGTGATCCAAGGCATGACACAAGAAACCGTGAAATGGAAGTTGTTTCCTTTCTCCCTTCGTGAGAGAGCGGAACAATGGTACACGATTGTCGTCAGAAACATGAATGGGGACTGGGAAAAACTCCGAGATAAATTTTGCTTAGCCTTCTTTCCCTTATCCCGAATTGTTGCTCTCCGATTGGAAATCATGAATTTCTTGCAGAATGAGAAGGAATCCATAGGTGCGGCCTGGGTTAGGTTTTCCTTGCTAACTCTTTCTGGCCCAAACTTGTCTATCCCTGATCCCATGCTATTGCAATATTTCTACATGGGTTTAGACAAGAAGTCCGCCCTATATCTTGACATCGCTGCTGGAGGGTCGTTTGCGTCCAAAACACCGACCGAAGGAAGAGAGATCTTGGAACGGATCACAGAAAATAATTCCTTCGTCAGTCTTCTTAGTGAGTCCCTCCAAAAGCCAGTTGTGTCAAGCATTGAGGAACCGTCAACATCTGAATCCATCACCCATTTGTCCACATCCCATGATTCACCTGTTGAGCCTCCCGAGTCCCCGTATGAGTTTGAGGAAGAAACTATTGAGGACTATGGAAAAACCTCGAACGGCATTTGGGACAAGACGCCTCCTACTCCTCCCAATCCTCTCAAAGAACAATTTCTCAAGGAGGACATGAAGAAAATTCTTGAGAAAACCTCTTTCGCCACCACTACCTATCAAAGTCCATCGGTGAAACCTCATCTTGATCATGAACCACTTGAGCAAGTGATGTTTTTATCCCCATTCACATCTTTGGATCTTGCTCTACATAAGGATGAGAGGTTTTCAACCCAAGATGAGGATAGAGAAGAAGAAACATTCCTAACCCAACAATCCTCATCACCATCATTCTATCTTGAGCCTCTTCCCTCTAGCCCTCCGTGCACCATTCTTGTTGGTGATCAAGAACCTCTTGAGAAAGAAAACTCTTGGGCTATGGACCTCCCCGAGGCATCAACTCTAGAAGACCCTGATCCTTTGCATGAGCATGAAAGTTTCTTCCTTGAAAACCTTCAAGAGACATGCTCATACCATGAGTCTATAGAGTCATCACCCGTTAGAGCCAAAACCACGTTTGATGCCTACAACCACCTTGATCCCTTGTTTTCTTATTTGTTCTTTAGAATGGTTGTAGATGCTTTCATTTATCATAAATATTGCAAATATCGTTGTGGTTGCATTGTTGGCACTAACCCTGCAGATATTCTCCGAAGCCACATTATTAAGCTAAACATGACGGAGAAAAGTCTTGCTCATCGGACTTAAAATGATGATGCCCTTGCCGACAGGATAATCGGTAGTTATCTCATATTTGCTTCTTTCATATTTGCATTCTTTTGCATTTTTGATTTCTCCATCAACATGCATATTTGGATTTTCCCTTCATCCATATTTGGATTTTTCCACAAAGTTGCATCCCTGCATATTTGATTTTTCCACTTGCATTCTTGCATGTTTGAATCTTCCCAACATTTGTTTGGGACTGTTCAAACCACCTGATATTTGCATTTAAAAAAAAAGAGTTTTCTTTTTATTTTGTGAAAATGAATTTGAGACAATCTTCTGTTGGAAAATGTTTTAAGCAAAATTTTGGAGGAATTTCGGCACAACTCCCATTGACTTCTTATCACATAGCCATTGGGGGGTTGTGTGCCAAGTTGGACTTCATCTTTTTATTTTTGAAGGAAGAGTGCTTGAATCTTCAATTCCATTTCTCATTTTACTTAAGCACCTTCTCAACAAAATTTTTGCTCACATTTCTCCATGTTTTCATTGCATTTGTCTCAAGTTCAAGAAAACATAAACTTGAAAAAAAATGGTTTGAATAATCTAGGCGCCTTTTATTTCTTTTTCAAACTTATCACGTGCCTTGAGTTGTTTTGCTAAATTCAATAAATTTAGGCTCCCCGGTCTTTAACCCCGGCAGAGTCCTTTTTGTATTTCCACACTCTTTTGTTTTGAATAAATAAGCCAGGTACAAGAACAAGTGTGGGGGAGATCTCTTGTCCTTCATCAAGCACACATTTGAGATCTCCCACCAACACGATGCACAACATCGCACCAATCAACACGCAAATGAGTGGAGCCATCGGGACTAGAAGACAAAGAGCAATCACATGACCCCTCTTGGTCTCCACTTCATCTAAGGCGACGGTTTGCGCATCCTATACCCTACTCTCCAATTCTTGAGTTAAAATAAATTTCTTGCATCAATCACCAAAATTTAACTCAATGATAAGAACAAATCTTTTATCCCTCAAACAAACAAGCATGCTTCTGTTTGGTTGGCCTGCATACTCTTTATTCCTTGATTTGCACACCTGTTGCTTGTGAACACCAATATCATAGGACCCCATGCTTATCTAAGTTGTTGGCGAATGTGATATGGTTGGATGATAGGAATCTTGCTTCTTCTGTGTAGAGTGCTTGGGAATTTATTTGCAAAATTGAAAATCCATAGCTTTGCACTCCTCAATGATCTTATATTCCCACCAGAGCCAAATAATGATCACTTTGAAAACCTCCACAAAATGCTGCTTGTTATTGCTTTGAGCTTTGTCAAATGGTGTGACCCTTATGAGATGCTTGTCATATTTTCTTGATCAAGAATCACGTACACACACCACCTTCACTCATCGACCAAATAAATATTTCATCATGCCACATCCATATGCTAAACTTCTACACTGGAAGCTAGCAATACCATTCCCATCCATCCATCCACCCACCAAATAAATGCTCCATCACTTGTTGGTTGATGTCCCTCTCCAAACATTCTTGCAAAAAGAGACATGGCTATCGGAAAAAAAAGAGTTGAAAAAAAAAAAGAAGAAGAGAAGAGAAGAAGAATGCTCATATGCATGAGCAAGAATAAAAGAAAGACATGCTCGAACATGTTGAGCATGATTGAAAAAAAAAGGAGAAAAAGAGAAATAAAAGAAGAGAAAAGAAAATAAGTGATAGCCATGTTCTCAAAAGAAAATCAATCATGAGAGAGGCATCATCGCATCAAGAAGTATCCATCTCATTCCACCTTATCCCATTCATTACATTTCCATACCCACACACATGCACATTCTTGATCAGATTGTATGGCTTGCTTTCTCTTTTGGATCCACTCTTTGACTTAGCAATATAAGTGATGCAAGTATGCTCCTTTTCATCCCTACCAAGCTCCACATAAAGCCTTACATAGAAGTAGGATGAAAAGAGGCAAACCCATTGCCTTGGTGAGGAATCATACACATTGAGCGATTTGAGAGAATCATTCGAGGAGTACAAGCTATGTTTTTCTTTTTAAAATTCTATCAAAAACCCAAGTTACTCAACAGAGGAGTATTGATGACTTGAATCAAGACCGTTCCATTCCTCAACCGCCCAAGATGGCATGTTAGCCACCTCAAAGTTCACAGGTGCAGGTATGGCCTGGAATAACTTGTATGCTAGCATCATACCATAGGAAGTCATGCTTTATCTTAATCTTCCACCTTCACTCGAGGACGAGCAAAGGCTCAAGTGTGGGGGTGTTGTTGACGGTCCTTAAGTACCACTTTTGACCGTTAATTATTTGCACTTTATAACCAATATCCAACACCAAGAGTAGATGTAGGGCTTATTACTAATCATTTCCACTAGTCTTGGTGAATTTATGAGTGCAGGTGCAATCCATATGAAAATGAGGGAAAGTACATTTCAAAGCCGACAAGTCATCACTCCGAGAAATCAGCATCGGCAGCCAAGCAAGATATGGATCAAAAGTCATATGAAACTCATTCAACTTGGGCCAAACCACCAAGGCACATCACTAGGACCCAAAGGGGGACTCCTTGGTCCAAGCCCAAGCAAGATATCCCTCTGGCAAACCCACAGTCATCGCAGGATCACACACGAGGGAGAAAAGGCCATAATTCAGCCACCTGGACTCTTCCTGGGCTAATGCACCAAGGTCAAACATCATAAAGGACCAAAGGAACACTAGCAAAAGGCCCAAGACTTGAGGAAACAAAAGGGGCTCGGCCGACCTGCCCTTCCCAGGTCGCCCGACCTGCTACTGGGCCCAACAGGGCCCAGTTTTGGCCTGCTGGCAGCTACCGACATCCTGAAGTCGGTTCCACCTGCAATCAATGCATTAAGGCGGTGGTTAAGGCGGTGGAGGCCCCCCCCAAACTGACCTACTCAAGACTATAAATAGAGGGGTACCCCCTCCCCTCAAGGACACACAAGAAGGAGAGCCTCATTCCACCCCCAAGGGCCTAGAGTCCCTTGTACACTAGTAGAGTAGGGAGAGAGTAGGGTAGGAGAGAAGGGTGGTCCTCCCCTTGTGAGGACTTAGCTAAATCTTGTATCTTGGAGGATACTTATTCATAGTGAAGTGTTCTTCGTTCGTTTATCGTTCGTTCGTCGTTCGTTCTTCGTTCATCGTTCGTTCGTCGTTTGTTCATCGTTCGTTCGTCGTTCATCTTCATTACAAGTAAGTACTCTCGATCCCTTTTTGGATTGTATTTTTCTATTCTCGTATAGGTTCTTCCTTTACTTGCTTGCCTGTTCATCGTAAGCATTTAGAGGCAGAATTTATCTTTGGTTCTTGTGAACTAGAATAGGTCTGGCAGTGAGGACTTGATTGCCTTGTTGTCACGTGACCTTGGGACTGGCATAGGGATTTGATAGCCCTCTTGTCACGTGTCCTAGTAGAGGGTTGCCTGTAGGTGGTGACAGCCCTGCTGTGCTTAATCCTCTCCGTTCTAGGGAATTGACCTCTTGGAATCGGTCTGGCAGTGAGGACTTAATTGCCTTATTGTCACGTGACCCTAGGACTGGCATTGGGGACTTAATCGCCCTAGTGCCACGTGTCCTAGTAGGGGGGTTTGCCGGTAGGTGGTGACAGCCCTGCTGTGTTTACTCTTCCTTGTTCCAGATAGAACTACATCCATAGGAATCCTCTCTACCCATACCTACCATCCTTCTTCGTGTCCTTGGACCAGTTAGACTAGTAGATAATTCCACTCCGTTCCCTTGGGATAATATAAATAACGATACCCTTGAATACTCACGGGTGAAGTGCTACAACGGTATTCTCCGTACGCTTGCGGATTTATCTGTGACGTTAAGAAATACCAACACTCCCCGTCGACCACCGCGAGCCCACGACCTCGCCGGACTTCCGCCAACCGCCGCCTCTCGTCACCAAGTTGCTTCCGGTCATCTCTTTGGGCATCCGTTCGTCGAGGTGAGACTGCCGCTTCGCACTCTCCCTCTTTGTCTAAACCCCGCGCCAAATGGTCACCGTGAACGCTGCTCCGGCGAGCGCGCCGTTGCGCTTCGGCGACCACTCCGGCCAGCGCACCCTTGACCACATGGTCAGGATCGCGTGTGGCTGCGTGGGATCTCCTGTGGCCGCATTTGTGGCCTCGCATGTGTCCTCGCGCGTGAGTGGATGGATCTGGTGCGGCCAGGCCAGATCCAGTGCGGCCCAGATTCTGTGGCCCTCGTGTGGCTCGAATCTGATTTGTGCGCCGGTTTTTAAATCCGTTTCGAATATCTTTAAGTCTCCAGAAATTGCCAGAAATTTGTAAAATGCATAATAAATCGTACACACCTCAGAAAAATGCGAATTAAATTTTGCTGGATTCCTTGTGCTCAGATCTATCCAGTGCCGGTATCAAATGACCTAAAATGCTTTCTCTGTTTCCTGTATAAATCCATTTGTTAATTTCATAATAAATTATCTGTTGCTCTATAAATCCTGAAACCTTGCATACCAGTTAGCCTACTGTTATCACACTTACAGAACATTTTTCCACTGTAATATCTTAATTAATTAGTTTCTTATGATTTAAATCATGGTCTGCATTGTATAAATTATTATAAATAATCCATGATATAATAAATCATCAAACTTCACAGTAAATTACTTCCAGTGGTGAATTTCACCAAAAAACTGCCACTGGACATAAATTAATTTTTGAAAATTGATTCACTTATTTAATCAACTCAAATCGATTAAATGGTTAACTTAAACAAAGGTCAATGAAGGAAATACTTCAGACGAAAGTACTTAAGCAAATTAATCATTTGCATTTACGGTGTAAATGACTTTCCAATAATTAATTAATTTCATGATTGCATCATATTATCATTGCATCTAACTTGCATTACTTTCTTGTCATAACGTGTAGTGACAGAGACGCTTCCGGAGCCACTGGACTTCCAGCTGCCGGAGGAGGAGGCATAGGAGGAGGAGCAGCAGGACACTGACACCCCCGCTGACCCAGCTAGTGTAGCTCCTGAGCCAGGCAAGCCCCGGTGCATGCCTTCCTACTTAGATTTTTGGTTTATCACTTGATTGGGGCTAGTAATTGTTTGTACATTAGGTTTATTAGGAGTTGATGTGAAACCTTAGAATTGCATTAGGACTATCCTTCCATATTTTACCTTGTGTCCTATTTTGTAGTAGTTGGTTCTAGGTTAACGTTAGAACTTGCTATGCCTAGTGCTTAGTGGACGGTAGAAGACGAGTGGTAGGTCCCACTCGCGAGATAGGTTTTCACCCTGGATTGTACTAGATGGATTTAGGATTTGTTGAGATCGGACGGGAGATTTTTGTATAGGATGGTTGGAGAAGGCTGGGACTTCACGGTGGTAGCTCCGTCTGTGTCGGTTAAGCACCGTCCGTTGTTGGCCCTGTTTAGCAAGTTCGAACGTACTAATCACATGCTAGTGTTTCTATGGGCCTAGTAAACCTAGTAGCCTGTGACGCCCTGATGTCTAGCGGATACTTGCACTTTCTATCATGGTACTTGGGAGACAAGGGATGCCTCCCAATCGGGGCGTACGTCTGGGATGGGGACCGTGCAGGACGGCCTTTCTCGGGAGGTGTGAGACACAGCCAGCTTTAGGGGGGAACAGCGTAAACGGTTGTTGCATACGACTTTTGCGCGTGTGTGGCGTGTCGTCAAGTTTTCTCCTGCAGGATGTACATCGATGCCGCCGCTCTCAGACATGAGCAACCTTGTTCACTGAGTCACCTCGTAGTGTGATATGATTGATGATGATGATGCTAGTTTATTACTGTTATATTATTATCTTATTACTGTTATGCTGCTTATTTGATGTATTGTTATTTATATCTGTTTTAGAGGTACGTGCACTGTTTTACTGGTTAAGTAGTTAACTTGAAAATAAAACTTGAAAGTAAGGACCAAGTAATTAGTGCGGGTTTGTTGACGGTCGCTATGCCCTATTAATTTAATTCATGTTAAACCGCAAGCGCACGGTGTACCATTGCAGCATTTCACCTCGGAGTATTCCGGGGTATCGAATTTCCTCAGGGAAGCAACTCGGATAAAGTATATCGATACTTGATAAAGACTTAGCTACAAGAATACTACTAATCCAAAGACGGGGGTAAACTCAATGATAGATAAAGATAGGAATGATTCACACTATCAAAGAGGTGTCAAGTCGCCAAGTCGTAGGTAAGTAAATCTATTTGGTATAACGAGTGAGTACAACGATTCCTAAGTGTTGGTAAAATGAGGTTCAAGTCCTAAGTTGATTCTAAAGCTATGTCGATCTCACGAGGAGCTGTCACCTACTGGGCTACACTTGAGGCATTGTCTTAGTCCTGTCGGGATTTACGGTACATCTACTGGGCTAACCGAACGTGGCCGACTTCAAGGGACGGACAAGGCTGTCACCACTTGCCGCCTATGGCCCCCGTGGGCTTCGCCGTATTCCGCAGCTAGCGCTAACCTAGGCACCACGCCTATGCTAACAACTAGTACCTCGCCTAGCGCATGCTTAAGCAAAGCGAGATAGTCGAACGACTCTTCGTATTAATTGATGAAGAGAAGTTCCCACCGAGGAACGCTCAGCACAAGACGAATTACCCGCTAAAGATAACTTAAGGACTTTGCTCTAAATCTAGCAAGGCATATACTAGAACTTGCAAGATATAAACAAGGACCAACTTATATTGATTTTCACTAAGTACTTGATACAATGGAATTCGGAAAGAAAGATACAACGGACTCTTGCTTACCAATTCCGAAGACAACTTCCGAAATCGGGGTGAGTGCCCGACTCGACTCTAACTCCAAATAGACTACTACCTAGACTCTAAATGGCAAACAAGATGAAAACTGGACTTCTCTCTGGTGTGTCTTGATGTCTCCGTGCCTTGCCCCCCTTTTATAGCATGGATGAGGCGGTTGAGGGGGGGTCGGCCGACCTTGGTGGGTCGCCCGACCTGTTAGGGGGGTTCGGCCGACCTATGGGACGTCGCCCGACCCTTGATCAAGGTCAGTTGTCCCATCCACGGCCTGGATCCCCTCCCAATGGCGGTTGGATGGCGGTTGAGGAGGTCGGTTGGTCGAAAAATCCTCTGAAGCGTTGGATTGAGGCGGTGGGACTTGGACGGCTTGATTGGGAGCTGAGTTGGACGTCGCCCGACGTGGATTGGGTCGGGCGACATGGTTGACACGTCGGCCGACGTGTAGGGGGTCGGGCGACCCTGCTGGAGGGTTGACCCCCACGTCACCCGATGCTTCCCGCGTCCAATTGCTTCACTTGTTTGGTTCGTATGACCGTGGAGACTTGGTGGAGTATGTTGGATGAATTCCACGGCCATTGAACCTCATTTGGTACCGGGTGACCTATGGACGATCACATCGCCCGGTTCTTCCATTGTCTTTTGCCTCAAACCTCTTCTTCGTATGGTCGTGTCGTCATTGTGTAGTTTCTTTCCATAGCCATTTGACCATTTGGACTTGATTTGGATCGGGTGACGTACGGATGTGTACGTCGCCCGAGCCTCGACCGACCGAATTGGCTTCATGACATGTGTCCAATCTTCATAATGTTGGGATTTCACTGTTTCTTTATTAAAATCACGCCAAAATGCCTTGAACCCTGCAAAACAATGGCGGATACACAACTCGTGGAAATTGATTAGTAAATAAGCAAACTATGCCTATGGCCTTGCATTCTTACCCTTTTATTCCCGGATTTAGTACACAAATATTGGCGTTTAAGCGACGCCAACAAACCCCCTAAGCTCAAACCTTTGCTCGTCCCGAGCAAATCAAGACTCTAAATCCGGCAGATCAGGGGTTGCTACTATGCCAATTACCGTTCAAGAGCTAAAGTTGCAAGACATGCTCAAACTTACAAATATAAACCGGCGTAACCTTGCACTCATTATTTTTATCATGGGGCATAAGATTACCTTGTCTTAGGCGGTTGAGAGATGGAACGGTTCAGAAATAAAACCAACCCCTTAGTAGGTTATTCCTTGGAGTTTTTGTGATGCCGCATGAGCATGAAAAATTCTCCCATGTTAACATTGTTTCCTCAAATGACACTCTCATTCACTCATATGTGTTTCCTCACCAAAGTTCTTTTCCTTCTCTATGTAGGCTTTGAAGTGGAGCTTGGCAAGGAAAAGGCATACTTACCATGCATATTTTGTTAAGTCAAAGAATAGTCCTATTGAAAAGACATGGCTGTTCGCACCTTGGTCATTGGAATAAAATGTCCAGGGATGAGGGAGAAAATGGACTCACGCGAAGGATTTTGGGAAAATCTGACACAAAGGCAATGACATAAGGTACTAACTAGTCCATTATGTCGGAATTTGTGCCCTGAAAAACTTGTCTTTGTTTGCCCAAAATTTTGAAGTACTTGATCCTTGCTTGCATAAGGACCATGAGAGCTATAAAATTCGTGCTTCTCTTTCTCTTCTTCTTCTTCTTGTTTTTTTTAAACACAGCACGCTCTTTTGCTTTAGACTTTGATAGCCCTCATGTTTATTTTTTTAGCAATCTTAAAGGATCGACAAATATGGGGGGCATTTTCAAGACAAAGTTTTTAAATTGGATAGGTTCAAAGGCTTCGCGAAGGAGAGATTTGGCTCAAATATGAAATGCCCGGGGAAGTGAGTGCTTGAATTCAATGAGAATTTCAGCACGCCCAGGTTTTTATTTGTGATGAAAAGAACAAAGATGAACGCGAAGGAAAATGACCAATTTTTGAACAGCCATACTCCATAAGGACTCAAACTTTGACAAAACTCAATACATGAGTAAGTAGCATATGTGTGGGTTTAAATAAATTCAGCTCGTATGCGGCTTTGGTAGGACATTTTGTTTGTCATAAAGGAAATAAGTAACTTGGGGTTTTGATATATGCGACTGAGTGAAAACGTCTCCAAGGTTTTACCATGATAATGGGGAGGTGAATTAATGCCCATTTTACCATATCACACGCTCTCAACCACTTAGACTTGGTTAAATCATGTAGCATCCCACAAGATATGAAAATTTGAGTGCTAAGCGCAAGGAAAGGTTGATAAATACTTTTATTGTGAGAGCATGATAAAGCAAACTTAGCAATTGAGGGCAATTAAACAGAGCAACAATTCATCATCTCCTTTTAGCATGGGTAGAACCAAGACAAAGCATTTATTTCTTTTTGGTGGTTTTTAAGTTATGCAAATTTTTATGGTTTTTCTTAACATATAAAACATAAATCTTTTTGGGTTTTTGTCATATGGAAATAAAGAACGAAAGGGAAACGAAAGTAGGCAATTATTTATATACAAGGTGCGGCACTTCTCCAACGGAAAACAAACAAACAGCAGAACGAGACTAGCAGGTGATAAGCGAAACGGGCAGCGAGACAAGACCAGCAAGTAACATGATAACGAGCAAGGTAACGGAGATCGACTAAAGTGAAGTTTCGTGGACATACCTTGCCCCCCTAAGCTCGAACCTTTGCACATTGGTGCAAGGTAAGAGCTTATGGCGGCATTCTACCATTCGACGTCGTCGTCGTCACGCAGTGGCCGACGGGGTGGAGGTGGCCTCTCAATTTGAAGGCCGTTGAATAATGTCATAATTGAGGCTCCTTGGTACTCCAGCGTGTAGTCGGTTCTCTGTTGGAAGCGGGTGAGTTCTTCATTGGTGTGGTTGATGGCAAGGCGATTGCCTTCGATCTCATGGGCGTTGAGGTAGACTTGTTGCTCCAAGTTCTCCTCCCATCGACGCCTTTCCTGCGGATTTTCATAATAATATGGTTCCTCATTATACGCACCTTGATGCTCGTAGTCGTATGAAGAACCAGCCCCCATATGCTCGTTGTATCCCTGATTGTACCCATCATCATAGCCTTGATTATAGTCATAATTATAGTTCGTGTTAGCTTGGTTATAGCCTTGACCATAATGGTCGTAGCCGTAACCTTGCACGTGCCCATGACCATGCCCTTGGCCATAATGATGAGGTGCTTGCTGCGAACTACCCTCTTCTTCGCTGCCCTCTTCTTCTTCTTCATTTTCAGCATGTTCCTCTTCTTGGCGCGCCCGGCTCCGTGTACGTGGACCTGCGGGGTTAGTTTGTGGTGCAGCGCTGCCTTCGCAGGTTTGCTTATGGGGCAGTTTTAACTTGTATTTCTTAAGCTTATAAATGCTGAGTTTTGGATCAGGAAGCTTAATCAAAGTGTCGCTCCACCTATATTTCGAATAAAACACATCGCCCCTTCTTAACAGCATGTGCGCTTGCACAAAGTGTGTTTCCCCTAATTCAACAATTCCCCCGGGAAGGTAAGCTAGGCGCACATTATCAAGAACACCGATATAGTTTGCAATTCTAGTGACGAAAGAGGTGAAGAGGATTTCGGTGTCCTGCACTTTTGTCGCAAATTCCAGCCAATGTTCAATTATATAGTAAGTGGGGTTTATCTCAATTTTCTTAAGCATGGCATAGAGATATTGCATATCGTCAATTCTTACTATGCGAGGATCTTTACGTGCAGTGATGGAATACCCAATAAAATGGTGCAGGATTCGAAGAGTGGGATTATGAATGTGACTAGTGCGAGGTCCATCATTCATTGGTTCAGCAATTTTCTCCCAAAATTTGGTTGGATCAAACCCATTAATATTAGAAATTTTACTAGGGTGAAATCCAAGAGCTTTTGACATGCGGGAGAAGGATAAAGTGTGCTCACGATTAAAGAGACAAAATTTATATTGCACACTATCACCAACTTGCTCGCGAATCAAAGTTGAAAGAAATTCAAGTGTGAGGAGTTCAGGACCTGCTTCTTCGATCATGTAAAATTTCTCCCAGCTAATCGCCTTCATTGCCTTGTGGAAGTCGTCCTCGATCCCAAGGGCGGCCAGCAGTCCAAAATCGATTACTCGATTTGGAAGGAACGTGTGCCGGCGGAGACGCTCAAACCGTGTTCGCTCTTGATCAGTTCGGAGTTGACTGTGCTCATACCGGGTGAGTTCAGCCGGCGGCGGTGGTGTTCGGATCAGCGGAGATGGTACTTGACGGAACGGCGGTGTTTGGATGACCAACACCGACCATCGGCCCGGCTGCACGGGGCTGTCCATGTCCATCTCCGAGCCGCTGTGGCTGACACTACAAGAAAATTAGGGTATTGCCACGGTGAAATATCGTTGCGATAGGGCCTAAATGGTTGCAATAACCTACTATTGCTACAAAACTCATTTCGTGGACTGTCGTGGCATGTAGTAGCGTGGCAATAGGTTTAGGCAACCATTTTTTTGTTTGGATGCAATACCTATGTCTATTGCCACAAAATAAAACGTTGCGATCAGCAATGGACACAACGACTCAAACTCTGGCAATAAGTGGTTATTGCAACTGTATTTAGTTGTGGCAATAAATTTGGCAAAAGAAAAAAAAAATGAAGAAATACTGCACTTAATCTGCTCTAGACATGACTTGAACCCAAGACCTTGATGTTATGAATAAGATGCTTTACCACCACACCAGTGTTGCTATTTGTGTAATAAACGGCAATATTATTTCTTTATCATCTCTCATGATGTGGAAAAGTTTATGAAAAATTGTGGCAATAGCCAAAAATGGTTACAATAGATTTTGCGTGTTGCAATGATTCTTTTGTTGTGGCAATAACTTTTCTTCTATTGCAACGAATTTTTCAAAAATTACAACGATAATATTTTGTTGCAATATAACATATCTATTGCAATGACAAGACAATCGTGGCAATACTATTTGTGTATTGCCACAAAAACTTATAAATTGATGCAACAATTATTGTTTTGTTGCAATAGATATCAATCTATCGCAACCATTTTATTGACAGTGGCTATTAACACATACCTCTTACAATGAAAGCTGTTTTGTGGCAATAATGTCCACACATTGCAACCATGTATGAAAAACATTGCAACAACACCTAGCTATCGCAACCAATATTTTGTTGTTGCAGCACTGCTCGTGGCAATACCCCGATTTCTTTGTAGTGTGAACCGCATCGAGTTTGAACGGGGCGTACTCATGATCGACGGAGAGTCCGGTTGACGCGATGTTCCCTCTCCATCCTTCTTGCTCTTCTTCTTCTTCTTGAAGATGTTCATACCTGCGAGCAAAAATTCACAACAAACGACTATGCCAAAATAAAGTGTTAAGGGGTTAGCGGGGTTAGTCGTTCGTTCCGCAAAAACAATCGTTCAAGTGCGTTCACGTTCGTCGGAAGAGTGCTGCGGCCATTAGTGAAGTACTTAATTAAGCTAAGCTAATTTTTATTTGGTTTTCAGCATGAGTAGTTGGTCACGTGAGCAAAGGAGATTATTCTATTCACAAAGGGACTTTGCTTTGCGGCCACTTAGCAAACTAATTAAGCTAGGGAGATTAGGAGAGGATTAGAGGGAGGAAGAGAGCTGCTTGCCTTGCTCCGGTGCGGTTTGCTGCAGAGGAGCTCGAGCTCCATTTATAGGCGATGGAGGAGGAGCTCCCGGACTCGAGCTGCAGCTGGGCAGCATGGCGAGGGGGGGGGGGGGGGGGGGGGGGGTCTGCCGACCCCAGCTGGGTCGGGCGACGTGCCCTGCGTCGGCCGACGCTGGTGGCTAGCGCCGCGTTGCTTCGCGCGCTCCATGTGCGTAGCTTGGACGACGTGACGGCGGGGTCGGGCAACCTGATGAGCGTCGGGCGACGTGTGTGGTGGAGGATGCTCTGCGCGCATGGTGGAGGCGTCGTGTGAGCTCGTGGCGGGGTCGGGCGACATGCAGGGCGTCGGCTGACGCGACGTCAGCGGCTCAACTTGCTCCGGCTCCTGTTCCCGCGGCTTGTCTTGCCAGTTGTTGGTGCAGAGGAGGAAGAAGGTGGGTGACGTCGTGGCGGGGTGGGGTGACCCATGGTGGAGGGGTCGGGCGACCCAGGCATGGTCGGGCGACGTGGCCTTGTTGGCCAGCACTTCTTCCTTCCATTTTTTTTTATGGTTTTCTCCTCTTCTTCTTTTTGTTTTGTTTTAGTTTTACTTCTAGATTAACTTCTAAGTGAATTTAAACTACGGAATTGAAATGAATCGAAGAAAAATGATTGAAAATTGAGAAGTAAGAAAGAAAATTCCGGGTTACCTCCCAGCTAGTGCCCTTGATTTTAAGTCGGCGGGCTCCATACCTTTTAGTGCTTTTTGTCGACGCCGGTCGTAGGAGAGGACGTGGGCGTCGTGCTAGTGGCAACTTCCTTCTTCTGCCACACTTGGGTTGTACGTGTCGGGGCAGCGGATTTTTCCTTCTTTTCTCACCTCGGGGCACCTACGCCTTTCGGGGTGGATGGCTTCTTTGGTACATACTTCTTTGGCGCGGGCTTCTTTGGTGCGGCCTTCTTTTCGGGAACTTTTGACTCGCTCTTCGGCTTGTCCTTGTTCACGGCCACTTGAGGCTCGACCTTCCTCCAAGTCGGGGCATCACTTGGCCGAGTGGCGTGTACTTTCTTCGGGACATAGCGCTGAAATGTCTTCACTTGCGAGCATTGCTCTACGCGAGGCTTGAAGTCGAACGATTCTTCTTTCCCGTTGATGTTGAGGTGGATGACCCCCGTCCCAACGTCAATGTTTGCGTTGGCTGTGCTTAAGAACGGCCTACCCAAGATGAGAGGGGTCTTGTTGTCCACTTCCATGTCCAAAATGACGAAGTCGACGGGAATGAAGAAGTTCCTAATCTTGACGGGGATATCCTCTGCGATTCCGGCGGGGTACCACACGGATTGGTCCGTGAGCTGCAAGCACATGGCCGTAGGGGCAAGGGTTGTATAATTGAGTTGATCAAAAACTACCTTTGGCATGACGCTCACGCTCGCCCCCAAATCGCAGAGAGCGTGCTCGAAGCGGTGCTGCCCAATGGAACATGAAATTGTGGGGCAGCCAGGGTCTTTCTTCTTTTCCGGAAGGGAGTTGAGGATGGTGGCACTACATTCCTCCGTAAGCTTCACCACTTCGGTCGAGGGCAGCGGCCGTTTGTTGAGGAGGATGTCCTTTAGGAACATGGCGTAGGTGGGGACCTGCATCGCATCAAGTAGTGGGATATTGACATATAATTTTTGAATTACCTCCACAAATTTGCCGAATTGCTCGTCGACAGTTGGCTTGCGGTTCCTTCGGGGGAAGGGCAGGATCGTAGTGTCGTAGTACTCGTGTGGTGCCGTTTTAGGCATGGACACTTCTTCCGGCGCCTCCTCTTCTTCTTCCTCTTCCGCAACTTGAACCTCCTTCTCTTTTCCCTTCTCGGGGCGTATATGCCTCCGAAGCTTTTCCGTAGAAGGGGTTGCTATTCACCATGCTGACAAGGGACATATTCAACTCGAAATTTGCACTTCTTGTCGCATTCTTGAATGCGGGCAAGTTGTTGGTGCTTGGAATGGAGTGCTCATGAATCGTCTTGTCAACCATGCCGACAGCGGGTCGAGACGGTGAAGTGATACGACCCTCGGGTTCGAAGCTCGGGAGAACGTTGAGAAGCTCTCCACGAGAAGGAAACCGGTCAAGCACGTCCTGCTTGTTCAAACACAAGAGAAAGAACGAAACAGGATAATCCCGCAAAGGATAGCGGTAAACGTGCAGTAAGTTTCTATCAAGAACGATATCTTTGGCTTTATTGCTTCCCCGGCAACGGCGCCAGAAATGCTTGTTGACGGTCGCTACGCCCTATTAATTTAATTCATGTTAAACCGCAAGTGCACGGTGTACCATTGCAGCATTTCACCTCGGAGTATTCCGGGGTATCGAATTTCCTCAGGGAAGCAACTCGGATAAAGTATATCGATACTTGATAAAGACTTAGCTACAAGAATACTACTAATCCAAAGACGAGGGTAAACTCAATGATAGATAAAGATAGGAATGATTCACACTATCAAAGAGGTGTCAAGTCGCCAAGTCGTAGGTAAGTAAATCTATTTGTTATAACGAGTGAGTACAACGATTCCTAAGTGTTGGTAAAATGAGGTTCAAGTCCTAAGTTGATTCTAAAGCTATGTCGATCTCACGAGGAGCTGTCACCTCCACGATCTGATTCTACACTTGAGGCATTGTCTTAGTCCTGTCGGGATTTACGGTACACCTACTGGGCTAACCGAACGTGGCCGACTTCAAGGGACGGACAAGGCTGTCACCACTTGCCGCCTACGGCCCCCGTGGGCTTTCCCGTATTCCACAGCTAGCGCTAACCTAAGCACCACGCCTATGCTAACAACTAGTACCTCACCTAGCGCGCGCTTAAGCAAAGCGAGATAGTCGAACGACTCTTCGTATTAATTGACGAAGAGAAGTTCCCACTGAGGAACGCTCAGCACAAGACAAATTACCCGCTAAAGATAACTTAAGGACTTTGCTCTAAATCTAGCAAGGCATATACTAGAACTTGCAAGATATAAACAAGGACCAACTTATATTGATTTTCACTAAGTACTTGATACAACGGAATTCGGAAAGAAAGATACAATGGACTCTTGCTTACCAATTCCGAAGACAACTTCCGGAATCGGGGCGAGTGCCCGACTCGACTCTAACTCCAAATAGACTACTACCTAGACTCTAAATGGCGAACAAGACGAAAACTGGACTTCTCTCTGGTGTGTCTTGATGTCTCCATGCCTTGCCCCCCTTTTATAGCATGGATGAGGTGGTTGAGGGGGGGGGGGGGGGTCGGCCGACCTTCGTGGGTCGCCCGACCTGTCAGGGGGGGTCGGCCAACCTATGGGACGTCGCCCGATCCTTGATCAAGGTTGGTTGTCCCATCCACGGCCTGGATCCCCTCCCAGTGGCGGTTGGATGGCGGTTGAGGAGGTCGGTTGGTCGAAAAATCCTCTGAAGCGTTGGATTGAGGCGGTGGGACTTGGACGGCTTGATTGGGAGCTGAGTTGAACGTCGCCCGACGTGGATTGGGTCGGTGCGACATGGTTGACACGTCGGCCGACGTGTAGGGGGTCGGGCGACCCTGCTGGAGGGTTGACCCCCACGTCACCCGGTGCTTCCCGCGTCCAATTGCTTCACTTGTTTGGTTTGTATGACCGTGGAGACTTGGTGGAGTATGTTGGATGAATTCCACGGCCATTGAACCTCATTTGGTACCGGGTGACCTATGGACGATCACATCACCCGGTTCTTCCATTGTCTTTGGCCTCAAACCTCTTCTTCGTATGGTCGTGTCGTCATTGTGTAGTTTCTTTCCATAGCCATTTGACCATTTGGACTTGATTTGGATCGGGTGATGTACGGATGTGTACGTCGCCCGAGCCTCGACCGACCGAATTGGCTTCATGACTTGTGTCCAATCTTCATAATGTTGGGGTTTCACCATTTCTTTATTAAAATCACGCCAAAATGCCTTGAACCCTGCAAAACAATGGCGGATACATAACTCGTGGAAATTGATTAGTAAATAAGCAAACTATGCCTGTGGCCTTGCATTCTTACCCTTTTATTCCCGGATTTAGTGCACAAATATTGGCATTTTAGCGACGCCAATAGGGTTACGCTTATGAGTCAGCCTACCCTTCTGTAGCCTTGCATGTTAGGAGTCGGTTGTAGTTAGCCACGTTGACGGGTAAGTCTTGTTGAGTATTAGTTGCTCAGGGTTTGGCTCCTTATATTTTTGTGCAGGTAGCACCTTTATTCCTGACTCTACGGGTGAAGGTGGATAGTGGAATGGCCAGCTTCCTTTTGGTTGGATAGCCCACTGGGAGACCGAGGAGTGATCTCCTCTCGAGTTCGCATCTCCATGGATTTGGATGCGGATTCTTATGCACCGTGAGCGCGTGCACTTCTTGTATCGTTGTTTCGTCTAGACTTGGACTTGTATCATTATGACTTCCGCTGTGCTACTCGTTGTTTTAATTGGACTAATGTAATCACTTTAAGACTTAATTCGTGCTTTTTATGTGATGTATTGTTGTGTCCGTTCACCGGCACTTCCGACTTGATCCTGTGAAAAGCGGAGACGCTTCAACGGTCATCCATCCTCTATCATATCAGCGAGTAATTTAAAATTCATTGGCATCTACACGATGCCTACAATATCTAATAGGTGAAGATAGGTCATAATCCCACCCGACAATGCGTAGATGGAGTTAGTTCCCAAGGTCTACTCCGGTCCGAGACAGAATTTTGGCAGCACCTCCCCGCTGTTCTCCAGATACACGTCCTGGGAGGGAGATTGTGTATCCGGAGAACAACAGGGAGATGGTGCTGAAACTCTGTCTCAAATCGGAATAGACAATGGAAACTAGCCCCATCTACGCATCCTCGGGCTGTCCAAGAAACATGGACAATTCGAAACAGATACGGTCATAGATATGCAACCCTCGAGCATATCTCCAACTGTATCTATTTCGAACGGGAGATGCCTAACTAGGTTACGTGTTACCTACAAACAGAAATGGAAAAGGGGGAGTCTTTTATGTCTCACCTTGCTGTCCCGCAAAGCGATGAGTGGAAGATGGTGGAAAAGCCTCTCCTATCCTGCAAAGAATGAAACATAAAGCCATCAATTCAAAATTTCGACAGCATCTCGCCTATAAGGTGAGGTTCCCAAAACCTGCAAGAAAACAACGGCATGATGGGAGTCCTTGGGGGCGGGTGGAGGGCGTCGGGGGCCAGTGGTGGTGGGACGGCGAGTCACGGCGGTGGCGTCGGGCCACTGGGAATGGGGGCGGCGGTGTCAGACCCCAGGGAGGAGCGGGCTGCTCCGGTGGATGGGGAGGAGGCCGGGGCCGTGCTAAAATCCGACATCGAGGAGACTGGGGTCGGGGCGGGGTCTCTGGACTCGGGGAGGATGGGGGCGGGGTCGATTAGAGCAAGACCGGGGCGGGGGCGCGGGTGCTC
Source organism: Eragrostis curvula (assembly GCA_007726485.1). Lineage (NCBI taxonomy): Eukaryota > Viridiplantae > Streptophyta > Magnoliopsida > Poales > Poaceae > Eragrostis > Eragrostis curvula. Next base: position 6,841,095 of record RWGY01000031.1, read on the forward strand.
GAGGCCGGGGTCGACGTGGAGGAGGAGCGGGCCGGGGTCGTGGAGGAGGAGCGGTCCGGGGTCGCCAGAGATGGGGGTGCGGCAGCCGGCCGGAGATTGGGGCGAGGCGGGGCGGGGCGGGGTGGCGGAGGAGGTGGAGGAGACTGGGGCACGCGGTGGAGGAGGCCAGAGCGTCGCAGGCGGGCGCGGGCGGCGGTCGGGCGGCGAGCCAAGCGGCAGCTCGAGGTTGAAGAAAGGAAAGAGAGAGAGGGAGAAAGGCCGCGCCCACGGAGGTTTATCTCGAATTCTTTGCCGAGTGCCCGATCTAGGGCACTCGGCAAAGTCAGGGCACTCGGCAAAGAAGTGTTTGCCGAGAGCCGGTCCGCGACACTCGGCAAAACACTGTTTGCCGAGTGCTGAGCCGATAGCCCTCGGCAAATATTTTCTACACGAAGTTCAAAAAAATTAAAAAATTGAAATAAATTCAAAAATTAGCCAAATTGTGTCATGATACATTAAATATCATCTGTTATCTACAAAAAAAGATTTAGAGTGAAAACAAAATGTCACCGTCATTTTGATTCAAAATCTAAACGATCACTTCATAAGTCTATGGATCTTCTTCGGGGAAGCTCCGGTTTCTAAACAACGTACGTGACAACTTTTGTGAAACTTTTCTATGATTTACCACGGCCTCCACGTATGATTCCATGATACCTGTTCGAGTCTCGTAATTTTCAGACTTTGTTTGAATTTTATAAAAATAAAATACTATTTGACCCCATGTTTAAGTTCATATTTTATGTACAAGATGCGCAATTTTTCCATTAATTTCATGGTTACGGCCTCACATTGGACTCAGGAACATGAACATCCTTTTTTGAGTCACTATATTTCAATATTTGAATCACTTGTTTGTCAAATTTGAATTATCCTCAATAAATACTTTAGTTGAAATAAAATACTTAAATATAACAACGAATAAAAATAAATACCAAATTTTGACATGAAGTAACATGCATACATACATTGATGGCTGCAAAAAGTGGAGGCAAAAAACCGAAAAAAAACATTTGCCGAGTGCCAGAGGAGGGCACTCAGCAAACTACGGGGTTTGCCGAGTGCCAGTAGAGGGCACTCGGCAAATGCTGACAGCCCCATCCGGGTTGCTAACGGACTGGGCATGTGCGGGGCATGTGACATGTTTGCCGAGTGCCGGGCCGCCTGACACTCGGCAAACAACGGTGTTTACCGGGTGTTTCGTCTTTGCCGGGCCGCCTGGCACTCGGCAAATGCCCTCTGTACCGGGTGCTGTAGTTTTGACGAGGGTTTTGACGTTGGCACTCGGCAAACAGCGGGTTTGCCGAGTGCCCGATAATATGCACTCGGCAAATGTGGTAACACTCGGCATATTGCCGGTTTCTCGTAGTGAGCTTGACGCCATTTCAACAAGCCGGCTGAAATTCTATGCCTAACATCTTCATCGATGTCGCCGTCCTTTTGTAGCATCGATCCTAGTGTACTATGAGATTTTGACGCAAGTATGCTATTCATATGCCTATGGATAGTAAGAATGCATGTTGATAATTCTAGAAAAGTTTGATAAATGTTATTCTTAGGCATGTACAAAGAAAAGTTTGATAAATGTTAATCTTAGGCATGTACATACACGTACATGACTTATGGGCCAAAACCTGATAAAAGTGGCCCAATAACCTCCAACGTTGCATGGTACATGGTCATGGGTAGAGCTGGACGAAAAGCTCGTGACTCGGTAGCTCGGCTCGGCTCGTCACTGGCTCGGCTCGGCTCAGCTTAGCTCGTTCACTTTTTCGAACGAGCCGAGCCGGGTTTGTAGCTCGTTATGTTTAACAAGCTGGCTCGAGTTGGCTCCACTACAACAAAAACCTTCTATAGAGGCATTTTTTCTAATTTGCCTCTATTATCTTGTAGAGTCATATGTTTGAGGCATCTTCAAATATGGCTCAAGCCTTGAGAGAGGATCTGTGAAAATTCTGAAAAAAAAAGTGCCACATGGATGGTAGAGGCATTATTTGAGGCATTTTATAGAGTGTCCACGCATAAACAATGTAGAGGCATTTTTTATCGCATCTTCAAAATGCCTATATCTTGTAGAGGCATTATTAGAGACATCTTTTGAGTTTGTAGAGGCACTTTTTTATTAGTTTGTGGCTGTTAATAGACCACTCATAAGACTACTAATCCAGCCATAGACACATTGTGATGTGTGGGTGAGTTGGCTAGCAAAACTCAATAAGTTATCATTAGTCTTCGAGGTCTTGAGTTCAAAGCTTGACAACAACAATATTTTTGACAATTTATTCAACACTACAAAAATGCCTCTAACCTTATTTAAGGCAATATATAATGCCTCTAGGAAATTGTCACTAATTTACTAGAGACACTTGTTAAAATGCCACTATGTTCCTAGAGTCAATGCATGGCAAGGGTTTTTAAATGAGCACAAATTTGAGGGTGCTACACCTTGTGGGACAAAGCAAAAGCCTCGAAGGTGTTGATAGGCTGACCACCATGAGCATCCGACTGAGGAAAGAAACATGATTAGAAATGATGCGTTATTGAGAGTTAGAGTGAAGAAATGATTTGACATACGTATTTCCCGCATATTCGTTAAGGCTAAGACTGCCCTGATGGTGTGATGGACCTTGCATCAACAACCGACGCTGTCGGCAAGCCTCGTGCCTCGCAGCCCAGTCCTCAGCGCACCACTTGTCCACCAAGACATCCCAGCAGTCGTTATGCGCTGCCATCCACCACGGAATCGCCTGCACGTCATCAAGCATATGACACATAAGAAGGTCAAATACAACATAATTAATCTCATTAAAGCTTGTTCTATATTTACCGCCAAGTATTGTTCCTTCGTCGGGAAAATCTTTACTGCCTCTTTTCTCTTAACCTGCACATCCATGGCAGTGTTCAAATCAATGATGGCCTGGTTGCGCGCCTCGTACATCATGTCCTTCACAAGTTTGTGACACGCTGTACGTGCCACCTGCCGCGCCAAGGCCTCGTATCCTTCTTCAATTCTGTAGAAATCCTGCATACAAACGCGGTACTTCAAACTGTTATTTCAAGAATGATAAAAAAAATGCGATGTGATGAGCAATGTAGTAGGGAGGAAGAGTTACCAGCATCTCGTTGATCACCCGATCCATCAGGTTGTTGAACTTCCTGCGCTCTCGATCCTCCACGTCGTTCACGGCGGCGTAGTGGTCAAACGTGTCGGCAACCTCTAATCCCTCCGGAAGCTGCACCAATCCAGGGTAGTGTTGCCTACACAAAACACCCAGGATGCCGTTGACCTTGCGCTTGTGAGAACCCTCCCGGGGACGAGTCCATGACCTGCCGAAATCATAAAGATAAAGTGTTAGTATCAATTGTTAGTCAAAACAAATAAAATGAAAGTGTATTGGTAACATCTAAAGTAACTTACCGGGGAGGGACAGGGCGAACTATCGGACGACGGTCGAAAGGTATCGGTCGCTTCGGCAAGGTCGACGCCCCTCGCCGACGAGGTCCCTCGGCCTGAGCCTGCACCTCCTCGTCCTCGTCGTGCTCCTGCTCCTCGTCCTCGCCGTGCTCCTGCTCCTCATCCTCGCCCTCCTCCTCGTCCCCGTCGCTGTCCTCGCGCTCTTCCCCGTCCTCGCGCTCCTCCACCTCCTCCTCAGACGACTCAGACTGCTGCACCACCTCGTGCTCAGGCGACGGTGACCTAGAAGGTGACCTCGCTCCACCTCTCCCTCCACCTCTGCCTCCACCTCTCCCACCTCTTCCTCCACCTCTCCCTCCACCTCTCCCTCCACCCTTGCTTGCGCCTCTCTGCCGACTACCCTCAGCGTCATCTCGGTAAATTAAGGACAAGGACTTCGTCACAACTTTGGACACAGCTTTGCCTACGTCGCCCACCATCGTTCTCCAATCACCTGTAATTAAAACAAGTCAACAAATCAGCATATTTTAAAGGAGATAACATAGTATTATAAATAAAGAAAAACGGTAACTGAAATCTAATTAGAATGGATCATACATGTATCAAAAATAATCATCATCGTCGATAATATGTGGATCATTAGTCTCATCATCAATATCGTGCATGTCGACATAATCATGCAGGTTCTCCGAAGGAGGAGGAATGTCGTCATCACTATCTAGATGTAATCGCTCAAGGAGTTGTAAGTCCTTCGCATTTACAACCTCATCTCCAATGTCCTCATTGTCTACTTCCATTTCTAACACTTCAGTTAAGTCTATCACAAAACTCCCTTCCAGCCCATTGTCTTGAAAGAAGTCATCTTCCTCATATGTGTTTGGGTCTATGGTGTAATCGGCATCATTTGGGACAGGTAGTTTTCCGTGTGGCGATACCTTGTACACAACATCCCAACCTTGCAGACGTTCGTCGGTTTGGCACGGGTATGAGAGATAATAAACTTGTGTGGCCTGAGTAGCCACGATATAGACATCGTCTCCTGGTAAGACGGTTGACTGTCGAATTTCAACTAGCCCAAGATTAGGAGTCCGCCTCACTGCTTCCTGGTCAAACCAATGGCATTTGAAAATGACAGGATTAAGAGGTTTGCAACCCGGAAAATCTAATTCGTATATCTTTTCGATTCTTCCATAATACTCGACGCCATCATCGCCGGGCGTAAAAACTCCCGTATTTGTGGTTCGTCGATTGGGACGACTCTCCTCGTAGCTTGTTGTGTGAAAGCGATATCCGTTGACGTCATAACCGTTAAATGACCTGACCCTATAGTCACAGCCGTTGGAAACTTGTCTCAACTCGGCATTCATGGACTCATCGGTTTGGCCCTGCAAGATAGAGCATGATAGATCATCAATTAAGAGCAACTTAATGCATTCATGGACTCATCGGTTTGACAGTACCTTCTTTTTGAACCAAGAAATGAAATCGGGTTTTCCACTTCCCGCACCCTGTTTAAGTAGGGAGTCAATTTCATTCGAAGTAGGATTCCTTGATTGTCGCCAGAATTGATGAACAAATTCTCTGTGCCAGCGAGGAACAAAATTAGAGGGTTTGATGCAAAAGAGTGACTAATCAAAAGTAGGTTTGTTGAGAACTTACTCTATGTACGACTTGATTTCCTTAAGGTTGGTCAACACATATAGCATGATCGTGCGCCACTCGTTGTATGACAAGAACTTGCTGGTGGCACCACTTGCACTTCCGAGTTGCCCTTGGAAAAGGCTGAGGCTCGACTAATTTTCGGCAACATTGTAACGAGGGGGTGGATTATGCACGCTAGGAAGGTTGTCAGCATAGTACTTTGTAGTGAAGTTTGACACCTCCTCGAGAAGGTATGCCTCTGCCATGGAAGCTTCAATTTTGCATTTATTTTTACATTTAGTTCGGAGAACCTTTAGACATCTCTCAATAGAATAGCACCAACGGTTCTGCACAGGCCCACCCATTCGTGCCTCATACGGGAGGTGCAAAATCATATGTTGCATCGAAGTGAAGAAACCGGGTGGAAAGATTTTCTCCAACTTACAGAGTAACACAGGAGCCATTTTTTCCATGTCAGCAATCACCTTTTTTGGTATCTCCTTAGCACAAAGTTGTCGGAAGAAATAGCTTAACTCTGCCAGCGCTTGCCATACATGGTCAGGGACATAGCCTCGAACCATCGAGGGAAGAAGCAGCTCAAGCCACACGTGGTAGTCATGACTCTTTACCCCACTGATTCGCATAGTTTCTAAGTTCACTCCCCTGCTCAGGTTCGATGCAAACCCATCAGGGAACATTAAAGTTTTAAACCATTCAAGTACTTCCCTCCTTTGGGCCCTCGTCAAGACGAAATCAGTCTTAGGCTTTATCCATCTCTTGTTGCCGGGTTTAGGAGGCGCCATGTCAAGCTTAGGTCTGTCGCATAAGGTTGCTTGATCCACTCTTGCCTTAACATTGTCTCTTGACTTATCAGCATAGGCCATGATCGTACAGAAAGACGCCTCCCCAATATTTTTTTCTGTGTGCATTGGGTCAATGTTATGTGGAAGAAGAATGTCGTCCATATATGAAAGCCTATACAAACCCGAGACATGAACCCATGCATGTAGCTCACCATATCCCTCAAAACCATCTCCATTTTCATTGACCTTGAGAGCATCTAACTCGGCACGAACATCGGCACATGTCATGATCTGTGGTGCAGGGTCGTTAACTTCGACACCTTTCGTAAAGTTCTTTGTGTCTCTTCTGAATGGATGGTTAAGAGGGAGGAATTGTCGGTGTTTGTCAAACGAAGAATACTTGCCACCCTTCTTCAAGTAATGAAACATTAGCTTTGACTTGCATACTGGGCATGGGAACTTGCCGTGAACACACCACCCGCAGAATGTTCCATATGCCAAGAGGTCATGCAGAGAATACTGGTACCAAACATGCATTTTGAAGTTTGTCTTTGTTGCTTTGTCGTATGTCAATACCCCTTCATTCCAAGCACGTTCCAAATCATCGACCAAAGGCTCCATGAACACATTCATATTACTCCCCGGATGTTCAGGAATTATCAAGGACAAGAATATATACTGTCGTTGAAAGAGGACGCCGGGGGGGGGGGGGGGAGATTGAGGGGTATAACGAATACGGGCCAACAAGTGTATGGGGCAGCCCCCATTCCATAAGGATTGAACCCATCTGTTCCCAGTGCCACACGTACATTACGAGCCTCATCTGCTTTTCTTATGATGGATTCGATCAAAATGTGTCCAGGATTCACCATCGGCCGGATGTACAAGATTCTCGGGATGGTATCTCACTCCTTTTTTGTGCCATGTCATCTGTTTTGCAGTCTCTTCGGTCATGTAAAGACGCTGGATCCTCGGTATGAACGGGAGGTACCGTAGGATTTTCGCAGCGACCGGCGTCTGCCGCTTTTCACCATCACCTGATTCTACCTCCAGGTACCGTGAGGATGAACACTTTGGATAGTACAAGGCTTCTGCGTGTTCTTTACGGAACAACACGCGTCCTTTCGGACAAGCATGTATCTTCTCATATGGCATCTTAAGTGCACGAAGCAGTTTCTGTGACTCATACATGTTCTTTGGCAGATTGTGACCTTCCGGAAGCATGCTGGCAATAACTGTCAACATGACATCGAAATTGCGGTGACTCATGCTAAACTGGGACTTTACGGCCATCAGGCGCGCAATGGCATCCAGTTGAGAAACATTGGTATGCCCGTGAAGGGGCCGCTGTGCCGCATCCAACATATCATAATATGCCTTTGCACTTGGCTCTGGCTCCTCCTCCCTGCAGTCTTCCTCGAAGTTGTGTGCCTCTGCATAGTCATTCAACATGTCTGCTACCCCGGCATCCTCGTCAAAAGTCTCGTCGATGCGTGGTCTGATGACCGTGTGTCGCACACGATCGGCCTCACCATGGCTGGTCCACCGTTTATAGTTCGCCATGAATCCATGCTTTATGAGATGTTTACCCATTTCCACCTTTGTTTGCTTCTTACGGTTTTCACATTCACTACATGGACAGAAAGTCCGAGGAGGCTTTCCTTTAACATTGGCAAATGCTTTCTTCATGAAACCTTGAGTCTTTTTAATCCATTCCTTAGTACACGAACTGTGACTTTGGCGGCCCGTGTACATCCATTCACGATCATCCATCCTCTAACATATCACCGAGTAATAGATAAATCAATTGCATCTAGCTACCGTTCACTAATACAGTCTAATAGGTGAAGATAGGTCCTAATCCCACCCGAGGATGTGCAGATGATGTTAGTTTTCATGCTCTACTCCTTATCCGAGACAGAATTTCGACAGCACCTCCCCGCTGTTCTCCAAATACACGTCCTAACAAGGAGATTGTGTATCCGGAGAACAACGGAGAGATGGTGCCGAAACTCTGTCTCGGATAGGAGTAGAGCACGAAAACTAACATCATCTGCACATCCTCGGGCTGTCCAAAATACGTGGACAATTCGAAACAGATACGGCTATACATATGCAAAGAACTGCATATTTCAAACCGTATCTCTTTCAAACGGGAGACGCCTAACTAGGTTTCGCATGACCTACAGACATGAATGAAAAAAGATGGTCTTTTATGTCTCACCTTGCTATCCTGCAAAGTGACGACTCGAGGACGATGCTCGAACACACTCTCCTTGAAATTTCAGCAGCACCTCCCCTAAATGATGAGGTTTCCAAAACCTGCAACAAATAACGGCGTTGGCCGACAACCACAAATCATATCACAATCTCATTTTACAATGACATAAACAATGCGAAGATTATAACCAAATGAAGTAGCAAGTCTTGGCCCTGGACCTCGTCGGTGCGGCGGTGCCGTGGTGAACGATGCCGCACCGCCGAGGCAGGCTTGTTACAGAGGCTAGAACGCAACAAATTCCAAGATGTTCCAAACCTAATCCCTCGGTCCCTGTTTATAGCATGCAGGTATAACCATTTGTCAAACTTATTACTGCCTCAGTCCAAGAGCCTGGAAACTAGAACGATTATGTTAATTTATACTCTTTTATGGACAGTAGGACACTGAAATGCAAAATTGTAAATATGCGCTCACACTACATAAAAATAAAAAATCTGAGTTGCGGCTCTATGGAACATCTCTTGCCATCAGTTTATATACTCCTAATAAGAAACTATGAGATGGACTGTACAGTCACTTTTGTCATGTTCTATAACAATTTCTCATATTGTCAATATCAATGCACTTGTATGCTTTATATGCTGTCAAAGTTGAAGGTGCACATTTTGCGTCACTAAATTTCTATAACATGAATTAAGGTGCACAGTTTAGTTGCCACATCAAGATTTTCTTATATAGTTTTAAAAACATCAAACATAGACACATTGTCGTCGAAGCCAAGTTTCAGTTATGTTAGCTAAATCACTATCCCTTAATTCATTATGTCAGAAAGCATTAGGCGTTAGCTACCCTGTAAATGCACTAATGCCCTTCGGTACTCAGCATGGATAACTTGGCGCTGTTGTATGGCTTGCAGCTATTCAGACACAATAAAGGACCTCATGCACCAACAGAAACTGACAATACTGATTGGCTTGCTACTTGCATACCTCTAACAGCACCCATTATTACATTATCTTTTATTCAAATAGCAAAGGCCTGTAAGTGTAGAACGAGAAGCAGAAATAGCACGACAGTTTCAAGTCATACAAATATCACCGTACCTCTTCTTCGCCTGGAGATAGAGCTGGGCAAGATCAGTTGATTGTTTCCGGCTCAAATTCTTGACAGCGTGCCGTCGACGAAAGCTAGCTAGCATCACCAGCGTGTAGAAGTTAATTAGCAGTGCTAGAGGTTGCAAACAATCAAGTTTTGTATTCGATCTAGAATTGAAGATGTTGCGCGCATAGGCATAGGCGTACCTGGACCCAACGGTGACTACGTCGTACAGACTGTTCCGGCCGCGCGGGAGATGCAGCTTGTCCTTCAGCTCTGGGGTCTTGGAGGCCAACTCCTTGGCAATCGGCGGGACGGGTGGCGCGGCGTCGGCGGTGGAGGGCAGGCGGCGGCGCGACGGTGGAGGGCGACGGCGCGGCGCGGCGGTGGAGGGCGGCGGGCGCGGCGTCGGCGCGAGGGCGGGGAAGGGGAAACGGGCGCGGCGGCGGAGGGAGGCGGGCGCGGCGATGGAGGGAGGCGGGCGCGGCGGCGGAGGGAGGGCCGGGACGGGTGGCGCGGCGTCGGCGGTGGAGGGCAGGCGGGCGCGGCGCGACGGTGGAGGGCGACGGCGCGGCGCGGCGGTGGAGGGCGGCGGGCGCGGCGTCAGCGCGAGTGCGGGGAAGGGGAAACGGGAGCGGCGGCGGAGGGAGGCGGGCGCGGCGGCGGAGGGAGGCGGGGACGTGGGGAGCGGCGGCGGCGAGGCGCGTGGAGGGAGGCGGAGGCGGCGACGGCGGCGGCGGACGGTGTTCGATTCGTTTGCGGAGGCGCGTGGAGGGAGAGCAGAGGGCGACGCGCCCGTTTTGCGGCTAAGTCCCCCCCCCACCCTTTCCCGAGTGTTTTGCATCTAGACACTCGGGAAAGGCCCGCCACATTTCCCGAGTGCCAAGATTCAAAACACTCGGGAAAGGGGGGCTCTAAAATTTTAAAAATTCTGCTTCCCGCACAAACATTTCCCGAGAGTAAATAATATTTCCCGAGTGTACAGTAATAATACACTCGGGAAATATAATTGATCAGGATCTTAAAAAAAAATTAAAAAATAACAAATAAATTCAAAAATTCTTCAAATTTTTAGAATGTACTCTTCATCTGATCTATTGTCTATAAAAAATATGTTTGAAGTAAAATTAAATTATTTAAAACCACTTCACTCCTAATCTTAATGCCCAACCATAAAACTTATGCCACTTCGTCCCTCATAGTCCGTTTTGTAAACAACTTACGTGACACCTTGCACAAAACCTCATATACTATTTATCACAATAACTACATATGTTATCGTGACATCTTGACAAATTTTATATTTTTTTGACCTTATTTGAATTTTATAGAATTTTTTTAAAAAAGGTCACACACTCATTGTCATATTTCATGAACAAAATACTTGAAATTTCATTTCATTTTTTGTATACGGCCTTACGATGAACTCACTAACATGAATATCATTTTTTCATTACCTCGATTCCATTATTCGAGTGACTTGCAGTTCAATTTTGACTTATCATTAAAAAATACAATTAAAGAAAATAAATTACTAAATTTAGTAAACGGTACGTGAAATTTACAAAATTTCAACATGAAGTGTATTGAAGTGTACAAGCAGCAGGAAAAAAGTTTGGTAGGCGAAATGGGGGAAAAAAAAAACTTTTCCCGAGTGTCTATGCGCAGACACTCGGGAAAGCCTGCGGACGCCGTCAACTCTAACGACCTCTAGTTGCCGTGGGGCCGGCTCTAACGTTTCCCGAGTGTCGACCACACAGACACTCGGGAAAAACCTTTTTTCCCGTGTGTCTAACTTTTCCCGAGTGCCTCGTCCACGGGACACTCGGGAAATGTTGTATTTCCCGAGTGTATATGTTTTCCCGAGTGTATTTTATTTGACACTCGGGAAAAATTGGATTTCCCGAGTGCCCGATAAATTACACTCGGGAATTTAATCGACACTCGGGAAAGGCCCCCCACTTTCCCGAGTGTCTGTGCATCTACACTCGGGAAAGGCCCCCCCTTTCCCGAGTGTCTGTGCATTTACACTCGGGAAAGGTTTTTTTCAGAACCGTTTTTATTTGTTTTTTTAGACAAATCCAATTGACAAACACGCAGGCATTATATATATATATGACAATATGCATCCATTTCACAACCACATCCACATCCAAATACTCAAATAGTCCACAATTCAACAACTAATACACACATAGTCCACAAAGTGTTCAAACGTACACAAATAGTCCACAAATGCTTACGAGTGCACAAATTGTTCACAAACGCTCACAAGTCCACAAATAGTTCACAAACACTCACAAGCGATACATTTACTCCACAAAACAGAAATCATGGATCAAAGGGTGGGGGTGCTGATGGGAAAAGATTCCGAACTGCCGCCGATAAATCCACGTCTTGCACAGGCGCAGCCCCAGCTCCAGCATTCGAACCCGCTGACCCAGGCATCGGCTGCACAAAGAAAGACATAACATTTGTGATACAACATGTATAGCACAACTGAGTTTTCTAAGTCTCTATATATGTTTTGTAAATCTCTAGGTTTTCTAAGTCTCTAAGTTTGTCTATGTTTTCTAAGTCTCTAACATTTGTGATACAATATGTATAGCACAACTAAATTTTCTAAGTCTCTATGTTTTCAAAGTTTGTCTATGTTTTCTAAATCTCTAAAATGTGTAAGGTTGCCAAGAGACTCACCGGAGAAGAAATAGGAGGACGAGGAGCCCATGTCGGATGTGGCGGCAGGGGGTGACCTATCGCCTCGAATTGAGCTTGAAAGTAGGAGAACATGTCCTGCACCTGCGCCTGCGCCTGCACCTGCGCCTGCACCCGCTGCTCCAAAGTCGCCTCGAGCTGCTCCCGTCTGGCCCTCTCTTCCTCAAGCTGGGCCTGCAATATTGAATCAAATGTTAAACTCAAGTGCAATATTGAATCAAATGAAAAATAATAAACGAATAAGGAGTCCATGACAGTAATAACCTGGAGGGCCTGTGTAGCGGTCGGTCGTTCGCGTATGCTCGGACCACCGCTGACGGACCGTGCTCGAATCTGGGAGAGCGTGGGAGTACTTGCCGTGTCGATGACGCTGTCACCAAGATAGTACCGCCCATGCTTCTTGCCTTTTCCCGCCCTCATCACGACTTCTCCATCGAGGTCATGTGACCTCGGATCGTAGTCTTGCCCATAGACCTCCTTTGCCACCTCTGAGTACGAACTGAGGCGGCTATAGGCGGTCGGATTGCTGTACGCCTCGGGCGGGTCCTCCGGGTTGTAGTGGATCGGCGCCGACGCCTTGCCCTTGTGTCGTACCCCATTTCTGGAGCACTAGTGCTTACCGTATCAGTCCCTGGATCAGTAGCTGATACGACACTTTTACAGAATGGCATCTCAGAGTCATACCATTGATAATATTACCAAGTCTCATTACAAGCCTTTATATTACAAAAGGTCTTTTTACAATGGCCAAAAGCCTTATTACAACACGGCACAAACACCACACTTGAGCGTCACTGAGGACAGTGACACCATACTAGAGCTACTGCAACGGAAATACTGAAGCGGGGTCCACTCTACAGGCAAACTTGCGCGCGGACGGAAACCCTACTCATCGTCACCATCACCTTGGAAGTCATATTCTGGTTCTTCTTCTGAATGATTGAAGCAAGAGTGAGTACATGTTGACGGCCCTTAAGTACCACTTTTGACCGTCAATCACCTGCATAAAAGAAATAAAATGAACACCAAACATAGTGGTAGGAGTTTATTACTAACGATTTCCACGAGTGTTGGTGAATTTGTGAGTGCAGGTACATTTCATATCAAAAGGAGGGAATTCACATCAAGAAGGCCACAACACATCACTCCGAGAAAATCAGCACAGGCAGCCCAACAAGATATGGATCAAAAGTCATACAAAACTCCACCAACTTGGGCCAATGCACGAAGATCATTGAACAAGACATCAAGGAGGACCCCTCGGCCAAAGCCCAAGGCCAAATGGGCCAAGGGGGGGTCGGCCAACCTGCTACAGTGGCCAATCTGGCCCATCTTTCTCTGGCTGGTCGTCACCGCCTTCCTGATGTCGGTTCTGCCTGCATTTAATGCGTTGAGGCGGTGCATTGAGGCGGTGGAGGCCCCCAAACCGACCTACTCAAGACTATAAATAGAGGGGTACCCCCTCCCCTCAAGAACACACAAGAAGGAGAGCCTCATTCCACCCCCAAGGGCCTAGAGTCCCTTGTACACTAGTAGAGTAGGGAGAGAGTAGGGTAGGAGAGAAGGGTGGTCCTCCCCTTGTGAGGACTTAGCCAAATCTTGTATCTTGGAGGATACTTATTCATAGTGAAGTGTTCTTCGTTCGTTCATCGTTCGTTCGTCGTTCGTTCTTCGTTCATCGTTCGTTCGTCGTTCGTTCATCGTTCGTTCGTCGTTCATCTTCATTACAAGTAAGTACTCTCGATCCCCTTTTGGATTGTATGCTTCTATTCTAGTATAGGTTCTTCCTTTACTTGCTTGCCTGATCATCATTCTATTCAAGTAAGCATTTAGAGGCAGAATTTATCTTTGGTTCTTGTGAACTAGAATAGGTCTGGCAGTGAGGACTTGATTGCCTTGTTGTCACGTGACCTTGGGACTGGCATAGGGATTTGATAGCCCTCTTGTCACGTGTCCTAGTAGAGGGTTGCCTGTAGGTGGTGACAGCCCTGCTGTGCTTAATCCTCTCCGTTCTAGGGAATTGACCTCTTGGAATCGGTCTGGCAGTGAAGACTTAATTGCCTCATTGTCACGTGACCCTAGGACTGGCATTAGGGACTTAATCGCCCTAGTGCCACGTGTCCTAGTAGGGGGGTTTGCCGGTAGGTGGTGACAGCCCTGCTGTGTTTGCTCTTCCTTGTTCCAGATAGAACTTCATCCATAGGAATCCTCTCTACCCATACCTACCATCCTTCCTCGTGTCCTTGGACCAGCTAGACTAGTAGATAATTCCACTCTGTTCCCTTGGGATAATATAAATAACGATACCCTTGAATACTCACGGGTGAAGTGCTACAACGGTATTCTCCGTGCGCTTGCGGATTTATCTGTGACGTAAGAAATACCAACAAGCATTTCTGGCGCCGTTGCCGGGGAACGGTAGTTGCTTTTTATCTTCGAACCTAGTTGGTCCTCGTATTGTATCCCTTTTATTTATCTTTCCATTTATTTCTTATGTTCTATCCATCATCAATCTTTCACTATCCATCATTTCTACCCCTTCCTTGAAAAACACCAAAAACATTTGTTATGGAGCCAGAACCTACAATCCAATCCTTCTCTGCTCCAAGGGGAATGTCATTTGAACCACCACCATCCTCCAAACCCATTTCCACATCCGGCTATATGATCCACCCCACCTTTATAAACATGGTCAGAAGCCGACCCTTCTCTGGAACTGACCAAGAAAATCCATATCACCATCTGCGAGAGTTCGAGCAAGTGTGTTCATGCGTCGTGATCCAAGGCATGACACAAGAAACCGTGAAATGGAAGTTGTTTCCTTTCTCCCTTCGTGAGAGAGCGGAACAATGGTACACGATTGTCGTCAGAAACATGAATGGGGACTGGGAAAAACTCCGAGATAAATTTTGCTTAGCCTTCTTTCCCTTATCCCGAATTGTTGCTCTCCGATTGGAAATCATGAATTTCTTGCAGAATGAGAAGGAGTCCATAGGTGCGGCCTGGGTTAGGTTTTCCTTGCTAACTCTTTCTGGCCCAAACTTGTCTATCCCTGATCCCATGCTATTGCAATATTTCTACATGGGTTTAGACAAGAAGTCCGCCCTATATCTTGACATCGCTGCTGGAGGGTCGTTTGCGTCCAAAACACCGACCGAAGGAAGAGAGATCTTGGAACGGATCACAGAAAATAATTCCTTCGTCAGTCTTCTTAGTGAGTCCCTCCAAAAGCCAGTTGTGTCAAGCATTGAGGAACCGTCAACATCTGAATCCATCACCCATTTGTCCACATCCCATGATTCACCTGTTAAGCCTCCCGAGTCCCCGTATGAGTTTGAGGAAGAAACTATTGAAGACTATGGAAAAACCTCGAACGGCATATGGGACAAGACGCCTCCTACTCCTCCCGATCCTCTCAAAGAACAATTTCTCAAGGAGGACATGAAGGAAATTCTTGAGAATGCCCCTTTCACCAGCACGAGCTATCAAAATCCTTCGGCAAAACCTCATCTTGATCATGAACCACTTGAGCAAGTGATGTTTGTATCCCCATTCACATCTTTGGATCTTGCTCTACATAAGGATGAGAGGTTTTCAACCCAAGATGAGGATAGAGAAGAAGAAACATTCCTAACCCAACAATCCTCATCACCATCATTCTATCTTGAGCCTCTTCCCTCTAGCCCTCCGTGCACCATTCTTGTTGGTGATCAAGAACCTCTTGAGAAAGAAAACTCTTGGGCTATGGACCTCCCCGAGGCATCAACTCTAGAAGACCCTGATCCTTTGCATGAGCATGAAAGTTTCTTCCTTGAAAACCTTCAAGAGACATGCTCATACCATGAGTCTATAGAGTCATCACCCGTTAGAGCCAAAACCACGTTTGATGCCTACAACCACCTTGATCCCTTGTTTTCTTATTTGTTCTTTAGAATGGTTGTAGATGCTTTCATTTATCATAAATATTGCAAATATCGTTGTGGTTGCATTGTTGGCACTAACCCTGCAGATATTCTCCGGAGCCACTTTATTAAGCTAAACATGACGGAGAAAAGTCTTGCTCATCGGACTTAAAATGATGATGCCCTTGCCGACAGGATAATCGGTAGTTATCTCATATTTGCATTCTTTTGCATTTTTGATTTCTCCATCAACATGCATATTTGGATTTTTCTACAAAGTTGCATCCTTGCATATTCGATTTTCCCACTTGCATT
Source organism: Eragrostis curvula (assembly GCA_007726485.1). Lineage (NCBI taxonomy): Eukaryota > Viridiplantae > Streptophyta > Magnoliopsida > Poales > Poaceae > Eragrostis > Eragrostis curvula. The sequence goes on from RWGY01000031.1 coordinate 6,857,241, forward strand.
CTTGCATGTTTGAATCGTCCCAACATTTGTTTGGGATTGTTCAAACCACCTGCCATTTGCATAAAAAAAAAAAGAGAGAGAGAGAAGAGTTTTCTATTTTGTGAAAATGAATTTGAGACAATCTTCTGTTGGAAAATGTTTTGAGCAAAATTTTGGAGGAGTTTTGGCACAACTCCCATTGACTTCTTATCACATAGCCATTGGGGAGTTGTGTGCCAAGTTGGACTTCATCTTTTTGAAGGAAGAGTGCTTGAATCTTCAGCTCCATTTCTCGTTTTACTTAAGCACCTTCTCAACAAAATTTTTGCTCACATTTCTCCATGTTTTCATTGCATTTGTCTCAAGTTCAAGAAAATGATTTTCCCTTCTTTTCTTTTGATTTTATTTGCATTCTTTTGTTGCGATCAAGAAGCTTTGCAGCAACCGACAGGTGATCCACATTGTTTACACTAACATAACCCGTTCTCGAGTTTGCTCTTGTGTTTTCGCTCTTATGTGCAGCCATGAAAAGGGCCGACAAGCGACTCAACAACGCGTTGAAGAAAGACGACATACCAACATCATGCCACGCTGCACAAAGCCCGATCAATATCATGGGGATCGACACCAATCAAGGACTACGGGCAAAGAACAAGTGTGGGGGAGGATCCCTCCTCCACTAAGGTAACTTGTATCGCAACTTGTATCCTTTTGCTTTCGCCTTACATGATAAAAAACATAAACTTGAAAAAAAAAATAGTTTGAATAAACTAGGCGTTTTTATTTCCCTTTCCAACATATCATGCGCCTTGAGTTATTTTACTAAATTCAATAAATTTAGGCTCCCCGGTCTTTAACCCCGGTACAGTCCTTTTTTGTTTCCACATTTGTTTGTCTCTTTCGAATAAATAAGCTAGGTACAATAACAAGTGTGGGGGAGACCTCTTGGTCCTTCATCAAGCACACACTCAAGGTCTCCCACCAACATGATGCACAACATCGCACCAATCAACACGCAAAGGAGTGGAGCCATCGGGACAAGAAGACAAAGATCAATCCTATGACCCCTCTTGGTCTCCACTTCATCTAATGCGACGGTTTGCACATCCTATACCCTACTCTCCAATTCTTGAGTTGAAATAAATTTCTTGCATCATTCACTAAAATTTAACTCAATGATAAAACAAATCTTTTATCCCTCGACAAACATGCATGCTCCTGTTTGGTTGGCCTGCATATTCTTTATTCCTCGCTTTGCACACCTGTTGCTTGTGAACACCATTATCATAGGAACCCATGTTTATCTAAGTTGTTGGCGAGTGTGATATGGTTGGATGATAGGAATCTTGCTTCTTCTGCAAAGAGTGCTTGGAATTTTTATCTTGAAAAATTTAAAATCAATAGCTTTGCACTCCTCAATGGTCTTATATTCCTACCAGAGACAAATAATGATCACAATGAAAACCCCTACAAAATACTGCTTGTTATTGCTTTGAGCTTTGTCAAATTATGTGACCCTTGTGAGATTCTTGTCATAGTTTCCTGATCAAGATCACGTACACATACACCACTACCACTACAAAACATGCTAACTTCTACACTGGAAGTTAGCAACATCCTTTCCATTCATCCATCCACCTAAATAAAATACTCCTTCATCTTTTGTTGATATCTCTCTTCAAATACTCTTGCAAAAGAGGCACGGCTATCGACAAAAAAAAAAAAAAAAAAAAGAAAAAAAAAAGAGAGAAAGAGTTCATGAAAAAAGAAAGAAAGAAAGAAAGTGTTAGTGCTCAAAAGCATGAAAAAAAAAGAGAGAGAAGAAAGAAAAGAAGCGATAGCCATGTTCTCAAACAAAATTCAAGCACGAGAGAGATATCATCACATCAAGGAGTATCCATCTCGTTCTATCTTCCACACACATATCCACACACATGCACATTCTTGATCAGATTGTATGGCTTGTTTTCTCTTTTGGATCCACTCTTTGACTTCGCAATATAAGTGATGCAAGTATGCTCCTTTTCATCCCTACCAAGCTCCACATAAAGCCTTACATAGAATTAAGATGAAAGGAGGCAAACACATTGCCTTGGTGAGGAATCATACACATTGAGCGAATTGAGAGAATCATTTGAGGAGTACAAGCTATGCTTTTACTTTGAAAATCTTTCAAAAACCCAAGTTACTCAGCAGAGGGGTATTGATGACTTGAATCAAGATCGTTCCATTCCTCAACCGCCCAAGATAGCATGTTAGCCACTTCAAAGTTCACAGGTGCAGGTATGGCTTGGAATAACTTGTATGCTAGCATCATACCATAGGAAGTCATGCTTTATCTTAATCTTCCACCTTCACTCGAGGACGAGCAAAGGCTCAAGTGTGGGGGTGTTGTTGACGGCCCTTAAGTACCACTTTTGACCGTCAATCACCTGCATAAAAGAAATAAAATGAACACCAAACATAGTGGTAGGAGTTTATTACTAACGATTTCCACGAGTGTTGGTGAATTTGTGAGTGCAGGTACATTTCATATCAAAAGGAGGGAATTCACATCAAGAAGGCCACAACACATCACTCCGAGAAAATCAGCACAGGCAGCCCAACAAGATATGGATCAAAAGTCATACAAAACTCCACCAACTTGGGCCAATGCACGAAGATCATTGAACAAGACATCAAGGAGGACCCCTCGGCCAAAGCCCAAGGCCAAATGGGCCAAGGGGGGGTCGGCCGACCTGCTACAGTGAGGTCGGCCAACCTGCTACAGTGGCCAATCTGGCCCATCTTTCTCTGGCTGGTCGTCACCGCCTTCCTGATGTCGGTTCTGCCTGCATTTAATGCGTTGAGGCGGTGCATTGAGGCGGTGGAGGCCCCCAAACCTACCTACTCAAGACTATAAATAGAGGGGTACCCCCTCCCCTCAAGAACACACAAGAAGGAGAGCCTCATTCCACCCCCAAGGGCCTAGAGTCCCTTGTACACTAGTAGAGTAGGGAGAGAGTAGGGTAGGAGAGAAGGGTGGTCCTCCCCTTGTGAGGACTTAGCCAAATCTTGTATCTTGGAGGATACTTATTCATAGTGAAGTGTTCTTCGTTCGTTCATCGTTCGTTCGTCGTTCGTTCTTCGTTCATCGTTCGTTCGTCGTTCGTTCATCGTTCGTTCGTCGTTCATCTTCATTACAAGTAAGTACTCTCGATCCCCTTTTGGATTGTATGCTTCTATTCTAGTATAGGTTCTTCCTTTACTTGCTTGCCTGATCATCATTCTATTCAAGTAAGCATTTAGAGGCAGAATTTATCTTTGGTTCTTGTGAACTAGAATAGGTCTGGCAGTGAGGACTTGATTGCCTTGTTGTCACGTGACCTTGGGACTGGCATAGGGATTTGATAGCCCTCTTGTCACGTGTCCTAGTAGAGGGTTGCCTGTAGGTGGTGACAGCCCTGCTGTGCTTAATCCTCTCCGTTCTAGGGAATTGACCTCTTGGAATCGGTCTGGCAGTGAAGACTTAATTGCCTCATTGTCACGTGACCCTAGGACTGGCATTAGGGACTTAATCGCCCTAGTGCCACGTGTCCTAGTAGGGGGGTTTGCCGGTAGGTGGTGACAGCCCTGCTGTGTTTGCTCTTCCTTGTTCCAGATAGAACTTCATCCATAGGAATCCTCTCTACCCATACCTACCATCCTTCCTCGTGTCCTTGGACCAGCTAGACTAGTAGATAATTCCACTCCGTTCCCTTGGGATAATATAAATAACGATACCCTTGAATACTCACGGGTGAAGTGCTACAACGGTATTCTCCGTGCGCTTGCGGATTTATCTGTGACGTAAGAAATACCAACAGTACGTAAGGTACTCAACAAGTCCTAACACAGGGGTTAAAATGTATGCAAGGGGAAGATCAAAGGATAAAGGCTGGGGTGTTTCATATCGGCCGAAAAGCCAATTTTTGTGCAAGGGTTGGTTTGAAAAGCAAAACTGCTTTGCAAACTAAGTCAAGTAAGATTTTGAGTTTAGTGGGGTTGGTTGGCCCTGGGGGAGATGCATCCATCCCGCCAGTTCCCAAGTTTTAACGCTGGCAGACAACCAGCACACGGCTCCAAACCGGCGTTTTTCCAAAACACACACGCCAAGGATCACTCACGCAGGAAAATCTAATCATTTGTGTGGCCATTGCTTTCGCGATTGTCCAATGCCGTGGAACAAAGCTATCCGGATAGATTCAACACTCTGCAGAGGTTGTGCACTTTACCCACAAGGTGTACCAGCCTTTACCATCGTCATGGTTTGGACTGGCACACTAATGGTTCCGTACCTACTTGGTGTCACCACGGCACCACCACGGAAAATCCACAACCAGGGGCATTCATTCACCATAGGAATAAGGGCCTCAGGCCAACACCATCCGCCGGACGCTAACGCCAATCTCGTTAGGTCTTCTCCTGGCTTCCGCTGCGACTCCCGCCTCCTGGTGGGTACCGGGTGACACTATAGTAGGGTGTGGTTCCAAACCTTTCCCATACAAGGCATGTGGTTGCACGATGGGTGCTAAGCAAGGCGGCACATGAACCGGTCCTTATACGACCGAACCAGGCATCTTCAATAGCCATTCCTCACGAGGAAGGCGTCCCAGAGATAGCCTTCCCACTGAGGACTACCTCGCCTGGTCCCGCCAAAAACATACCCCACTATGGGTTGTATATCATCACTAATCCCACCCAAGCTCACATTTATGCACACCACTAAGCACTCACACATTTTAACACAAAAACATGTGTAGCAAGATTAATTATATACACGGTGTAATAAAGTCCTAAGCAGCATTTTCATCGAACAAATCATTAAAGATTAATGATGTTGGGACCTAGGGTTAACAAGGAGATTAAGGTATAAACAGTATCAAGGTAAGGCAAACAACAATTACTTAGGACATACTAAGCATTTAAATCATTTATAAATATTATGCATGTTTATTTGAAAACAGGCTCTAAATAGGATTATTTGCAAACATAGGCGCAATATGGTCAAGGGGGTTAGGACTTGCCTTCGAAGTCTTCTTCCTCTAGTCCTTCCTCGTAGTCGGGATCCTCGTGCTCTTCTTCGAACGTTTGGTTATCTAACGATCAAAATAAATAAAAGGCGAATAAATCTACCGCTCAAACAATTAACAATCATTAAATAAAATAAAATCTCAAATAAACAGCAAATAGAGATGGCGTTGGTGTAGATGGGTAGAGAAGGATTTTAGAAGAATTTAGGCGAAAGAATTTCTGGATTCGGAGTTAGGATGAAATAGTTATGAATTTTTGAATGTAAAAGAAAGGAAATTGATTAGGATTTGATTAACTTAATTAAGTATAATCAACATCCTAAATTTCCAGAGGTGTACAAAGGTTGCAAAATGGTTAGAAGGGAATATATGATATTTGGGAATTTATTGGGATTTTTCTGCTATTGGAAATGTGATCGAAATTGTTTTCTGTGTACAATCTCGGGTGCACCTAGCAATTTGGGTTGCGTGTGAGAGGCTGACATGCGGGCCCAGAGGGGCCGGGTCACTGTGGCAGCGCTGTGCTGTGGACTTAGTCCACGCACGCTGTGGACCGAAGGGGGAAACAGCTGGTCCACCGTGCTCCGGGTCTACCACGTGGCGGTGGAGACCCGGTCGTTGCGGGCCCACGCGCCGACGTGGCAACCACGTCGGTCGCTGGCGCGGCGCGACGGAAAAACGTCCGCGCGCGGCGGCGCTTCACCGGCGACTGGACGGCGTCGGCCTGGGAGAGGCTAGCGACGACGCGGAGGGGTCCTATCGACGCTACACGTGATTGCGCAACCATTGGTGCTTGACGTCGACGAAGGGATGGGTCGAGGCGGCGGCGCGGCCTCGTCGGAGAGCGGCGGAGCGCCGGAGAACGAGGGGGAAGAGGTTGTGCGCGTGCGAGCGCTTGGTTGGGTGGCCGTAGACACGCGCGCGAGTGCGGGGATGCTAAGGGCGAGCTCGGCCAGGCCGGGGAGGGTCCACGGCGGCCGGCGGCGAGATCCAATGCGGCGGTCATGGCCGGAGCTAGGGGAGGTAGCCCGCGCAACAGAAAAAGAGGAAGGTGAGGGGTGCGGGAGAAAGAGAAGGTGATGGTGATGCTCACCGTGCTGCTGAATGGGCCGAAAGACGACGGAAAGCTGGTCGGCGGCGAGGAAGAAAAGTGGCGGCTAGGGTTGACGTTGATCTCCCTCCTCAGTTCACGGCTGCGCAATAGGAGTACACCATGACGTCAAGCAACTGACAAGGATATGACGGCGATGAGATAAGAGGAGCGGGGCTCACCGGAGAAGGAGAGAGAGCTCGACGGAGAGTTCGCCGGATTTGAGAGAGGGAAGGAGAAAGAGTGGTGGGGAGCTCGGGAGTGCGTGACGGAGAGTGACTGAGAACAGAGGAAGAGAGAGAGAGAGCTTCGGCTTGCTTTATAGCCGCCAATGGCCGGAAATATCCCGGCCTCCGGTGAGAAATATCTCGCCGGAGTAAATGCCCGATGGGACGCGCAATGGCGGTGCTGGGCTCGGTGACGCGCGCGAGGGGTGGCTGCAGTGGCGTCGACGAGACGGAGCGGAAGAGGGAGGCGCTGTGGCTGACGCTGGAGGAGTGGAGCTCGTCGGAGCTCCGGGCGGTTCCAGAAAAAGAGAGATGGGCGGTCCTGCGCGACGTGACGGCTCGAAGAGGCGTGCGCAAGCTTCACGTGCTCTTCGTACGGCTCGTGTGGCGCGGAAACGACGGGACGCGGACGGCCGGCAGCGAGGGATGGCCACGGGCGCAAATCGCGCCGGCGACGCGAGGTAGACGACGGGGATGTGGGCCCCACCTGTCGGCGACTCGCGCGAAAGAAACAGCCGCGCTGGGCTGGCTCGGTGGAGTTGGGCCGGAGCGTCGCGGCCCACGCACGGGAAGGAAAAGGAGAAGGTTTGGGCCGGCAGAAGGAAAAAGAAAAGGGGGCGGCCCGATTAAAGGAAAAAGATTTGATCTTTTTGCTGGAATTGAATTTGAATGAATTTGAAATTCATTCAAATGGAAAGATTCAAACAAACACTTAAACAAAGCCAAGAAAACACAAAAATGCACATGGTGATGTTTGTGCACGGATTAAAATTCAAAAATCTTATTTTTGGCTCTAAACTTAATCTAACAAATTGCTTTTAGTTGAAAATTTTTTAAAAGGGTCAAATTTTAAGGGTTTTTAAATGAGCACAAATTTGAGGGTGCTACAGACCTACCCCACTTAAACAGAATCTCGTCCTCGAGATTCCGACTCGCTTTCGAACAGATAGGGGAACTCTTTCTTTAGGTCATCTTCTCGTTCCCACGTGGCCTTTGCCTCTGTGTGATTACTCCATTGCACTCGGCAAAACCGTATTGCATTCCTTCTCGTTAGCCGAGTTGCAACATCCAAAATTTTAATAGGCCTTTCCTGATATCAGAGATCTGGTTGAAGATCCATTACTTCTGGAGGTACTACTTCCTCTGGAACTCTCAAACACTTCTTTAATTGCGAGACATGGAAAACATTGTGGATGTCCGACATTTCCTCGGGTAACTCAAGGCGATAAGCCACAGCTCCAATTCTTTTAAGTACCTTGAAAGGTCCAATGTACCTTGGTGCCAACTTTCCTTTGATTTGGAATCTCCGAGTACCTCGTATCGGGGATACCTTGAGGTACACATGATCTCCTGCCTCGAAGCTTAAATCTCCACGTCGGGTATCGGCGTAGCTTTTCTGTCTGCTCTGGGCTGCCTTTAGATTTTCTCTTACCAGAGCTATCTTCTCTTCTGCATCTCTGATAATGGCTGGGCCGAAGAAAGATCGTTCTCCGACTTCCGACCACATCAGAGGGGTTCTGCACTTTCTGCCATACAAAGCTTCGAATGGTGACATCTGTATGCTGGCTTGGTAACTGTTATTATAGGAGAATTCTGCGAAAGATAGACTTTTCTCCCAATCCTTTCCATATGCCAGTACACATGCTCTAAGCATATCTTCGAGGATTTGATTAACTCTTTCGGTTTGCCCATCGGTTTGAGGGTGATATGCAGAACTGTAATCCAACTTAGTTTTCAATAGCTTGTGTAGGCTCTTCCAGAACGTCGAAGTGAATTGGGTTCCACGATCTGAGACTATTCTGCTCGGGACTCCATGCAGCTTAAGTATATGATCCACATACAGCTGAGCATATTTGTCTCCTCTGTAAACCGTCTTCACAGGGATGAAGTGTGCGACCTTTAGTCAAGCGGTCCACTATAACCCATATCGAATCATTTCCTTTCTGAGTACGGGGTAAACCCACGATGAAATCCATACTGATTTCGTCCCATTTCTATACGGGGACATGTAGGGGTTGCAACAATCCTGCAGGCCTCTGATGCTCTGCCTTGACTCTACAGCAGATGTCACATCGAGCAACAAACTCCGCTATATCTCTTTTCATTCCTGACCACCAGTATTTCTGTCTCAAATCCAAATACATCTTGGTGGATCCTGGATGGATGGAGTATGCAGAGTTATGAGCTTCATCCATGATGAGCTTTTGATATTCACCAGTTTTTGGTACGCATATCCGATCCTTGTACCATAGGGTTCCCTGATTATCCACTCGGAATCCTGGGGCTTTATCTAATCCCGTTTTCTTCTTTAATTCTTGTATCTCATCATCTTTTTCCTGGGCTGCTCGTATCTGGCTTTCTAGGTTAGGCTCCACACACAGGGTGTTCAATTGTCCTTGTTCGGCAATGTGAAGATTCAAGTGTTCAAACTCTGCCACAAGCTCGGGTCTTCGTTTATGCATCTTGATACGAGTGTGACGAGTCTTGCGACTTAGTGCATCTGCCACTACATTTGCCTTTCCAGGATGATAGTGGATTTCCAAGTTATAATCCTTGATTAATTCCAACCATCTTCTTTGCCTGAGATTCAAATCAGGTTGAGTGAAGATATACTTCAAGCTCTTATGATCCATGTAGATTTCACACTTATTTCCTATTAGGTAGTGTCTCCAAATCTTGAGTGCATGCACCACTGCTGCCAGTTCTAGATCATGAGTTGGGTAGTTTTGCTCATGCGTCTTTAATTGTCTCGATGCATAAGCCACTACTCTGTCGTCTTGCATGAGAACACATCCCAATCCTTGTTGAGACGCGTCGCAGTATACGACGAAATCTCGATGTATGTCTGGCAAGGTCAATACTGGGGCGGTGGTCAACCTTTTCTTTAGCTCTTGAAAGCTCCTTTCATAAGCTTCTGTCCATTTAAACTCTTTTCCTTTTTGTGTCAACGCTATCATTGGCCTTGCTATTTTAGAGAATCCTTCGATGAATCTTCGATAGTAACCAGCTAGACCAAGAAAACTTCTGACTTCTGTCACGGTGGTTGGTTGCTTCCAATTGAGGACTGCCTCAACTTTGGCCGGGTCCACAGATACTCCTTCCTCTGTCAGGATGTGACCAAGAAAAGCCACTTTGTTTAGCCAAAATTCACATTTGCTGAATTTGGCATACAGCTCATGGGCTCTCAATTTTTCCAATACAATCCTCAAATGTTGCTCATGCTCTTCGGCACTCTTGGAGTAGATGAGAATGTCGTCAATAAAGACTACGACAAACCGATCTAATTCCTCCATAAATACTTTGTTCATCAGGTTCATGAAGTACGCAGGTGCATTTGTAAGTCCAAATGGCATCACGGTGAACTCATATTGTCCATATCTGGTAACAAAAGCTGTCTTAAGAATGTCTCCTTCTCTAATCTTTAGCTGATAGTACCCAGATCTTAAATCAATTTTGGAGAAATACTTGGCTCCTTTCAATTGATCAAATAGGTCATCGATCCTGAGCAATGGATACTTATTCTTAATGGTGACTTCATTAAGAGATCGGTAGTCTATGCACAATCTAAGACTGCCGTCTTTCTTTTTGACGAAGAGAACTGGTGATCCCCACGGTGATGAACTTGGCCTAATAAAACCTTTCTTCTGCAACTCTGCTATTTGTACCTTCAATTCTGCTAACTCATTAGCTGCCATTCGATATGGTCTCTTTGCTATTGGAGCGGTTCCGGGGATAAGGTCAATGATGAACTCTATGTCTCTGTCAGGCGGCATGCCTGGTAACTCATCTGGAAATACATCTGGGTATTCACAAACCACTGGCACTTCTTCCAATGACATTGCTTCGATATTGTGAACCATTGGTGTAACTTTTGTCCTTTTTGGTTCACATTCCACTCTAATTCCTTTGTGGTTTACCAGGGTAACTTTCCGAGTGTCACAGGCTATATTGCCTCGGTGCTTACTTAACCAGTCCATTCCGAGGATAACATCTATCCCCTGAGATTCTAGGACTACTAAGTTCGCTAGGAACTCTACCCCACTTAAAAGGATTTTAACCCGTGGGCATCCCAAATAACTTTTGGTCTCGGCCCCGGGAGTCCGAATTATTAGGGGTTGTTTCAACATAACAGTTGGCAAACCATTTGTAGCCACGAACTTTGATGAAACGAATGAATGCGAAGCTCCAGAATCAAACAGAACTGTTGCAAGAGTTGAGTTGACGAGGTACTCACCAAGTACAACGTCTGGAGTGTCTTCAACTTCATCGGCATTAATGTGGTTGACTTTTCCTCGACCGAAGGTTTGATTGCTCCTTCGCTGCTGTCCTGAGGATTGTTGTCCACCACGTCCAACTCCAGATGCTACATTCCTGGTGTTGCTTGCTTGCTGAGATGAAGTGTTATTCTGGTTCAGATAAGGACATCTAGCAATCATATGGCCTGGCTCGCGGCAGTGAAAGCAAGTCCTCCTTTCATTGTTATTGGGCTGGGCAACACTGGAATTGCTCTTCTGCTGACTGCCTGAGCTCTGATTGCGATAAGAAGGTGCAGAATTTTGCTGGTTGGACGCTGAGGTCCTATATTGCATGGTTGGCTGATATTTGGGCTTCTGAGAAAAGTTGCCTCTTGGCCTCTGGTTCCTCTCTTGTTGCTTGAATTTCTGCGCATTGAACTTGCGCTTCCTATCGTTCTCGATGTGAGAACGAGCATCTTCCAGAAGTATGGCACGGTTCATGAGGGTGTTAAAGTCTGGATAAATGTGCGTGATCAACTGCATCTTCAAACTTGGGTTCAGTCCTTTCCTGAAGCGATCCTGCTTCTTCTTGTCAGTGTTAACATCCTCTGGTGCATAGCGTGCCAACTTCATGAACTTCCGGATATATTGATTCATTGTCATAGCTCCCTGCTTCAGAGAGCGGAACTCATCAGCCTTCATCTCCATAATACCCTCGGGTATATGGTACCTTCTGAATTCCTCTTGGAACTCATCCCAAGTGATGGCTTCTGCATCCTCTGCAGCTTCATGATAATTATCCCACCATTCTCCTGCTGCTCCAAGAAGCTGGTGAGATGCCAAAAGGACTCTTTCTCGGTCATTAGCATTGATGACATCTAACTTTTTGGTGATACTTCTCAACCAGTCATCAGCTGCTAAAGGATCTTCCTCAGCACTCTCAAAGGTTGGTGGCCTGAGCCTCATAAATTCTGACATCTTGGTTTGAGGGCCTGGAGCACGATCCAATAATCCTTGAGCGATCAACTCCATCAGACGAGTTTGATTGTCCATTACTTCCACTAGATTGGTGACAGGCGGTCCTGGGATGCTACCACCTCGTCCACCACCTCTTCCACCTCTACCACGGTTTTGGTTTCCTCCACCTCTGTTCTCATTATTATTTACCACTTCATCATGTCCTTCCTGATTTTGGCTCTCTTCATCTTCTTGGTGTTCTTGGTTATTGTTGCGTCCAATTCTACCTCCACCTCTACCACGTGGGGCAGTGTTCCTGCCTCTACCACGCCCACGTCCCTGACCCTGGGCGTTGTCCACATCATCGTGTTCTTCACGTTCACGGCGTTGCTGGAGTCTGATAGATCTTTTAGGGGGCATCTGTCTAACGGTTTAGCAGAAAGGTGAGATAGGACACTCGAAAGATCTACGAACTACGAGGCATAACAAAACAAGATCAATGGAAGGAAATTCCAGAAATCTTGCACACACACAAGCAGAAAGATCCAACATCATTACAACATCACAGCAACTTATTCACAATAACAAGGTTCGATCATACATACCCAAGTCCTTTTATTTATATACAAGGACTCGACGATCTACGACTCGACACGAGACTCAACCACATGGCGACTCTAACTTACGACTACCAACCATACTACTGACACACCTGGCAGCTACTAGACTCCACTACTCAAGGTGAAAGCGGCCTCTACTACTAGCTATAACTACTCCTCGACACCAACTCCTGCTGCTTAGGCGTCGAAGCCACGGTCCCGAAGCCACTCGGCGTAGAGGTCGAACGGGTCTGCAGTCAGCTCGTCAGTGCTAAGCAGGCGGTAGTACTCCTCGTCGTAGGGTGTCGGCATCGGAAGTCCTGGCAGCTCCTACTCTGCTGGGGCGACGAACGGCACTGGCTGCTCCTGCTCCACTGGGGCGACGAACGGCACTGGCTGCTCCTGCTCTGTTGGGGCGACGAACTGCATTGGCTGCTCCTCGCCCATAACCTCGTCGTCGTCTCCAGGGAGGTCCACGAAGTTCTCCGCCACTGACTCCTCAGTGGGGGCAACTCCGTAGCAGTCCTCCTCGGTGGACTCCTCTCTCATGAGTGCGGCCATAACTCGGCGGCCCACTCCATAAGGTCCTGAGAGTCCTTTGAGTCGGTGTGCCTCTGGCTGTCGGAGTCTAACCCTGAGTCGTCCCCCGACGGGTCCGAACCTCCAGAAGACCAGAAGTCTCCAGTCGGCTCAGTGTCAAGGTCCGAGTCAGTCGGGCAAGCGTAGTGAAGGTGACGTGCTGGTCCTCCGATCCTCGGGGTCATCCTGCGGCGGGGTCCTGCTCCAACCTCGTGAAGCCTCACGTAGCAACGATCCACCTCTCTGATTAGGTACAGGGCATCCTCCTTCCAAAGTCTCCTCACGGACTCGAGTCTGGAGGTCAAACGTGCAACCTCGTCCTGGGACGCAGCGAGCTGTACCTGAACCTCTGCAAGCTGACCCTGGGTCTCTTGAAGCCTGCGGACGTCCTCGTCCCACCACTGGGCGGTGTCCTCGAGAACGCGGGCAGTCTGAGCGTGACGCTCCTCCAGCTGAGCTAACTCCGCACGAAGGTCCTCCATCTGCTACACAGAAATTTGAAAATAGGTAAGTATCGGAATAAAATAATTTTATAAATAGAGGTAAGGTAAGCAGAATTTTTGCAAAATAATTTCTATAGGAAATTATCACTCTCTCGCCTACTCGATCCAACTTAGGGTCCATCCTACGGGCAAGTACGGCTCTGATACCACTCTGTCGTACCCCATTTCTGGAGCACTAGTGCTTACCGTATCAGTCCCTGGATCAGTAGCTGATACGACACTTTTACATAATGGCATCTCAGAGTCATACCATTGATAATATTACCAAGTCTCATTACAAGCCTTTATATTACAAAAGGTCTTTTTACAATGGCCAAAAGCCTTATTACAACACGGCACAAACACCACACTTGAGCGTCACTGAGGACAGTGACACCATACTAGAGCTACTGCAACGGAAATACTGAAGCGGGGTCCACTCTACAGGCAAACTTGCGCGCGGACGGAAACCCTACTCATCGTCACCATCACCTTGGAAGTCATATTCTGGTTCTTCTTCTGAATGATTGAAGCAAGAGTGAGTACATAAGGTACTCAACAAGTCCTAACACAGGGGTTAAAATGTATGCAAGGGGAAGATCAAAGGATAAAGGCTGGGGTGTTTCATATCGGCCGAAAAGCCAATTTTTGTGCAAGGGTTGGTTTGAAAAGCAAAACTGCTTTGCAAACTAAGTCAAGTAAGATTTTGAGTTTAGTGGGGTTGGTTGGCCCTGGGGGAGATGCATCCATCCCGCCAGTTCCCAAGTTTTAACGCTGGCAGACAACCAGCACACGGCTCCAAACCGGCGTTTTTCCAAAACACACACGCCAAGGATCACTCACGCAGGAAAATCTAATCATTTGTGTGGCCATTGCTTTCGCGATTGTCCAATGCCGTGGAACACGGCTATCCGGATAGATTCAACACTCTACAGAGGTTGTGCACTTTACCCACAAGGTGTACCAGCCTTTACCATCGTCATGGTTTGGACTGGCACACTAATGGTTCCGTACCTACTTGGTGTCACCACGGCACCACCACGGAAAATCCACAACCAGGGGCATTCATTCACCATAGGAATAAGGGCCTCAGGCCAATACCATCCGCCGGACGCTAACGCCAATCTCGTTAGGTCTTCTCCTGGCTTCCGCTGCGACTCCCGCCTCCTGGTGGGTACCGGGTGTCGGTGTTAAGAAACTGGCCGACAAGTAAATTTGTAACTACGGCGCCTAACAATCTTCTATGATGGCGAGGGTTTTGCGAGAGAGGCAAGGTTTATACTGGTTCAGGCAATCGATGCCCTACGTCCAGTTCGTGGGTGGTTCGTGTTTCGACTTGCAGAGGGGAGCTACAAGTGTTGGCGAGGGAGGAGAAAGACTCCAAGCCTCTTCGTGTGTATTTCTATGTCTGTGTGCGTTGTATCTCTGGATCCCCTCTCCTCATGCACCAAGCTCTCCTTTTATTACCAAGGAGTGAGCTGGTTTACAAATGAGAACGGGGTTTCCAGTCGTGGACAGCGCGGCTACGCGCCGCACTAGTCTGATTCCTATCCGCTACTGTGGCTCTAGTCAGGCGGCGTCCTGTCAGCCTGGTCGCCGGGCAGGTGGTCGAGATGTCAACCCAGACTGTCGCGACCGTCTTGTCGCCGGTCCGGTCTTCGTCCCTGTTCAGGGTGATGATGATGCCGTAGCCATCCCGCTGCTGTACTCGAGGTGTCAGGCGGCGCTGTGAGATGGGACGGATGTCACTGTGCAGGTCAGATCGCGTGCCTGCAAGTAGATGAGTTGCTGGGTAGAGTTAAGGCTCCCCAGCTACTCGTCGTAAATGCCTGTCCTCCTTGCCAGAGGAAAATCTTCTCGACGAAGTCTCCCAACTCGGGGTCGGGCGAAGCGCGGCTTGTGGGCCCGCCCGACTGGGAGTCGGGCGAGGCGGAGTTCGGGGCCCGCCCGACTGGGGGTCGGGCGGGGCGGAAGTCGTGGGCCCCGGCCGACCCGGGGTCGGACGAGGCGGAGTTCGGGGCCCGCCCGACTGGGGGTCGGGCGAGGCGGAGTCTGTGGACCCCACCCAACTCGGGGTCGGGCGGGGCGGAACTTGTATGCGCCCTCGGGGTCGGCCGTGGGCCCCTCGAGCGCTCTGTTGTCGTGTGCCTGTTCCTGTGGGCCCTACACAATTAAGCTGAGACGATTAGCAGAATTAAGCATCCTAGATCAGGATACCCTGATTTGGGTATCCGTCACCGGGTGACACTATAGTAGGGTGTGGTTCCAAACCTTTCCCATACAAGGCATGTGGTTGCACGATGGGTGCTAAGCAAGGCGGCACATGAACCGGTCCTTATACGACCGAACCAGGCATCTTCAATAGCCATTCCTCACGAGGAAGGCGTCCCAGAGATAGCCTCCCCACTGAGGACTACCTCGCCTGGTCCCGCCAAAAACATACCCCACTATGGGTTGTATATCATCACTAATCCCACCCAAGCTCACATTTACGCACACCACCAAGCACTCACACATTTTAACACAAAAACATGTGTAGCAAGATTAATTATATACACGGTGTAATAAAGTCCTAAGCAGCATTTTCATCCAACAAATCATTAAAGATTAATGATGTTGGGACCTAGGGTTAACAAGGAGATTAAGGTATAAACAGTATCAAGGTAAGGCAAACAACAATTACTTAGGACATACTAAGCATTTAAATCATTTATAAATATTATGCATGTTTATTTGAAAACAGGCTCTAAATAGGATTATTTGCAAACATAGGCGCAATATGGTCAAGGGGGTTAGGACTTGCCTTCGAAGTCTTCTTCCTCTAGTCCTTCCTCGTAGTCGGGATCCTCGTGCTCTTCTTCGAACGTTTGGTTATCTAACGATCAAAATAAATAAAAGGCGAATAAATCTACCGCTCAAACAATTAACAATCATTAAATGAAATAAAATCTCAAATAAACAGCAAATAGAGATGGCGTTGGTGTAGATGGGTAGAGAAGGATTTTAGAAGAATTTAGGCGAAAGAATTTCTGGATTCAGAGTTAGGATGAAATAGTTATGAATTTTTGAATGTAAAAGAAAGGAAATTGATTAGGATTTGATTAACTTAATTAAGTATAATCAACATCCTAATTTTCCAGAGGTGTACAAAGGTTGCAAAATGGTTAGAAGGGAATATATGATATTTGGGAATTTATTGGGATTTTTCTGCTATTGGAAATGTGATCGAAATTGTTTTCTGTGTACAATCGCGGGTGCACCTAGCAATTTGGGTTGCGTGTGAGAGGCTGACATGCGGGCCCAGAGGGGCCGGGTCACTGTGGCAGCGCTTTGCTGTGGACTTAGTCCACGCACGCTGTGGACCGAAGGGGGAAACAGCTGGTCCACCGTGCTCCGGGTCTACCACGTGGCGGTGGAGACCCGGTCGTTGCGGGCCCACGCGCTGACGTGGCAACCACGTCGGTCGCTGGCGCGGCGCGACGGAAAAACGTCCGCGCGCGGCGGCGCTTCACCGGCGACTGGACGGCGTCGGCCTGGGAGAGGCTAGCGACGACGCGGAGGGGTCCTATCGACGCTACACGTGATTGCGCAACCATTGGTGCTTGACGTCGACGAAGGGATGGGTCGAGGCGGCGGCGCGGCCTCGTCGGAGAGCGGCGGAGCGCTGGAGAATGAGGGGGAAGAGGTTGTGCGCGTGCGAGCGCTTGGTTGGGTGGCCGTAGACACGCGCGCGAGTGCGGGGATGCTAAGGGCGAGCTCGGCCAGGCCGGGGAGGGTCCACGGCGGCCGGCGGCGAGATCCAATGCGGCGGTCATGGCCGGAGCTAGGGGAGGTAGCCCGCGCAACAGAAAAAGAGGAAGGTGAGGGGTGCGGGAGAAAGAGAAGGTGATGGTGATGCTCACCGTGCTGCTGAATGGGCCGAAAGACGACGGAAAGCTGGTCGGCGGCGAGGAAGAAAAGTGGCGGCTAGGGTTGACGTTGATCTCCCTCCTCAGTTCACGGCTGCGCAATAGGAGTACACCATGACGTCAAGCAACTGACAAGGATATGACGGCGACGAGATAAGAGGAGCGGGGCTCACCGGAGAAGGAGAGAGAGCTCGACGGAGAGTTCGCCGGATTTGAGAGAGGGAAGGAGAAAGAGTGGTGGGGAGCTCGGGAGTGCGTGACGGAGAGTGACTGAGAACAGAGGAAGAGAGAGAGAGAGCTTCGGCTTGCTTTATAGCCGCCAATGGCCGGAAATATCCCGGCCTCCGGTGAGAAATATCTCGCCGGAGTAAATGCCCGATGGGACGCGCAATGGCGGTGCTGGGCTCGGTGACGCGCACGAGGGGTGGCTGCAGTGGCGTCGACGAGACGGAGCGGAAGAGGGAGGCGCTGTGGCTGACGCTGGAGGAGTGGAGCTCGTCGGAGCTCCGGGCGGTTCCAGAAAAAGAGAGATGGGCGGTCCTGCGCGACGTGATGGCTCGAAGAGGCGTGCGCAAGCTTCACGTGCTCTTCGTACGGCTCCTGTGGCGCGGAAACGACGGGACGCGGACGGCCGGCAGCGAGGGATGGCCACGGGCGCAAATCGCGCCGGCGACGCGAGGTAGACGACGGGGATGTGGGCCCCACCTGTCGGCGACTCGCGCGAAAGAAACAGCCGCGCTGGGCTGGCTCAGTGGAGTTGGGCCGGAGTGTCGCGGCCCACGCGCGGGAAGGAAAAGGAGAAGGTTTGGGCCGGCAGAAGGAAAAAGAAAAGGGGGCGGCCCGATTAAAGGAAAAAGATTTGATCTTTTTGCTGGAATTGAATTTGAATGAATTTGAAATTCATTCAAAAGGAAAGATTCAAACAAACACTTAAACAAAGCCAAGAAAACACAAAAATGCACATGGTGATGTTTGTGCACGGATTAAAATTCAAAAATCTTATTTTTGGCTCTAAACTTAATCTAACAAATTGCTTTTAGTTGAAAATTTTTTAAAAGGGTCAAATTTTAAGGGTTTTTAAATGAGCACAAATTTGAGGGTGCTACACCTTGTGGGACAAAGCAAAAGCCTCGAAGGTGTTGATAGGCTGACCACCATGAGCATCCGACTGAGGAAAGAAACATGATTAGAAATGATGCGTTATTGAGAGTTAGAGTGAAGAAATGATTTGACATACGTATTTTGCCGCATATTCGTTAAGGCTAAGACTGCCCTGATGGTGTGATGGACCTTGCATCAACAACCGACGCTGTCGGCAAGCCTCGTGCCTCGTAGCCCAGTCCTCAGCGCACCACTTGTCCACCAAGACATCCCAGCAGTCGTTATGCGCTGCCATCCACCACGGAATCGCCTGCACGTCATCAAGCATATGACACATAAGAAGGTCAAATACAACATAATTAATCTCATTAAAGCTTGTTCTATATTTACCGCCAAGTATTGTTCCTTCGTCGGGAAAATCTTTACTGCCTCCTTTCTCTTAACCTGCACATCCATGGCAGTGTTCAAATCAATGATGGCCTGGTTGCGCGCCTCGTACATCATGTCCTTCACAAGTTTGTGACACGCTGTACATGCCACCTGCCGCGCCAAGGCCTCGTATCCTTCTTCAATTCTGTAGAAATCCTGCATACAAACGCGGTACTTCAAACTGTTATTTCAAGAATGATAAAAAAAATGCGATGTGATGAGCAATGTAGTAGGGAGGAAGAGTTACCAGCATCTCGTTGATCACCCGATCCATCAGGTTGTTGAACTTCCTGCGCTCTCGATCCTCCACGTCGTTCACGGCGGCGTAGTGGTCAAACGTGTCGGCAACCTCTAATCCCTCCGGAAGCTGCACCAATCCAGGGTAGTGTTGCCTGCACAAAACACCCAGGATGCCGTTGACCTTGCGCTTGTGAGAACCCTCCCGGGGACGAGTCCATGACCTGCCGAAATCATAAAGATAAAGTGTTAGTATCAATTGTTAGTCAAAACAAATAAAATGAAAGTGTATTGGTAACATCTAAAGTAACTTACCGGGGAGGGACAGGGCGAACTATCGGACGACGGTCGAAAGGTATCGGTCGCTTCGGCAAGGTCGACGCCCCTCGCCGACGAGGTCCCTCGGCCTGAGCCTGCACCTCCTCGTCCTCGTCGTGCTCCTGCTCCTCGTCCTCGCCGTGCTCCTGCTCCTCGTCCTCGCCCTCCTCCTCGTCCCCGTCGCTGTCCTCGCGCTCTTCCCCGTCCTCGCGCTCCTCCACCTCCTCCTCAGACGACTCAGACTGCTGCACCACCTCGTGCTCAGGCGACGGTGACCTAGAAGGTGACCTCGCTCCACCTCTCCCTCCACCTCTGCCTCCACCTCTCCCACCTCTTCCTCCACCTCTCCCTCCACCTCTCCCTCCACCCTTGCTTGCGCCTCTCTGCCGACTACCCTCAGCGTCATCTCGGTAAATTAAGGACAAGGACTTCGTCACAACTTTGGACACAGCTTTGCCTACGTCGCCCACCATCGTTCTCCAATCACCTGTAATTAAAACAAGTCAACAAATCAGCATATTTTAAAGGAGATAACATAGTATTATAAATAAAGAAAAACGGTAACTGAAATCTAATTAGAATGGATCATACATGTATCAAAAATAATCATCATCGTCGATAATATGTGGATCATTAGTCTCATCATCAATATCGTGCATGTCGACATAATCATGCAGGTTCTCCGAAGGAGGAGGAATGTCGTCATCACTATCTAGATGTAATCGCTCAAGGAGTTGTAAGTCCTTCGCATTTACAACCTCATCTCCAATGTCCTCATTGTCTACTTCCATTTCTAACACTTCAGTTAAGTCTATCACAAAACTCCCTTCCAGCCCATTGTCTTGAAAGAAGTCATCTTCCTCATATGTGTTTGGGTCTATGGTGTAATCGGCATCATTTGGGACAGGTAGTTTTCCGTGTGGCGATACCTTGTACACAACATCCCAACCTTGCAGACGTTCGTCGGTTTGGCACGGGTATGAGAGATAATAAACTTGTGTGGCCTGAGTAGCCACGATATAGACATCGTCTCCTGGTAAGACGGTTGACTGTCGAATTTCAACTAGCCCAAGATTAGGAGTCCGCCTCACTGCTTCCGGGTCAAACCAATGGCATTTGAAAATGACAGGATTAAGAGGTTTGCAACCCGGAAAATCTAATTCGTATATCTTTTCGATTCTTCCATAATACTCGACGCCATCATCGCCGGGCGTAAAAACTCCCGTATTTGTGGTTCGTCGATTGGGACGACTCTCCTCGTAGCTTGTTGTGTGAAAGCGATATCCGTTGACGTCATAACCGTTAAATGACCTGACCCTATAGTCACAGCCGTTGGAAACTTGTCTCAACTCGGCATTCATGGACTCATCGGTTTGGCCCTGCAAGATAGAGCATGATAGATCATCAATTAAGAGCAACTTAATGCATTCATGGACTCATCGGTTTGACAGTACCTTCTTTTTGAACCAAGAAATGAAATCGGGTTTTCCACTTCCCGCACCCTGTTTAAGTAGGGAGTCAATTTCATTCGAAGTAGGATTCCTTGATTGTCACCAGAATTGATGAACAAATTCTCTGTGCCAGCGAGGAACAAAATTAGAGGGTTTGATGCAAAAGAGTGACTAATCAAAAGTAGGTTTGTTGAGAACTTACTCTATGTACGACTTGATTTCCTTAAGGTTGGTCAACACATATAGCATGATCGTGCGCCACTCGTTGTATGACAAGAACTTGCTGGTGGCACCACTTGCACTTCCGAGTTGCCCTTGGAAAAGGCTGAGGCTCGACTCATTTTCGGCAACATTGTAACGAGGGGGTGGATTATGCACGCTAGGAAGGTTGTCAGCATAGTACTTTGTAGTGAAGTTTGACACCTCCTCGAGAAGGTATGCCTCTGCCATGGAAGCTTCAATTTTGCATTTATTTTTACATTTAGTTCGGAGAACCTTTAGACATCTCTCAATGGAATAGCACCAACGGTTCTGCACAGGCCCACCCATTCGTGCCTCATACGGGAGGTGCAAAATCATATGTTGCATCGAAGTGAAGAAACCGGGTGGAAAGATTTTCTCCAACTTATAGAGTAACACAGGAGCCATTTTTTCCATGTCAGCAATCACCTTTTTTGGTATCTCCTGTGCTGTAAAAATGTTTCTTTTCCTTCTATGTTGAGATGATGAATAGTTGCTCTGCCGTATTTCTCTCTTGTGCCTAGTTTATAACTTAGTACTCTCCAAGTTTTGAGTTTGTTGGCTGAAAAATACTTGCTTAGAACCTGAAACTTGTGGGTAGCATATGCTTGCACTGAACCTAAGTTGTTGTGAGAGATGATATGGTAAAAAGAGCTGATGCAATCTTGTTCCAAGTTAAGCTTGAAAAACTCCGGAGATTTTGTTTTCGAAAATCATAAAAATTATAAGTTCCTCAGTGATGATAAATTCCTACCAA
The DNA here is from genome assembly GCA_007726485.1 of Eragrostis curvula. Classification (NCBI taxonomy): domain Eukaryota; kingdom Viridiplantae; phylum Streptophyta; class Magnoliopsida; order Poales; family Poaceae; genus Eragrostis; species Eragrostis curvula. The sequence continues at coordinate 6,878,881 of RWGY01000031.1, forward strand.
AGCCATATGTAGTACTTAATGAAAAACCTTACTTATGCTGCTTGCCATTTCATTGAGCTTTATCAAAATTGTGCGACCCTAGTGAGATGCTCTCCATACTCTCATGATCAAGATCACGTACACATTCCACCTCATATGCTAAACTTCTACACCGGAAGCTAGCAACATGTCATACCATCCACCAAAATAAAAGACACTCCTCACAATTTATCACCTCTCTTGAAATATCAAAATTAGGCATGGCTATGCAAAAGAAAGAAAGAAAATAAAGCTCACAGAAGATGAGCATGAAAAGAAAAAGAAAATTTATCTGCTCTCATCTTGAGCATGGAAAAAAAGAAAGCAGAAAAGATAGCCATGCCCCAAAATATAAAATAAAGAGAGGTGAACAAAAAGAGGAGTAGTCACATACACCACCACCATCCACTCACACACTTGCACATCTTGATCTTTGATTGTATGGCTTGCTATCTCCGTGGATCCACTCTTTTGGTTTTGCAAAATATGAATGCAAGTATGCCTCTCTTCATATCCTACCTTGAGCTCCACAAAAGCCTATTAGATGTAGGATGAGGCAACACACATGCCTTGGTGAGGAATGAAAACACCACTTAAGCGATTCGAGAGTATCACTTGAGGAACTTGTTTTTATTTTTGAAAATCTTTTTGAAAACCTCCGGAGAATAAAAGCAAGACAAGGAATGAGAAAACAAATGCTCGTACACCGTTCTCTCTCTCAACCGCCCAAGGTGAAGTATAAAACAAAAGCCCCATAAGGACTAAGAGAAAAGGGTGAGTTACCTTGGCCAACTTATTCAACTCAAGGATGAGTATCTTTGTTACACTCTTGGTACCTTTAAGAAGTAGGCATTGTAGCAACTCCTGATCAACAACCTAAAGTCCTACTTCTTGCTCGGGACGAGCAAGGGGTAAGCTTGGGGGAGCTGTTGACGGTCGTTACGGACCAATTTCGACCGTCAACTAGCTCAATAAACAAGAAGGATTGGACATTCTTTACACGCATTTTATTTAAAGAATAATCTATTTCCACATGTACCTCTAGATTTTAGTGTGCAGGTGGAATAAGGGAGAAATCCAGGTGAAACCATGCCCCAAGGCGACGAAACAACACTTTTACAAACTCGACGTTCGCCGCGGGAATACAACTCCAAGACAAAAGGCCAAATCTCGTCAAAGTCCAACACAACCAAGGCCTAATGCACCTGGATCAGAGAAGAGCACCCAGAGGGGGAGCCACCTGCCAAAGCCCAGCCCAGGAGGGGCCAGGCACAGGTCGGCCGACCCCCCTTGGCTAGGTCGGCCGACCTGGCAGGGTGGCCCCCTGGGTCCCACTTTCTGTGGCGGTTTGTTACAGACCTCTGGAGGTCGGTTCCCCCTACATTAAATGCCACCGACCTCGGGAACCGCCTCAAAGTTACCGACCTTCAAAGCCTATATAAGGAGGGGTACCCCCCTCCTTCCAAAACACAATACACAAGGATCATTCCCTCCTCCTCACACTAGAGCTAGAGGCAATTCTAGGTAGTGCTAGGCTGAGTAGTGGGTTGCCCTATTGCTCCCAAAGTCTTGTGGAGAATTGGGTAGCGCTCTTGTATCCTTTCTCTCTCTTTGTAAGACTTGTTATTTAATCTATGGAATACAAGTATTCATATAGTTGTTATGAGCTTGCTAGTTCTATCATAATCTTGTATGATCGTTCGTTGTTCGTTCATACTCGTTCATCATTCGTTCTTCGTTCGTTCATACTCGATCATCGATTATTCTTGAACTTGCTTAATCGTTCATCGTTCGTCGCTCGTTCTTGAGCGACGAACGCTTATGCATGACTTAGTGCTAGCTTTGATCCCTTTTATCTAGTTCATGCTAGTTAGGCTAGTTGTTCTCATGTTTAGGCATCGGGCTCATTGTCCTGCAAAGGTGCTCTAGATTTATCACCCCGTCGATCCGAAGGGTTGGGGGTGCCTCGAGGGATCTAGAGTCGTGGTTAGTAACGCCGGCATGGTGCCGGGGTAGTCTATCCACCCTTGGGTATGTGCGTGTCCCACGGTTTGTAGAGGTAGGTGGCAGGAAGTGACAGCCCTGTCCATCCAAAGGAACCCTCCACGTTCGGGCACGGCATAGGAGTACGTAAATAGGCCGGAGTCGCGAGGCAGACCTTGCGTATGCCGGATCTCCCGATGTTGCCTAGGCATTAGATGCTTGCTTGTGCTTGCATGACGCTAGATGATAGGTAGAGGTTGTGCACGCTATATGAATGTTGTACCTTTGGAGTAGTAGCTCGCTAGTCTAACTTAGCATTGCTTAGGATTGTCTCTCGCCTTTTATTAGAGAGAGTGGAATACCTTCGTGTGTGTCGCACTATCCTTATTATTATTAAACTTTACCCCTGCATTGGAATGTGGTTATATCACTTATCGTTTGTAACACCATGAACATAAGTACTCTTGTCAACCATGTCTTCCTTTGGGAAAATATAAATACGATACCCTGGAATACTCTCGGGTGAAATGCTACAACGGGTTATCCGTCCGCTTGCGGATATTCTATTTAACATGACAAACCTTATAATTCATATCTAGTACTTGTTACTAGTTGTGGATTATTTGGTTAAATAGTGCAAGTGAACAATTCCATAACCCCCGGCGTCTCCCCGCGGTCACGTGTTTCCCGCGTGACCGTAAGAGACGCCAACATAGCTCATGCCACCGCTCACCTCGGAGGAAAAGAGAGGAGTCTTAGAATCCATAAGCACCACTCCCTCCAAAAAGGTGAGGAGGCATCTCCCTCTCTCTCTCCTATCAAGAGGGAAGGGGGTATGTATGAGAGCGAGGAAGAGAAGACCCCCAAGAAAAAGCCCTACGACCGCCTCCTCGCCAAATACAATGACCTCCGCGAAGACCACCTCGAGCTTGGTGATAAGGTCGCTGAGTTAACGGACACCATAGCTGAGTTTAATGACAAAATCGATGACATCCGTCACAACAGCAACTCCAAGCTCAAGCGTCTTTTCAAGGAAGCGGGAAAAGAGGACAAGTTTTATACTTAGAATCCTCGCTAAAAATCATCTTCTTTTAGGCGCGATCCTCATGCAATTTGTTTGCATCTTTAAATTTCCAATAATTTTGTAATGCGCCTTCAAGTTCTTTGTTGCAAATCAATAAGATTAGTGCTCCCCGGGCTTCCATACCGGTAGAGCAAATTTTTGTTTCCATGTTTGTGTCAATATTTGAAGGAAATAGGTAAAAGGCAAGTGGGGGGGAAAACATCGCCAAATCTGGATCAATCACGCGCATATCACTCAGATTCAATCAGAGCAACTCAGGAAAGAACACCACGAGAAAAATCAGCTCTGGTGGGGCCCAGGCCAGGTCGGCCGACCCCACCACACAGGTCGGCCGACGCCTGGTGGACCCCACCAGACCTCTTCTTCATCCTGCTACCTGAGTTTGCATCCCACACTCCCTTTTTACCTGCATTACAGTCAAGTTATTTCTGAACCTCGCAAAATTTAAATAAAAACTTGACTCACTAAAACATGGAAACACTTTTACGCCTTCCTCTCATGATTCATGGACTTGCACACTTGTTATTTCTCGCTTCATCACCACCTGCTTGTGAACACATCCATCAGTAGGAACCCATGTTTTCCTAAGTTATTGGCAAGTGTGATATGATTCCATGAAATGATCCTTTGCTCAACTTGCAAGTCCTTGGGAATTTTAATTACAAAAATTAAAATATCTTGGCTCAATGCTCCTCTCTTGATATTTTATTTCCTACCAAAGCCATATGATGATCTTACATTTCAAAACCTCATACACATATGCTGCTTATTATTGCTTTGTGCCTCATCAAAATTGTGTGACCCTAGTGAGATACTTGTCATACTCCCCTGATCAAGATCACGTACACTCCACCTCACATGCTAAACTTCTACACTGGAAGTTAAGCAATACCACTTTCCATCCACCAAAATAAATACTCCAAAAATAGTTGTTACCTCTCTTTCTCTCAATTATCATTGGAGGCATGGCTATGCAAAAGAAAAAGAACTAGCTCATACAAAAGTAGAGCTTTGAGAAAAAGAAAAGGAAGGAAAAAGGGGAATTATTGAGAAAAAAGAGAAGAAAGAAATAAAGATAGCCATGACCTCCTCAAAAATCAAAAGAGAGAGAGAAGGAGCACAAAAAGGAGTATCACTTCCACTTCCACCACCATCCACACATGCACATCTTGATCAGGCTGTATGACTTGAATTCTCCATGGATCAACTCTTTTGGTTCGGCAACATAAGTGATGCAAGTATGCCTCTTTTTACCCATACCTTGAGCTCCACAAATAAGCCTTAGAAGTAGGACAAAAAGAGGCAACACCATTGCCTTGGTGAGGAAACATACACTTTGAGTGACTCGAGAGAATCATTTGAGGAGAAAGAGCCATGTTTTTGTTTCAAAAAAAATTATCCAAAAATCCCAAGGTACTTGTCAAGGGAAAGCAAGGTGACTTAAGTCATGAACGTTCCACTTATCAATCGCCCAAGGATGCATGCTAGACACCAAATAGTTCACAGGTATACCGGTGTGGCTTGCAATAACTTGTGTGCATGTTCCTATCTAAGAGGAAGAGTTCACCATACTAAGCTCGCATCTTTACTCGAGGACGAGTAAAGAGCCAGTGTGGGGAAGTTTGTTGACGGTACTTATAGCATATCTTTTACCGTCAACCACCTGCACCTTTTATCCACAATCCATCACCAAGAGTAGAAGTAGGGTTTATTACTAACCATTTCCACTAGTCTTGGTATATCTATGACTGCAGGTGCAATTCACAGGAAAACGGGGAAAAGGAAGCATAAATCATGGACTTCACATCTACAGAATTTTCCCCCGAATAAAGAATACTCTCCAAAAGCCCAAAACCAGAGAATAAGGCCTCAAGTCTACACACTGCAAGTGGATTAGGAGAGAAGAAAATGAGAGGCAAGGACCAGAGGAGGCCCAGGCCCAGTGGGGCCCAGGCCAGGTCAGCCGACACCTCTGGCCAGGTCGGCTGACCTGCCAGGGAGGACCCTCTGGCCCATCTTCCTATGGTGGTTCACAACCGACCTCTGGAGGTCAGTTCCACCTGCAATTAATGCCACCGACCTCTGGAACTGCCTCAAGTTGCCGACCTTCCAGGTCTATAAATAAAGGGGTACCCCCTCCCCTCCAAGACACACAAGAAACACAAGAAGAGAGGAACACTCCCATTCCAAAGGCCTAGGGCCTCTTGTACATTAGTAGAATAGGGGAGAGGGCAGGATATTGGAGAGGGATTAGTCTTAGTTCTTGGTGCTAGTTCATAGCTAGTGCTAGTTCTTCGTTCTAGTTCATCTCTTATATCTTGGCGTGTAATCATACATTTGTGATTATACGTGGTGATTCTGCCTAAGTAATCTTTATCTTTTAGTTGTTGCTCTTGCTATACTTGCTTACGGGATCATCGCTCCGCAAGGGGTGCTCTAGCTTTCTGAATCAGTTCTAGGCCAAGGTTAGAGTAGTAATCAATAGCATAGACATGGTGTCTAGGCTAGGGGTTACCTATGTTTGCCGCGTGCTCCACGGTTTGTAGAGGTAGGCGGCAGGTGGTGACAGCCCTATCCGTCCTTTCGTAATCCTCCACAGTTTGTAGAGCTACAGGCTGGCGTGTCGTGGCAGACCAAGCCTATACCAGTGCCGGAAGTAAGCAAGTAGAACTCGAGTGCTGCTAGGAAGTAGAGAATACTTAAGTATAGTTACCCTCTTGATCCTAAACTATTATTGGTCTTGTTGTCCTTGGGTAAAACTAACCCTGTTGTAGGTTACCTCCGTTCCTTGGGGAAAACAAATACGATACCTTGGAATGCTCCTGGGTGAAGTGCTACAACGGTACTCCGTGCGCTTGTGGAATTATCTGTGACCGTAAGAAGTATCAACATGGCTCGTGCGCGAGTGCGAGGATGTGAAGAGCTTGAACTTGTGCTTCGGGACCTCCCAAATATCTTCTTCATCGCTGCACAAGCAAGAGCACACAAGAACAAGAGCAAGAACTTCGACGGGTTATGTTAGTGGAAACAAATCGGTGAGACCGTCGATCGTTCTTGTGAATGAAAACACAACTTGCAATCCAAATAAAACCAAGAACTAAAAACAAACTAAAACAAAAAGCATTTCTGCAGAATATTGAGGCAAAGAGCAAGTGAGAGCAATGGAAAGCTTGAGAGCATAAGAGTGAAGTGTGTGAAGAGTGGAAATGAGGGAATGAGAGGGAGAGAGCTGTTTTTGAGCCAATGCAGCTGTTTTTGAATGTTGCAAGGGGTAGGTGACCATTGGAACAAAGGAGGGGGGCAGCAACGGCTACCCCTGGTCGGTCGACCTGGCAGGTGGGGTCGGTCGATGCAGGCCTGGCCCCACTGGGCTTCCCTCTTGGCCCACAGCCCCCAACGGCCATATTGTCCATGACCGTGGTTGCTATGTCCAGAAAATCCTCAGAAATATTGCTGGAAAAGATTTTCAAATAAAAACATGCCTCAAAATTCAAACGGTTTTTGAAAAGTCAAAACTAAAAAGAGAAAATGTTGAAAATTTTCTAACATGTGAAAATTATTGTAGTGGTACAGTGGTAGTCCAAAACTTTTCAAAAAGAGTGGAAAAATCTTGAAGAACCAATTTTTTTTTTGAAATTGATTTTATGCATGGCGAGGACAAAATCAAATATGCTAGCGGAAAAATCCAAATAGATCATGTGAGGGAATGAAAATATGCAAGGTGGTTTGGAAAAATCAAAAATGCAAATGGTGGTTGGAAAAACTCAAAAAGAATCAAATGGAAAAATCAAATGAAAAAGGATAATGTCAGTTTTTCTGACGGCCAGGGCTTTGTCGTTTAAAGTCCGACAAGCTAAGACTTCTCCATTGGGTTTAGCTTGATGGCGTAGTTCTCGTCTCTGGAGAAGAAGATGTGGAAGGTTTTGCCTTTGCTTGCCACACTTGTTTCTTCTTCTTTGGAGTTGGTGGCTTGTTGGACTTTGGGGTGGACTTCTCGGACTTTGGGACGGGCTTTTCCGATTTTGGAGTGGATTTCTTAGCCCATAATCCTGGCCTCTTTGTTGCGGGTTTCTTGTCTTGCTTGCTAAACAAAATTTTCTCTCTTTCAAGATAATCCTTCATGAAGACAATGAGGCTGTCCTTTCTACGAGGTCTCACTTCAAATTCTTGAATGTTCTGCGGATTTGGCCCATATTTGATTGTGATCATGGAGCATTGTTCGGGCTTGGGCTGAAAATGGAATCTCTCTCTTCTCCCGTTGAGATGAAGGCGGATTTCTCCTGTCATCACATCAATGTTTGCTCCAGCGGCTCTTAAGAAAGGTCTCCCTAAGATATGTGGAGTTTCCTTATCCACGGCCATTTCCAACACCACGAAGTCAACGGGGATGAAGCAGCCCCGGATCTTCACCGGGACGTCCTCAATGACACCCATCGGACGTCGAGTGGAAGAATCCGTGAGTTGCAGCTGCATGGTTGTGGGAGTTAGAGCTATGTAGCCCAAACTATCGAAGATTGCCTTGGGCATGATGCTAATGCTAGCACCAAGATCACACAAGGCCTGGCTGAAGTGGTGATTCCCAATTTTGCATGGAATGGTTGGAAGTGCAGGATCCCTAAAGATAGATGAAGATTTTGCCTTGTTCTTGCCTGTATAGTTAGCTCCACGAGAGAACATATCTTCTCTCGCTATGATAGCATTAACTTTTTCAATGGGAGACTCAGGTTGCCCCGGGATCTGCCCAGAACTAGTGCTAGGAACAAGAGCAGCAAGTTGAGCTAGTTGGTTCTCTATCATTTTGTTGAAGCTCAACTGATTCTTAAAAGCAGAAGATAAACCTTCTAACTTAGAATTGATGCTTTCAAAACTCTTGTGATTGGCAGCAAGCTTCTTGTTGATGGAATCATTGATCTTTGCTTGGCCATAGACTAAGTCTTTCAAGGAAGGCTGATTATTGTAACCACAAAAGTTGTTACCTCCTTGATATTGTGGACGCTTTTGATTGAAACCTTGTCCACCGTTTGGACGATACCCATTGTTGTTGTTCATGTAGAATGCTTCTTCTTGGGTTGATTGGGGCAATCCTTCCCCATGTGGCCAGTGTTGCCACACTCTTCACACGTCATGTGTGAGTCCATGGCATGAATAGTGCCGAGATCCTTGAATTCATCCAAACCCTTGAGAATTTGTTCAACCTTGGTGGTGAACATATCAACTTCCTTCACAGGGTGCACGCCTTTTGAGCGTGGTTGGAGTCTTTCATCACTCCACCCTTGGTTAGAAACCATCTTCTCAATAAGCTCTTTTGCTTCACCAATGGTCTTAGAGAAGAAGGCCCGTCCAGCAGCGGCATCCATATGTCCACGGGTTGTTGGAGTCAACCCGTTGTAGAAATGTTGAAGAATAAGCCATCCTTCCATCCCATGGTGTGGACAGGCAGATATGTATTCTTGAAGCCTTTCCCATGCCTCGACGATGGATTCATTGCTTGCTTGCTGGAAGCTTGACATTCTTCCACGAAGGGCGTTGGTTTTGCCCAACGGAAAGAACTTAGCGAGGAACGCAGTGGAGCATCGGTCCGAAGTATCAATGGTGGCACAATTGGCATAGAACCATTGCTTCGCCTTCCCAAGGAGAGAGAAGGGAAACAATTGGAGTCGAATAGCATCTTGGTTGACTCCAGGGGTTGTCAACATGTTGCATATCTCAAGGAACTGTTGGAGATGAGTGTTGGCGTCCTCGGTGGCTTTTCCACAAAAGGGAATAGCTTGCACCATAGTGATCAGGTTGGCTTTGATTTCAAATCCTGCTTCTCCAGCATTGACATTGGGCCCAATAGGCACATTGGCAACGGAGGGAGCAGAGTAATCACGAAAGGTCCTTTCAGCCGTGATGATTGGTGATTGAGGTGCGGGAGATGCGGTTTGGCTTGACGCGGGTCCTTGTGAAGAAGTTTCGGCGCAAGATTGGGTCTTTTTCACAAGTGACTTTGGATTATCAACAAAGTTGTTCGGCAAGTTAAATCCGCTCATACACTATCCTGTTTTCACATCAAATAGAAAACATATCAAGGTTAGCCTGCATGGGAAATGGCTAAGTCCCATCATTTGTAATCCATGAGTAATCATTGTACTCTTGTTAACCAATGTCTTCCCCGGCAACGGCGCCAGAAATGCTTGTTGGCGTTTCTTACGGCACACTATAAATATCACCAAGGCGGGTTAGGCCTAGAGCAATACTTCCAGCATGTCGCCAGAGACACCAGGTGGGGTTAAGAGACTTGCATAAATATTACCAGATAATCCACAACTAGCAACAAGTGCTAGAGATGTCTTATCGGTATTCCAATGAAGAGGATCCGCAAGCGCACGGATAACCCGTTGTAGCATTTCACCCAAGAGTATTCCAGGGTATCGTATTTATATTTTCCCAAAGGAAGACATGGTTGACAAGTGTACTTCTGCTCCATGGACCAAAATGATAGACGAACCCATAGTCCAATGCAGGGATAAGTGATAAAGATAGATAATATGGATAGTGTGACACACACAGAGGTATTCCACTCTCTAATAAAAGACGAGAGCCAAGTCTTGGCAAAAGAGAGACTAACTAACGGGTAGCTACTCCTAAGGTACATCATCATATAGCGCACTAGGGTTCTACCTAACATCAGGTTTACGCTAGCAAGGACTAAGAGCCTACTCCTAGATATATTTGGGAGATCCGGTATAGGGTTAGTCTGCAAAGCCACGCCGGCCTTTTGTATAAACTCCTATGCCATACCCGAACATGGAGGATTACGGAAGGGCGGACAGGGCTGTCACCACCTGTCGCCTACCTCTACAAACCGTGAGGCACATGCACACGGTCAAGGATGGAAAGAGAACCTAGCACCATGCTAGCATCACTAACCATAACTCTAGATCCCTCGAGGCACCCCGCAGGGTGGTAAATCTAGAGCTTCCCATGAGAGACATCAGACCCGATATCTAGTCACAAACAACTAGCCAAACTAGTATAAACTAGATAAGGATCAAATCTTGTACTACGCCATGCATAGGCGTTCATCGCTCAAGAACAAGCGATGAACGAAGAACGAACATCTATAATCGATGATCAAGTATGAACGAACGAAGAACACCCGAATAATGCCCACGAACTTTCATCGACGAACAATGAACAAACAATGAACGATCATGAACGAACGACGAACGCTCATCCAAGAACACAACTAAACTATAGACGAACAACATAAGCACACAACTACTAAATGATGAATGATATTCCATTGATAAGGATCAAGTCTTACAAGAGAAAGGATACAAGAGCATACCTAATTCTCCAAGGGACTTGGGAGCAATGAGCAGCCCACTACTTAGCCTAGCTCTACCTAAACAACCTCTAGCTCTAAGGTGAGGAGGAGGGAATGAGCCTCAAGTGGTATGTGTTCTCTAGGATGGGGGTACCCCTTTATTTATAGACTTAGAGGTCGGTTCCTGGAGGCGGTTCCTTAGGTCGGTGGCATTTATTGCAGGTGGAACCGACAGAGGTCGGTTTGCAACTGCCATAGAAAGATGGGCCCAGGGGGCCACCAGAACAGGTCGGCCGACCTGGGCCTGGCCCCTTCTGGGCTAGGTCTTGGCAGATGGCTCCCCTCTGGTCTTCTAGCTTCTGATCCAGGTGCAATGGCCTTTGTTGAGGTTTGTCTTGATAGATTTAGGCCTTTTGTCTTGGAGTTGCATTCCCACGGCGATCGTTGATTTATGGAAGTGTTGAATTGTCGCATTGGGACATGTATACACCTGGATATTCCCTGTTTTCCATCTGCACACTTACAACTAGAGGTACATGTGGAAATAGGTTATTCATAAATAAAATGCTAGTAAGAAGTGCCAATTCTTCCTTATTCATTGAGCTATGTGACGGTCGAAATTGTGATATAACGACCGTCAACACACTCCACCAATCACACACACCATTTTACACAAAAAGCATGTATAGCAAGATTAATTAAGTACACATGGTAACAAGTCCTAAGCAGCATGTCATTCCAACATATCATTAAGGTATTAATGATAGTTGATCCTAGGTTTAACAGTGGAAATGAGTTAAGCAACATCAAGGCATGGCAATCAACAAGTACATTTATTTATAAACTGGGCTCTAAGTTGGATCATTTGCAAGCATAGGGTCAACATGATCAAAGGAGTTAGGACTTGCCTTAACCAAAGTCTTCTTTTTCAAGTCCTCGTAATCCGTGTCTTCAATTCTTCCTCACAATCTTGATCATCTATCGAATTAAAAGTAAATACAACGAATAAATCTACCGCGCAAACAATTAACTAAGCAAGCAATGAGTCAAAAATAAGCCAAGCTGGGGCCAAATGAGGAAGTTTCTAGTGGTGACAGATAGGTCATGAATTTAGATGAATTTTTGCGAAAGAATCGCCGAAATTGGAGCTAGAATGAAAAAGATATGGATTTTACAAATTTGCATGAATGAAATTAATTAGGATTAAGCTAGAGATTGAGTATCACCCAAATCCTAATTAATTTCGAGTAACCAAGGGCTGGACAGTGTTTAGAATATAGTCTAGTATTTTTTAGAATTTTATGGAATTTTTCTGATATTGGAAAATTGCACGAAATAACAGCCTGTGTGTACTGGCCGTGTGGACTTAGCAATTTACACAAGGTGTGAGAGGCTGACTGGTGGGGCACGGAGCGGGTCCGTTGTGGCCCACTGTTCTGTGCACTCGGTCCATGTGCGTCATGGACCGAACAGGGTGTGTGAGGGCGGTTCATGGTGCACCGCGTCCGTGGACGCGTGCTGACCGTGCCGGCGGAGTCCAGGTCGTGTGGGGCCCGCTTGAGTGACGTAGCGGCCACGTCGGAGGCGTCGCAGCTGGTCAACCGGCGCCGGGGATGCGGTTCCGAAGCGGTGCATCGCGGGGAACCACGCCGGGGAGGCGGTTCCGCGGCGGTGCATCGCCGGGAACCACGCCAGCGGCTTCTACAAGCGGCTGAGCGCGAAGAGGGGTAGCCGTAGGGCCTCTTCGCGGCGTGGCGGTGCTCTGGGCACTACACGTCGACGACGAGGGTCGCCGAAGCGCCGGCGCGAGCTTGCCGAATGTGGGCGGCGCGACGCCAGAACCCTTGCCGGCGGCGGCTACGAAGGCGGAGCGGTGAGGGGGCACGTCGCGGGGTTGGACTGTACAAAGGTAGAGCCAGAAGGTCTACATGTCGACGACGGCGATGAGCAGAGCAGCGGCGCGAGCTTGCCGGTAGACGAGCGGCGCGGCGGCGTACGAGGGGATTTGCGTGCGCGCGTGCTCGTGCGTGCGTGTGTTGCCGAGAGTGTGCGCACGAGGGCGGTGAGGCAAGCAGCACAACGCGTTGACGACGGTGGTGACCGGAGCGGCGGCGCGGCTTGCCAGAGACGGGCAGCGCGGCGACACATGAGGGGGAAGTGCGTGTGCGCGGGTATGGGCTCGAGTGAGTGGCCATGCGGGTGCGACGTGCGACAGAGAATCCCCGTGCGCTACGCATCGATGAGGGGAGTGGCCGGAGCGATGGCGCGACGTAGCCGGAGTTCGGCGGCGCGGCGGCGAGTGGTGAGGAACTACACGTGCGTGTGTCCAAGCTCGAATTCGTGTGGCCGTGGAGGTGCGCGTGAGTGCGTGGGTGTGCCTGGTGAGCTTGACCTGGTCCGGAACTTAGCCACAGTGGCCGGCAGCAAGTTCGAGCGTGATGGCGAGGTTGGCACTCGGTGCGGAGCAGGTGCACGAGCGCGAGGAACAAAAATAAATGGCGGAAAAGGAAGAGAAGAGGATGGCGGTGCTCACGGTGGGGTTGGCAAGATGAGAGGTGGTCGGAGGCGGCTTAGTCGTGTTGGTGGCCGGAACCCTAGCCTGTCGGCATCTCCATGCTTCGCGCTTCGGCTGTGGAAAGGAGAGGCAGGAAGGGCTGAGGCACGGCGCGGCGAGTCCAAGTGAAGAAGAGAGGGGGAACAGAGGCCCACTGGTCATGGCTGCAGGGGTGGCCGAAGTTGTCGCCGGAGGTGAAGACGATGGCGGGGAAAAGTGGAAATGATGGTATCTGGGCGTGGACTGGAGATGGTTGAGCTCGGGAGAGAGAAGAGGGGCGCAAGACGAGGCTTGCTGGCTTTTATGGGCTGCCGGGAAAAGAGCCATTGGGCAACCAGTCGTCGGCTTGGTCGCCAGACTTCAATGCGACGTGAGAGAGAGAGAGAGAGAGAGAGAGAGAGAGAGAGAGAGAGAGCCATGTGCGGATGACGATAGCGTGAGGTGTCGGCCACAGTGCGAACGACGGGACAGAACGAGGCGGGGCTCGCGTGGCTTGGCGTCACGGCGTGGGGCTAGCCGGAGTGATTGTGGTCGCCAGTCATTTTGGAGTGGGTGCTCTGCCTCGGCTTCAAGTCGACACGATGCGGCGACGGGATGAGGCGATGGGGGCGCGGGGGAGGGCACGTGCTATTCATGGCACATCCTGTGGCGACAACGCGACGAAACAGTGGCGGCGACCGGGCGGCATGGGCGCTCTGGCGCGGCTGCAGGAGGTAGGAGAAGGGGCTGACAGATGGGCCCCACTTGTTGGTGAGAGAGGGAGAGAGTGCAGGCTGGGTGAGATGGGCCAGGGAGTTGGGGCCGGAGCGGATGGGCTGACTCCGTCCGCGGGAAAGGAAAGAAAAGAAGAAGAAGTGGGCCGCGGGGAGAGGAAAGGAAGGAGGGGCGGCCCGGGAGAGATGAAATGTTTAAACATTTCCAGGGAATTTATAGGATTCAAATTTGAATGGAATGGATTTCAAATTTGCAAAAGAACAAACACCAAACCAACACAGAAATAAAACCAGAAAAAGCCAAATATGCTTATGGTGGGGTTTGGTGTACATTTAAAATTCAAAAACTCAAATTTGGAGTGAAATTGCTACACTACTTTGGTTGAATTTGTTCTAATTTAAAAAAGTTCAAATTTTTAGTGATTTTTATTAAATGGCAAAACACGGGGTGTTACAAATCTACCCCACTTAAGGGAATCTCGCCCTCGAGATTCAAGATATCTAACGAAAGGGGAGAACGGGGAGATCTTCACTGTTTCTTGCATCTAGATTATTCGGACATCTGTCTTGGTGTAGACCATTCTTTAAACCTCTAATATACTGATATTGATAGCATTACTTTTATCAGACTGTGATTCTTATATCCATTTGTGAAGAAATCCATTGGTTTCCCTATTGAGTAACCGTCCGTGGTATATATCCATGGTTGGTCCAAAGCCATCATAGTAAAGGTATTCCATTTCTGCCTTGGAGAGGGGGAGCCTACCCCACTTAAAGGATTTTGACCTCGAATAGGTAGGGACACTCTTCCTAAGGTCGCCTTCATGTTCTCATCTAGACTCTGCTTTTGCGTGATTACTCTGTTGTGCTTGATAAAACTGTATGGTCTTCCTTCTTATTAACTGATGCAACATCCAAAATTCAGATAGGTCTTTCTTGACCTGCTAACGGGGTTTTGATTGATGGTCCATCACCTTCAGGGGTACTATCCTTTCTGTAACCATCTGATATTTTCTCAGCTGTGAAACATGGAAGACGTTGTGGATGTCTGACATTTCTTCGGGGAACTTGAGGGGTGACAAGCTACGACTCCATTCTTCTTGATTACTTGAAAGGTACGATGTATCTCAACACCGATTTTTCTAGAACTCTGAACATTTTAATACCTCGTATTGGTGATACCTTGAGGTACATAAAATCTCTTTCTTCACAACTCTGATCTCTGCGCTGGATGCCTTCATAGCTTGTCTGTCGACTTTGGGTTATTCAGCTTTTCTCTGAACAAAGCTACTTTTGTTTCTACCTCTTGATGAGGGCAGGTCCGACAAAAAACAATTTTCCAGCTTCTATCCACCTCAGGGGTCCTGTACTTTCTACTATGTAGGGCTTCAGGAGTGACATCCGCCCTAGAAGCCAGATAACAACTGTTGTAGGAGGGCTCTGTAAGGTAAGACTTTTCTTCCAATATTTTCTACAGGCTAGCATACACATGCTCTCAACATATTATCCAGAATTTGATTGACTCTCTTTCAGTCTGTCCATCCGTCTTAGGATGATATGAGGAACTGTAATCCAACTTAGTTCCCAAGACTTTTCCAAAATCTTGAGGTGAACTAGGAACCTCGATCTCGGACTATTATGCTCAAAACTCCATATAACTTGAGTACGTCTTCTACATACAGGTTGGTATACTTGTCTCCTTTGTAGGTTGCCTTCTTAGCTTATGAAGTGTGCAACCTTAGTCAAATGATCTGCTAGGATCCGTATCGTGAGATTCCCATTCTGAGTCCAAGCAATCCCACATTGAAATCCATACTGAACTCATGCCATTTCCATACAGGCACCTGAAATGGTTGTAACAATCTTATAGGCCCCTTGTGTTCTACCTTTACTGTGCTGGAGATATCGCAACAGGCAACGAATTCTGCGATGACTCTCTTCATTCCTGTCCATCAATTATTTTTCTTGGATCCAAGTACATTTTGGTGCATTCTGGGTGGGTGGACTATTCGAAGCCATGGGTTTTAACCATGATAAGTTGTCGGTAACTAACATTTTTAGGCGCATAGATTCAATCCATGAACCACAAGGTGCCTTGATCATCCATTATAACTCCTGGTGTCTTATCCAATCCCGTTTTAACCTTGAGCTCGTGTATTCCTTCATCATCCTTTTGAGCTGCTCGGAGTTTGACTTTCTTGAGTTGGCTCTACTCACATGGTATTTGTCTGGCTTTGACTGACTGTAATTTAGGTCTTCTTTTGTGCAACTTGGTGTTGTTGCAGTGAGCCTTACGACTCAGTGCATCTTCCACTTTGTTGGCCTTTCCAAGGTGATGTTGTAAATCCAAATTGTAATCCTTGATCAATTCCAATCATCTTCTTTGTCCAAAGTTTAGATCCAACTGTGTGAAGATATATTTTGAGCTCTTATGATCCATGAAGATTTCACTCTTATTTCCAATAAGGTAGTGCCTTCAATTATTCATGGCATGAACAACTGCTACTAGCTCCAAATCATGTGTTGGATAGTTCTGCTTATGAGTATTCAACTGTCTTGATGCATGAGCAATTACTCGTCCATATTGCATCTGGACACAACCCAATCCTTCCTGAGATGTGTCACAGAATACGACAAAAATCTTTATGGATATTCGGTACGGTTAGCATTAGAGCTGTTATCAATTTTATTCCTAACTCTTGAGCACTCTGCTCACAAGCATCTGTACTTGAATTCCTTTCCTTTTTGTGAGTCATAGCAGTCAGTGGCCTGGATAACTTTTAAAGAATCCTTCTATGAATTTGCGATAGTAACCTACCAATCCAATAATATCCTGATTGCTATCACGATGGAGGGTTGTTTCCAATTGATAGTTGCTTCAACTTTGGCAGGATATATTGCAACTCCTTTTGATGTCAAGATATGACCTGGTAAAAGATACTTCTGTTAACTGAAATTCACATTTCCTGAGTTTGGTAAGAAGGTCATGTACTCTTAACTGATGAAGTACAATCCTTAGATGCTGCTCGTTTTTCCTCGGCATTCTTGGAGTAAATTAGGATGTCGTCACTGATGATTATGACAAACCGATCCAACTTTTCCATAAAGACCTTGTTTATCCGATTTATGAAGTATGTCAATGCTTTGATGAGTCCAAAGGGCATTATTACTGTAACTCATACTGACCTTAACGGGTGACAAAAGCTGTCCTGAGGGTGTCTCCTTGTCAGAGCTTTAGCTGATCGCACCCGGATCTTATGTCCAACTTGGAGGAAAACTTGGGTCCTTTTAATGGATCAAACAAGCCGTCGATCCTGGGCAGTGGGTACTTGCTCTTGAAGGTGACTTGGTCGGGCAAATGGTAGCTGATACACATTCTGAGACTACTATCTTCTTGATGAAGAGAACTGGTGATTCTCAAGGAGAAGAACTCAGCCTGATGGGACCTTTTTACCATAAATCGGCTAGCTGTCCTTTCAATTCTTGCTAGCTCATTGGCTGCAATCCAATAGGGTCTCTTAGCTATCGGAGAGGTTTGAGGAAAAACTTTCTGATGAACTCTATGCTTCGGCCTGGTGACATTCCTGTTTGTTCATCGGGAAAGACAACTGGGTACTTACAGATAGCTGGTATCCCTTCTGAGGGTTTGGTTTCCAAACTGCATACCATGGGTGTGACCTTTGATCTTTTGGCTCACACTCCACTTTAATTCCTTCATGGTTTGTTAATGGCACTTTTCGTGTGTCACAGGAGATATTACCTTGGTGTTTACTTGATCAGTCCATTCCAGGGGTAACATCTATTCTTGAAGACTGAAGAACTGCTAGTTCTGCTGAGAACACTACCCCACTTAAAAGAATCTTAACCCATGCACGTCCATAAAGATACTTCATGCTGATCTCTGCTGCAGGGGTTCCTTGGGGTTGTGTGTGCAAAACAGACTGATAACCAGACTGGGTAGCAAACATCCTGGGAGTAAACAATGCAAAGCCTTATAAACCAAAAGTTTGCTGCCAGGGTTTTGAGTTGACAAGGTATAACATCCGACACTTCTTCGACCACATGGCATCATTATGGCTGACTTTATCTTGACCAAAGGTCTGAGTGCTCTTTTCCCATCGGGCAGGTGGCTCTCGGTCCAGTTATCCAAATCTTGGTGTTGTACTTTTTGCATTAACTGCGATGTCGGGTCGAACTGGAGTTGTGGGTTGGTTTTGATTAAACCGTTGGCAATCATGTGCCCTTGCTGGCGATGGTGGAAGCAGACTCCATCTTAGTTTGCAGACTAGGTGATACTGACTCAACTATTCTTCAGCTGGTTTATAGTGTTCTGACTGGGGTATCCTTGTGAGCATATAGTTGGGACCTTGTTTCCGTCATGGTATGCTGGTAATCTAGTTTTAGCAACGGTCTCCATTTGTCCGTTTCAACTTTTCACATTCCTTCATCCCTTATACGTTGCTCTTGCACCCACAGTCATTTACCAAGTGAGATCAATGGTCTATTGATACTTCTTATGGGCATAGAGGGAGCTCTGTGATCTTGCAGACATGGTCATCGATTGATATGGTATATGTCGACGGTCCTTATAGCATATCTTTTACCATCAACCATCTGCACTTTATAACCAAAAGTCAACACCAAGAGTAGAAGTAGGGCTTATTACTAACAAATTCCACTAGTCTTGGTATATCTATGAGTGCAGGTGCAATCCACAGGAAAACGGGGAAAAGGAAGCACAAACCATGGACTTCACATCTTCAGAATTTTTCCCGGAATAAAGAATACACCCCAAAAGCCCAAAACCAGAGAATAAAGCCTCAACTCCACACAATGCAAGTGGATCAAGGAAGTCGACAACCAGAGGAGCAAGCCTGAGGAAGACCAGGCCCAGTGGGGCCCAGGCCAGGTCGGCCGACCCCTCTGGCTAGGTCGACCGACCTGCCAGGGAGGCCCTACTGGCCCATCTTCTTATGGCGGTTTGCAATCGACTCCAGGAGGTCGGTTCCACCTGCAATTAATGCCACCGACCTTGGGAACCGCCTCAAGTTGCCGACCTTCCAGGTCTATAAATAAAGGGGTACCCCCTCCCCCCCCCCCCCCCCCACCCCCCCAAGACACACAAGAAACACAAGAGTAGATCAACACTCCTATCCCAAAGGCCCGGGGCCTCTTGTATACTAGTAGAATAGGGGAGAGGGCAAGATCCAAGAGGGGTTTAGTGCTAGTTCGTAGTGCTAGCTCATAGCTAGCTCTTGTTCTTAGTTCTTCGTTCATCATTGGATCTTGGCGTGTAATCATATACTTTGTGATTATACGTGGTGATTGTGTTTTAGTTATCTCTATCTTTTAGTTGTTGCTCTTGCTTTATTTGCTTACGGGATCATTGCTCCGCAAGGGGTGCTCTAGTTTTCTGAATCAGTTCTAGGCCGAGACTAGAGTAGTAATCGATAGCATAGACGTGGTGTCTAGGCTAGAGG
This sequence comes from Eragrostis curvula, assembly GCA_007726485.1. Lineage (NCBI taxonomy): Eukaryota > Viridiplantae > Streptophyta > Magnoliopsida > Poales > Poaceae > Eragrostis > Eragrostis curvula. Next base: position 6,898,025 of record RWGY01000031.1, read on the forward strand.
TTACCTGTGTTTGCCGCGTGCTCCACGGTTTGTAGAGGTAGGCGGCAGGTGGTGACAGCCCTGTCCGTCCTTTCATAATCCTTCACGTTCGGGTACGTCGTAGAGCTACAGGCTGGTGTGGCTTGGCAGACCAAGCCTATACCAGTGCCCGAAGTAAGCAAGTAGATCCTGAGTGCTGCTAAAAGTAGGGAATACTTGAGTATAGTTACCCTCTTGATCCTAGACTGTTGTTGTGTCTTGTTGTCCTTGGGTAAAACTAACCTTGTTGCAGATTACCTCTTGTTCCTTGGGGAAAACAAATACGATACCTTGGAATACTCCCGGGTGAAGTGCTACAACGGTACTCCGTGCGCTTGCGGAATTATCTGTGACCGTAAGAAGTATCAACAGTATATTGTTTTTACAGCTCTAAAACTCATTATCCATAATTTCCATGATTCCTTTAGGTACACAATACCTTCTAAATTTCTTTTTGGAACTCATACCATGTGATTGTTTCCCACATTAGGCAGTTTCGTGACAACTTTTCCACCATTATGCTGCCTCTGCAATGACTTGGTGGGATTCCGAGAGGACTCTCTTTGCCTTTATGTGTTGTTGCTTGTAAGCTTTCCAGTTGAGCTATGATTGTTAGCTGTCTTTGACTCATACTCCTGACTGACTTGATTCTGCGCGGAGAACTCTTCGGTGCTAGGTTTCCTTTGGTAGGGATTCAGGTATAGGTTAGGAGAGTGATTTTGGCATTAGGCTACCCTTAAACCGTTGTTTTTATTATTGGTTGATTAAGAGAACACAAGCAAAAGGGAAACACAATCAACAAAGCAGAATATCACAAAATCAACGTGATTTATTCGTTGAGGTTTGATGTGCACGCGTATTATGAACTGGGTTTAAGGCTTGAGGGTAGGTAGACTATCGATTCTTCTCATCGTCATGAGGACTTGACCATCAGTCTTTTGACCAAAAAGAATCGAGAAGGTCATGTGACTTGGTCGGTTAAAGAGAAATTGTTGTTTGCATTACTACATTGAAAGGGTTGGCCTTGACGCTTTATGTAATCTGAGTACGTGCCACATGACCATTGTGGTCCATAGGGAACTGTGCTTTTCACTTTTCCTGTTCAACTCCTAATTGAACACAAATTTGTGACATAAATCCATATTTGATTTGGACAAACACTAATACTTTTATTATTCATAGAAAGGTTTGCAACCTTATTCATAGAAAGGTTTGCAACCTTATTATTCACAGAACCATCACTTACATAATACTACAAGTCTCATACAAGCCCTTTCTTACAGAAAGGTTTTACAACAATGGCCAACGGCCTTACACTTACAACAGATATCACATCGACAAACTACTACAACAGAACCACTTAAGCACTGCTACAGCGGAAGACGGAAGCGAGACCACTACTACAGGCATCTTGAGTGCGGACGGAACCCTACTCTTCACCTCCATCATCTTGATGTTTGTACTTGGACTCTTCATCTGAATGATTAAAGCAAGGGTGAGTACATAAAGTACTCAGCAAGCCCTAACACGAGGGGTATTTATATGCAAGGGTGTAAACAAGGTATAGGCTGAGGGTTTATCATATCGGCAGAAAGCCAATTTTATGCAAGGGTTGTTTGGAAAATAAAACAGTTCACAAACTACAGTCAAGATTATCAATGGTATTTAGTGGGGTTTTGGCCCTGGGGGAGATGTGGTCCATCCTGCCAGTTCCCAAATTTTAGTGCTGGCAGGAAACCAGTGCACGGTTCGCACGGTTCCACACCGGAGTATTCCAAAAAAAACACACCAAGGGGGTAACTGTCACACCCGGTTTTAAGGCCAAAACCGAATGCTCATCTATATGTGTGCCCAGGATCAAGATTCACACATATAGGACAAAATGAAGTAACAGTACAACCAATGTCACAATTAAATCGTATAATTAATACAATAAATGTCTCAAAGGACTAAACGAATACAAACGCTAGCGGAAGACTTCATAACACCATAGGCAGTCGACCGGGGGCTCCACATGCTTAGCCTTCACCATCGTCTTCAAAGTAGTCCATCTTCACTCTCTGAGCAGCATATCATGATAGTAGAGGAAATAACAAGCGTGAGTACATGTCGTACTCCGCAAGTGTGGGAAAGTATATGCAATGCAGGCTTATAACAAGAAAGGCTGACATAAGGTTAAATTGCAGAAAAGCAACCTAAACCAATGGTAAAGCATTCCTGAATTACTAGTTGAATGTTACCCCAAACCAACAATTAATTAGACACTACAAGGTACCCCCTTGCAGTGAAGCAGGCTACCTGCCCAAAAACCATACTACAAGTTACCCACTTGCAGCATCCAAATGGCTACCCGCCAGAACCATATCCATCCATCCATCTCTAATCATGTGAGGATCTAGGCCGCTCCTGACCATGAGCACGGCTGTCATGACAGTTTTACTTCTCTGCAGAGGTGCACAACTTTACCCACAGGGTGGTGATTCATCACTTTTCAGTGACTAAAACCTCTATGTTGCCTTCACACTACCAAAGGTGTGAGACCAAGAGATCACCACATGGTCTTTCAAAGCGCTTCCCAGCCAGCCAACATCCCCGCTAAGGTTTCCCTACTGCCAGTACCCCTGAAACAGTAGACCCCTCTTGCGCCTTGGCTAGAGTACCCCTCAATCACCTGAGTTTGGAAGTAACCCTTCCTCCCCCATTCCATGAACGCCGGCAAAACTGGGAAGACAGCATAATACTTGACCAAGTCTACCATAATCAACCATGTGCTTTGCGCTGTTGTCCTGGGTTGCCGCTCCACGAACCGGTCCTTAGCAAACTTGAGCAAGACTACCACATACCAAGGTCTCGTGCTAACCGCACCATCATCAACATACCACTTGCTCAAGTTACAGCATACCTAAGTTCCAGGTTGCTAAAAAGATTACCGATCCATGGTGATTAAGTTGAAGTGAAACCATTAGTCAAGATTATTAGTCACTTTATTATCCACCCAAGACAGCAAGCTAAGCATTTCTATCCATCCACATTATCATTAACATGTACCATAACCCGGCGACAAGGAATAAGTAAAGGAACAGGATAATGACACATGGGATTCAAATTAAACGCAATGCATGAAGTAAACTAGAGGAGATAGAATTAGGTTCAAGATGCATCAAGGAACACTTACCTCAATAGAAGTGTTGCTACTCAGAGTCTTCATGTCTTGATCTTCCTCTTGATGGTTTCTCGAACGCACATTTCTATATAACGGTAACATGCAAAGTATACAAAGCACAAACTATAAGAAACAGTACACCAAACAGTATCAAATTACTACAAAAACAGTACCAAAAGATAGTACTCGTCACTACGATCGCGTGAGCGCAAGAATCGCTTAAAACGGAGCTATGAATAAAGAGTTATGATGTTTCAAAGATCAAGGACTGAATCAGGAAAGACAGAAACGCTTAGGGAGAGAAACGTGAGCGTTCCCGTTGATTGGCTGCATATTTTAGGACATGGTTTTCACAGTACTATGCGCAATGATGTGGAACAGATTGGAGACATGGTGATTGGGGCACTGGTTTACCTGAAAAAGAGATCAAATGGTTGGATCTAGATGGAGTTGTTCTGGAACAGTTAACGGTGCATTGCGTTCCTGGTCGATTCCTAAATGATCTCGATGAATCCTTGGGGGACGCGTAGTAGACTTTCTGGAACACAATATGGTGTTGAATTTGGGTCAGAAACCTATAGGAGCTGAGTGGAACGCGGAAAACAATTACCATCGGGCGCGCTGGACAGATCCAGAACAGGAGCAGTAGTCATTGCGAATTAGATCCCCGTCGAACCAGGTCAGATCTTGGGCTGAATTTTGGATATGCTGTAGAGGAATTCATGGCGCACATGCTGGTCAAATTTGAGCGCATTTGGATGGCTGGATCGTCGGGAACGCGGATGCCAATCCAGTGCGGCGCTGCTGGACGCGAGGGTGGCAACGCGTGGCGGCAGCCTGACGGCATGGGAGGGGTTTGGTGGGCAGGGAGGACGTGGAGAAGGCTTTCATATATGTAGAGGGGGTGGCCTAGGGTTTGGGAGAGGGTTTGGGCTTGGCCCATAGGTGAGGAGGGGTGAGGAAAGGTGGGCCTCGGCCCAAACGGTAAGGAAAAGAAGGGAGAGTTGTGAGGGGATGGTGGGCTGCCTTAGTGTTCGGCCCATTAGGGCTTGGGGCCATGGGGAGGACGTGGGGAGGTGTCTAGTCATTCATAGGCCATGCCGATATAGTGTGATAATGAAAGGAGATGATGACTAGGAAGGAAAAATGCATTATCGAGCGTTAAATGATGTTTTTCTTTCTTTCTGTGTGAAAACAATAAATGGAAAGAATGTGGATGGAATCATATCTTGGAAGTAGAATGTGGAGGACATCATGTCGACATGAATGAATGTATAGATGGCGAGAGGTGATGTTATAAAAAGAATAGCACAACTCATAGGGTCAGAACCAACATGCACAAGCCTGAATTTACATTGATGCGGAAAGGAATAAAGAAAACAAGAAAACCTTTGAACTCAATCTACGGAGTCGTAGACGGAACTGAAGATCATGGTTGAATAGATCAAGGTACAAATACATAAATGTATTATGAGAGAAACATTGATTCGGCTCAACGAAGATCAAAATGACAAGGGATCCCCAAGAAATTTGTATTAATGATACAAAAGATTGACTAGATATAAGACATGACACACAAGTGATATTCATTATTTTAATAGCCAACATTATGTTGTGTATCAATGACATGTGCACCTGCCATTGCATCGACATAAATTTGGTAATTAAAATAATATAATACCATTGTATGGTTATGCCAATACAGAGGCCACGTGGTAGCATGACTTGTAAAGAGTCTATGGAATGGATAAACAGATTGGTTGGAGGTGTAAGATAAATGAGAAAGAACTAGATAAACAAGAACACATGATGCTATCTTTGAATGGTTGAATATAGTTGAATTTGATTATGATACAATAACAAAAGAGATAACTGAAGAAGTTTATAGTATTTGTAGGACCCTTTCATATGAGTGTGTTGTCCAAAGCAACAAGGCATGAAGAGATGAACACATCGGTGAGGAGTCAAATGGCGGTGTTGAGGAGCTTGGAGGGAAAGAGGAAGACGACCCGTGAGGCCTGATTTCCATGGGAGAAGCGAGATAGGAATGTGATGACCGATTTTTCATAATAGACGAGGATGAACGACAACTGTGGTGCGACTTTGGGTGTTGCACGATGTAGTGGCATGCATGTATTGTGCGTGCTAGGGTTTGCAGGGCGATGTGATATTCTTGACTGGATAGAGCAGGGCTTTGGTGTTTATTGAGGAGATGGGGGCATTGTGGGTCGTGGTTGACTAAAACAAAGACACGATGGTAGCAAGGCAAAGACATTGTCGCTAGACTCAAAACTTTAGTGGGCGCTAGCTGCAGGTAGCATTGAGAGAGAAAGGAGCAAAATATCAGGACATCGGTATCGGGATGCAATGGTTTCCATGTAAGTAGCTAGCAGGTAAAATAGAGATGGCCAAAAGAGAAAGGGAAAAGGGTGTCGCAAGCTGCAACATTGGGTCCCAATATAGCTACGTGTGTATATTACAAAGTAAGTCACGATAGATAGAAAATAAACAAAGGAATGAAACGTCAGGGGTACAAGCTGATGGAGAGACATAAAGAAATTAGAAATGATTGAAAGTGCAGGCAGGTAGCTCGTTTGTTTGCAACTCAAATGATAGAAATAAGCAGAAAGAAAAATGACAGAGTAGCATTAAGAGAGGTAAGGTTTGGCGAAAGCTAAATAGCAAGACCATGATAGGAGGAAAAATAATAGGGAGGAGGGTGATTGGGTGGTGATAGCGAAGGTCTGTTGGATTGACTGCACATTGAGGAAGAAAGACATATAACTAGATAGATAGATAAAGAGCCTCCGGAAAAGATCAGCTGCTTGTTGTGGTGCAGCTATCTTCATTACAAACATTTAGTAGAAAGAGAGAGAAAGAAAAGATGATTGAACAATGAAATCAAGCTGCTCGTAGGTGGCTTGATTGCTTGCAAACAAATGTTAAAAATGAACAGAGAGTAGAATGGCATAGTAACAGCAAAGAGTATGGCTTGGTTGTACATAAGCTTCATGGCACGATCGAAGGAAAAGAAATTAAGAATGGTAGATGAGATAAAAGAAAAGGAAACATAAGAGGAAAACAAAAGGCATGCAGAGATATTTCGATTGCATAGTTGTTGCACACGGATAGCTTGAGTGTTTCCATGCCGTCGGAGAAAAGAGAAGAAAGGAAATGAATAGGATCGCAGCTTGGCCGGAATTAGGCCTAGGCTAGAAATAAGATTATTATCGCTATTCGAAAACTAATCCGAACTACAAGATCACTAGTGAATTTTAAAAATTCATTTTTCACACAGAGAAGAACCTAATGCAGACTAACGAGCATGAATGCAACAAACAAATTAATATAACCTATATTAATTTAATTTATTTAGAAAATAATTCCTTTGCCTAAAGAAAAGTGACAGCAGACGAATATTAAAGTTAAATTTTAAACTATTTCCAAAAAGTTTTAAAATTTAGTGAAATTTAAATCGCATTCCAAAATTTGAAATTTTGGGGTGTGACAGTAACTCACACCGATATACTAATCGTTGTGTGGCGCAAGCTTTCGCGTTGTCCAATACCCTGGAAAACGGCTATCCGAATAGATTTTAACTCTGCAGAGGTTGTATACAATTCCCCACAAGGTATACCAGCCCTCCCCATCATCATGGATTGGACAGGCATACTAATGGTCCCATACCTACTTGGCGTCACCAAGCACCACTGCAAAAATACACCGACCAGGGGCTTCACAAATATCATCTTCATCATGTAGAGAGGCCTGACTAATCACCATACGCCGGATCCCGATGCCTGCTACATCAGGTCTTCTCCTGGCTTCCGCTGGAACTCCTACCCTCCAGTTGGGTACCGGGCGATCACTATAGTAGGGTGTGATTCCAAACCTTTCCATTCAAGGCATGTGGTTGTACGAATGGTGCTAGGCAAGGCGGCACACTAATCGGTTCTTATACGACCGAAACAGGCATCTTCAATAGCTATCCTCAAGGAGGAGTCGCGTCCCAGAGATAGCTCCTCCCACAGAGAGCTACTTCGCCTATTCCCGCCAAAGTAATATCCCCACTATGGGTTGCACATTTATCACTAGTACATATATATCTACCATCCCACATTTCATGTTCACACGCACTCCACCAATCACACACACCATTTTACACAAAAAGCATGTATAGCAAGATTAATTAAGTACACATGGTAACAAGTCCTAAGCAGCATGTCATTCCAACATATCATTAAGGTATTAATGATAGTTGATCCTAGGTTTAATAGTGGAAATGAGTTAAGAAACATCAAGGCATGGCAATCAACAAGTACTTAAGATCATTCTAGCATTTAAATCACATTTAAACATCATGCACAATTATTTATAAACTGGGCTCTAAGTTGGATCATTTGCAAACATAGGGTCCACATGATCAAAGGGGTTAGGACTTGCCTTAACCAAAGTCTTCTTCTTCAAGTCCTCATAATCCATGTCTTCAATTCTTCCTCACAATCTTGATCATCTATCGAATTAAAAGTAAATACGACGAATAAATCTACCACGCAAACAATTAACTAAGCAAGCAATGAGTCAAAAATAAGCCAAGCTGGGGCCAAATGAGGAAGTTTCTAGTGGTGACAGATAGATCATGAATTTATATGAATTTTGGTGAAAGAATCGCCAAAATCGGAGCTAGAATGAAAAAGATATGGATTTTACAAATTTGCATGAATGAAATTAATTAGGATTAAGCTAGAGATTGAGTATCGCCCAAATCCTAATGAATTTCGAGTAACCAAGGGCTGGACAATTTTTAGAATAAAGTCTAGTATTTTTTAGAGTTTTATGGAATTTTTTTGATATTGGAAAATTGCACAAAATAACAGTCTGTGTGTACTGGCCGAGTGGACTTAGCAATTTACACAGGGTGTGGGAGGCTAACTGGTGGGGCCACGGAGCGGGTCCCCCGCGGCCCACTGTTCTATGGACTCGGTCCATATGCATCGTGGACCGAACGGGGTGTGTGAGGGCGGTTCACGGTGCACCGCGTCCGTGCACTAGTACAGATTTGCTCATTAGTGACGTTTTTACTATAGATCCATCACTATTTATGGGGTTTTTCCCATTTTCGGCCAACTTTATGACGTTTTTCGCGGTCCTTCACTAACAAGCCTCATTTGTGACAAAAATCTGTATAAATCGATGAACAGTATTGTCCGGTGTCGCCGGTTTACTGTTCTGGGTAGGTTCTGGGTGGCCGATTCGTCACTAAAATCCCGTTTCGAGTACGGCGACCGACAATTTTCGTCATGACGCAACCCCACGGGTGTTTCTGGCCTTTATGGCATCCTAGTCAGCAAGAGGGGCCCATGTGTCAGGCTTCGCGGGCCCACGGTGAAACCATTTTCGTCACTAAAATTTCGTTTGACCGCGTAAATTGCCACAAGGCGCACGGCAAAGGGCAATTGGGGCCCACGTATCAGGAGACGGGGTCCCAAGACCCAAGTATTTTTTGACGCTGATTTTATTTCCCAGCATGGTAATGCCACGTGCGCACGATGCAACACTACGCGGCTTACATGTCAGTCAACATGGGACCCACAACTTTCATCATAAACCCGCCCCAGGGGCGTTTTTGGCCTACGTGGCATCCTGGTCAGCAAGATGGGGCCCATGTGTCAGGCTCCACGGGACCACGGCCAAACCATTTTTGTCACTAAAATTTCGTTTGACCATGTAAAATGCCACAAGGCGCACAGCAAAGGGCAACTGGGGCCAACGTATCAGGAGACGGGGTCCCAAGACCCAAGTATTTTTCGTCACTGATTTCATTTGCCAGCGTGTCCATGCCACGTGCGCACGATGCAACACCACGCGGGCCCACATGTCATCAACATGGGACCTACTGTCATGTAATTTTCATCGTAGCTATGGTTTGCAGTTTTGCACACTACTAGTCTGAACGCGTCCCACAAGGAAGCACTCGCCGGTCCTGCGTGTCAGCTACGTGGGAGAAACACATGAAGAAACACGCGGGCTCACATGTCATCCACCGTGGGGCCCGCGGCCAAACAATGCCACGTTGTGCACAGCAAAACGCCCCTGGGGCCGACGTGTCAAGCTACCGGGGCCCACTATCAAATTAAAGTACTATTAATACAATTTTCGTTACTTATTTTGGTTGCCCGCGGCTAAAGGCACGGTACCAACGCGGGACCCATGTCTTTGATCCCACATGTCGGGTGCCTTGGGGCCCATGGTCACCATTTTAATGTTGTCACTTCTTCTACCCGCGAGTAAGGCCACGTGGCGTCCTTCACGTCGCTCCGTGGGCTGGATCTATGAGCCCGTACTTTTTTTTTTTTTTTTTGAGGAAATCTGAGAGCCCGTACTATAAACCATACCGTCAAGCTGGATCTGGAGAGCCCATTGCAACCAGCCTGGGACACAATGTCGCTGAGCGGCCCACAAGGGGAGGAATGACAACATGAAAGTGGCAGTGTAGGCCCACTAGATTAATGAAAGCGGCGATGAAGGCGGTGGAACTGTCCATATGGAGAGATATCCGGATCGATGCAGATGTACTCGCCTTCCGGAATCCTAAGCTCACTGGCCTGTGGGACCACCAACCAAGCTGGGCCCACCAGTCATTGAAACAAGGTATTTGGCTGAAAGCCAACCGATCGGAGTGCATGCTCCGTGATTGGCTAGTGGATGCGCGCGCATGGAAGCATGCCTCTGCAACGGAGGGAGTTCCTCAGCAAGCATGCATCTGTAGCTAGCTGCTCTGTGATTGTGTGCATATATTTAAATAAACTCACGAAAAATTAACTAGTGTTTGACTAACAGTACATCCGATCCATAAATTAGTAGTCTCCCATTAGATCACTTACAACTGCACACACTTAAACATCATATATAGTTCAGAAAAAAATACAAAGTAGAATGAATATATATTATTAATTACCTAAACATCTAGTGAGGTAGGCCTAAAGAACATAGAGACCTACTTGGGCTCACCAACAACCGGGAAGTATATGCTCTTGTAGTCGAAGGGGCGATGTGGCTTATCGAGACAAAATACGCCAACATGGCCACCTTCGAAACCCAAGTCAGATACATAAACACGGCCACCTTGGAGCGATGACGAGCCATACGGCACATCGTAGAAGAAGGGGCAGTTTGCCCCTAGGAAGAGAGAATAGTGACCTCCAAAGTCATCAGACTTGAGCCTCCAATATTTCTTCTCGTTGTTTGGATCAACAAGCAGCTCATAGACCAGCAAGCCTGTCATCACGGGGAATATCAGATCATTTCGATACATCCTGACACCGCGGCCCATGCCACCGCGCTGATTAATATCAAGATTACCAAACATGCAGATCAAAATGATGTTGCCTTCAGGGGACTTGGCAATGTAAATAACTCTTTCCACCGGCCAATAATCCAGCCGACCCTCCATGTATGCCGTCCCATGTATCATCAATTTAGGATTGTTGCATGGCCTCTTATCAATGTCCCATGTTAGTACACTTCCAGCCTTGGTGACTGCCACAACATTTCTGTCAACCAAGATGGCATCAAAGTAATGTCTATCCCCGCCACGGTAACTTCTGGAAAGTACATCGTCATGTCCTGCTTGCTGTGTCAAAGCTGTCCAACTCGGTTCGCCTTCCTGAACGAAGGCCATGAGCCCCCAGGAGAAGATGACGACGACCATATAACCCCCTCCCTGCCTCAGCGTGCGGCAAAGTACAACACGCTGCACATACGGTTTGCATCCCCAATATCCCTGCTGCCTCAACTCCAAGGCAACATCCATATTTGTACCCTGTATCTCGGATAATGTAGGCAGGCCGCGAGTTCCACCTGTAACTGGATTGACAAGCTTCAGATTATACTCCTCATCGCTAGTAACAAGCCAGTCATCTTTGCCTCCTAACCAGCTCTGCCCTTTCAGTTCGTCTGACTGGCACTGGAACCACCTTTCAGGATCATAACGGGCCCAATCACATCCAGCATGTCCAGCAGTCACCCTATACCCAACATGATGCAGACCGAATTTCCCTGCCTCATGATTAGCATCAGTCTGCCGCGCCCAAGCAGAACTATAAACAGATGTGATAAGCATGGGGAGGCCAGACCATACGCGGTAGACCTCCTTGCAAGCTTCTTTAAATGACTTGCCAAAGGAATGTGACCGTAAAATGCCAAGGCCATGGCCATCAACTTTCTCCAAGATGTAGCACAAGACGTCTAGCGAAAGGGTGTTTGCCCCCCTGTCCATGCACAATAATGATAATGAACACATAGATGAATTATGAAATCAGGCTCTATATATTTATCAGATGATGATGGTGCAGATGTGATGAACATATTAATAAACCATTTAATTGACTATTTGCATATATTAATTCAAAAATGATTACCAATTAATTCACTAATTGGATGAAAATGATAAACCATTTAATCGACTAATTGGATATATTAATCTGAATGTGAACAGAACTTTTAAAGTCTGGATGAGGTGCATAGATACATATGAGCTAATATATACGATATATGGCTTACACCTAGTACTGCCCTCTGTATATATATGTGTATATATATATATATATATATATATATATATATATATATATATATATATATATATATATATGTATCAGATACAGGTGAAATGATAATCGATTTTGATGAAATCGATCAGAAGCATGGTGCGCGAAACATGAATAAAAGCGGTTGAGTTAACTTACTTTCTCCTACGCTGGGAGGTCTCGCCACCATCACCCCTGGTGGGAGCACCAAAAACCCTTGCTTGGGTGGGGAGCTGTCCATCGCCTGCAGATGCGCCTCCAAATGCGACGGCGGAGTCACCACCGACGCCGAGTGGACTCAGGTTGACCCTATCGTCATCTTCGGCCATAGTCGTTGCTCCTCTCTTCTCAAAACTAAGCACAAATCGATTGAACAGGGTGGATATAGTACAGTGCATGTGAGAAATGGATCCAGAATAAGTTGCAATCGTGGGTAAAATCAGCGCCCAAATGGATTGAGAGACCTACAGAGGCCTTACCTTGAAACTCCATGTCGAAGACGGTGAGGACGATGTGAGGTGCATGGTTACCGGAAGAGGCAGAGTATTGGGGAGAAAATGCGAAGCAGTGAACAGTGAGAAGGGGGCGATTCGGCGAAGAAGAAGCGGCGCGGCCCTACAGAAAATACTGTAGCCAAGCAGTGTGCATTGAATTACTGTAGCGACCGATCCCTGGCGTTCAATGCAAAAACCAATGGCAGCCATTGCATGCAGTCCTTAAGTTGCAGTCGCTTCAACAACTCCACTTGATCTTCATTCGTTTCGGAGGTTAACTTATAGCCGACCCTTCCTGTCACCAACATGTGGGTCCACAAAAGTCTTGGGACCACCAGTCAGTCAAGCGATCATTAAGCTAGTAGTGGACGAAGCCATGGGTGAATCACCGGACCTTCCCGAGATGCACTACAGCTCATTTTCAACTGCCTGAGTAAAAACTTGACAAGACAAGGCAATGGTGCCAGCCGCCCGTCTTGACTCATTTTCAACTGCCTGATGATGAGCAACCACGCTTTTGGTCTCCGTGTGAAGCAACCACACTTGGGTCTCCGCATGGTAGGCTCTGTCAGAGAACACTTCCTACTAGTAGTACTGTAGTTCCTAGGCTCTCGCGGGTTCCCGTGCTACCATGCCATTGCAAAATTGCATAATCCTGAATATGCCACTGTCAGTGACATAGGTGGGTCCCACCTGTCACTGAGATGACAATGGCATATACGGGATTTACTACAATTTTTTGCAAATGGCGCCTATGAAATTGCCCCGTTGATCAAACTCCCATTGAGGGGAAAAATTTGAGTGCAAATGGTGTATTCGGTGCAAAGGTGCAAACATAAACCTGGAGCCCTCAGATCACGATCCAACAAACACAATTGAGGCAGCGGGTTACCACGATCTCACTTAAGCAATGTTGTAGAAAGCCCCCGCAAAAAACATACTATCCGCAAAAAAACTCCAGCACGGTTCTTCCTCCTTCCTCCTCCCACGATCTCTTTCATCTTCCCTTCTTCCAGAAAGACAAATTGACCTAGGGACCATGGAAGCCAAGATCGAGGGGACAACAAAAGAGTACAATAACTTGAAGCGGTTGAGGTGGCTATCTGCCGCCACCATTCTGATACGAAAACTGACGGTCTAGGGCTGCCTGCACGACTAATGCCTTCGCGGCAGCGACGGCCATGCTATCCATGCCTATTTCCATGGTGACATGATTTGCATCATACAAATCAATAGTCACGTGGGCTGGTGATTTTGTGCACCGCAGAGAGGAACAGATCGAGTTCAAATGGAGAGATTGATGAACTGGGAAAGAGCTCCAATGGAGGATAAGAAACCATTACCATAGACACAGGCATGGGTGATCAAAAAAAGTAACAGACAGATCAGGAAGATGGGGAACGGGGAACCATGTGTGGGATCTTTTTCAGCGAAAGCATATCTTTTCCAAGGCGTTGTTGCAACAGTGCTTAAGTGGGATTGCGGAACCTGCACCCTGATTCCTGTGCACTAGATCATGATCTGAGGGATCCTGTTGAATGTTTGCATGTTTGCACCGAATATTTATTTGCACCAAAAACTCCCCCCCCCCCCCCCCCCCCCCCCCCATTGAGACTGCCCTAACATATTCCTTTTCCTTTGGAAGGTCACTTAATCCAGGTTAAACCCGTGATGACATATTCCTTTCCTTTCCTTTCCTTTGAAAGGTCACTTAATCCAGTGATTTTGTATCAAAATCGTGCTCGATCAAAATCAGCTGCTTCGTGGTAGGTTCGCGAGTGTTAGTACACAATGGGAGCCCACAAACTGTACGCCTCCTGCGCAGCCTGCATTTTCTTCTGGTGCACAGCATCACTCGCACCATAACAAAAGGCATTAATGTCTCCCTCCCATGCTCATCCGCGCATCACTCGCACCACAAACTCTCGCCCTGCGTCGAGCTTCGGAGACACTAGAACAAATATGCTGATTAATGACGTTTTTAACGCGTCACCGACTGCTTATAGTGACGAATTTTTTGTCATAAATCGCGATTTATGACCTTTTAGGTACCATCAGCAGTCGAGCGTGGTCAGTCGTGATTTATGACCTTTTACGGGGGTGAGGGTACGGATCCTAAATTGTCATAAACATCCGGTACCTCACAGACGTTATCCTGCCACGATGGCGGGATGACATGGCTTCCAATGTGGCAGCAACGCCACAACGGCAAGATGACTTGGCAGCACTGCCATGATGGCAGGGTGATGTGGCTATCCACGTGTCATCTTCCTGTTGGTCCACATGTCATTTTCCCGTTTGTCCATGTGTCATTTTTTTACAGGTCCACATATCTTTTTTAATGGTCCACGTGTCAGTCTCTTGTTGGTCCGCGTGTCATCGTTCTATTGGTCCACGTGCCTTTTTTTTATTGGACAACGTGTCCTCTCCGTATTGATTCACGTGTCATCGTGCTATTTGTCCACGTGTCATTGTTCTACACCACCGCGTGTCACTCTGCAATTGGCCCACATGTCATTTTTCAATTTGTCCACGTTTCGCGTTGCGAAAGGTCCACGTGCCATTATTATACTGGTCCACGCAGGCCCATTTGCGGTCCAACTATTTCGTCACGAATCATATCAGGTTGGATCGTCACAAACATATGCCGAATTAATCAACTGTTAGACACATACATGACACTTAAACCAAAATGATGGCAAATTTCACATTCTGTCCAGTTCACGAAATGATGCCACAGTATACAAATGGTGCCGCACAACACAACACACAGAGGAGTTCAGAAAACCACCAAAACCAATCAGACTAGAAACAAAGATCATCATTCAGACAAGGTAAGGTTTTGGTTTGTATGAAATTATCAATCAATCAAGTAGGTAAAGCTATATTGCATATTTAAAAAATCAGTACAAGAAAACAGGTTTTTAGTCACCAAGTTTTAGTGACCAAGGAAATTTTTTCTTTGTTGGTCACTACAAGTTGATTAATAGTGACCAACTTTGAGATTTTTTGTGGATATATGATTTTAGTGACCAACGTTATGTGTAGTTACCAAGGTTTTGTTGGTTGCTATATAGTTTTAGTGACCAACATATGCAATTATTGGTCACTATATTCATATAGTGACAAGGTTTTAGCTACCAAAATGTGACCAAGCTTGTTGGTGACAAACTAGCTATTGCGACCAATAATACACATACAGTGACCAAGTACCTTGGTGAATAATGATCATTTTTCTTGTAGTGAATCATAGCTTAAGACCGCATGCACATAAATAGAGTAGGCTCTAGATTGGGTCCTACATTAACTATTATAGGATAAATATGTTCAAGGGAGTTAGAGCTTGCCTTCTGGGTCCGCTTCCAGTTCTTCCGCGAAGTTCGGGTCCTCGTTCTCCTCCTCCTTGAACCCTCAGTCAGCTATCAAGCGCAAAAAAAAAAACACTAGCATAAAAAATAAAATAAGCCAATAAGAACCAATTAAGATCCAATTAAATAAAATGAGAGAGAGTTCGGGTAAAAGTTGATGGTGTTGGAATTGGGACGGAACATAAGGTGTGGCGGCTTAAGGGAGGTTTTATGGTGATTCATCCATTGGTGGCCGCACCATTGGATAGGTTGCGTCACGACGAATGCGTGAGCGCAAGAATCGCTATAAACGGGGCTAGGGTTTCGAAGTTATCGTATTTTGGAGGTGATAGGGACCTATCTGTAAGTTACAAATAGTTTTTAGGGGCTGATCTGGAAAAGATAGGGACTAAAGTGTAGCTATGGAAAAGTCTGTGGGTGTTTGTGTAAAAAGGAAAGTCCTAAATCTAATTTAACTAAAGTCCAGGGGTCATAGTGTAAAAAGATAGGACCTTTACTTAATTTAGACTAAATCTAGGTGTGTAGGTGCAAAAGTCTAGGTCTGTGCTTGAATAACAAAAAGGTCAGGGGGCTTGGTGTAAGATCTAGGGGCTTATGTGTAGATTGTGCAAGTACGAGGGGCTTGGTGTAAAAATACATTGCTCAGGGATTTTCTAGAATTTCTGGATTTGTTTTTCTACTGGAAAAGTGGTGCATCAGGTCCATGGTCATGTGGACACAGTCCACGGTGCCAGTCTAGCTATTGTGCTGTAGACCGCTTACACACCCGAAGGGGTATGTAATCGTGGGCATGGATGCGAGGATGGATGGCTGCGGGTGATTGAGGGTGAAACATAGTGGACGGAACAGTGGGCGGCGGCGGCGTTGGGGCTCGGGCTTGCTGGAGTCTAGCCGAAACGGGGCTCCGGTGGTCCTGGCCAGTCATGGGCTAGGTCAAGAGGGAGAGGAAGTCGTGGCGGAGGTGGGAGAGGGGTTCTTGGTGGGTTGGGCTCACCGGGAAGCGCAGCGCAGCAAGCTCGCCGGAGAAGATAGGGTGGTGCTTGGTAGAGCTCGTGCTAGGGTGAGGAAAGAAGGGGAAGGTGGGGTGGCTTTTATAGGGGAGCTCACGCGCATCGCGATGACGGATTGGCGGGGCTGCGGCGGTGGTGCTGAGGTGCCCCGACACGAAGGGATAGGATGGCAGCCGGCTTTCCTAGCCATGTGACGGCGAGGCTTCGCGCAGGCCGGGACGTGGGGCACCAGGCGTCGACTTCTTCGTCGCCAGGCGTGCCATGCGAAGCTGCGGAGCATTGTTGCGGCTACAGGCAGGTGGCTTTGATGAAGGTCGCGACGGCGGTCATCGGCTGAGGTGTCCGGCAGGCACGCATGCGAGTGGTGCAGGCAATGGGATGGCGCGCGTAGTGCGATGTCGTGGCGCCAGGTGGCCTGCCTTCACCGTTAGGCGCTGGACAGGTGCGGCGGGTGTGGAAGGCATGGCGGTGTTCGACACAACGACAGCGCTGGGGTGGCGTAATGGAGAAGACGACGGACGTGCGTCGATGCTGGGCCGGGCGGGTGCTGGGCTGGAGGGGTAAGGCCCATGTGGGAGAGGGAGACGGAAAGAGGCTGGGCCGCAGGGAAGAAAAAGAGGTGGTCGGGTTGGGCTGCTGGGAAGAAAGGAGAAAGGCTCGGCCCAACATGGGTTTTAACCTTTTCTTTTTCCCAGGATTTAAGATTTAGGGAAATTCAACCAAGCTTACATCAAATTCGAATAATTCAAAAAGGCAAGGGTCCCGTAAAATCCAGAAAATCCAGAGAGCACACACTTGAGAAAGATTCATGTTTTATTTAGTGAAATTTCATGATTCCTATGTTTGGCTATTTTTATTTTAGGGTTTTGAACTTTGAAAATTCAAGAAAATTTGGCGGTTTGATTTCAAAGTTTTCTAGGGTGAAATTTTAGGGTGTCACATCGGAAGCGCTAGGTTGTGACCAGGCTGGGCGAGCGACACTTCATGCCGTAAGGCTGCATTGTCAAGATGGGCAATCCGCGCCGCCTATCGAGGGCATGCCAAGCCGCACCAGCCAATTCCCAACTCCGGTCTCTCACCGACAATGATTCTTTTTTTCTTTGCGATCGGGTGCCTCAAGGAAGCCAACGGGAGAGAGAAAGACGAGGATGGATAGGGACAAAGCCGAGCTTCCCACGGCAACTGTTATTATTTTTCCCAATCATTGATGAGAGAATTCCCTATTTGCCCTAATAAAAATGAAGCTTCCTTCTTTGGCCTAAAATGAACTGAACTTCCTTGTGTGACCAAGATTTCAATTTTGGTTCTTTATATGGCCCTACTGTCGACTCTGTTAGCTTCTACCGTGAAGCAAGCCTTCCCGTCAATGCGAAATGACTATCGTACCATCCTTATCCATGACTTGCCCTCCTTATCCACGACTCTCGTACGCTCGCGAGAGGGAAGAAAAGAACAGAGCACGGCGACGGCGAGGAGTGACTGGCCGCAAATCCTGAGCGCTCGCCACGGGCCAACGCTTCACCGCTCGCGAGGACTCCGGCAAAGCCAGGCGCCCAACGAGGCTGTCGCCCGCGGTCGCGGATCCCAAGCGCCGCTCGCCGTAGGATAGGGCTATGCCATAGGCAAGGACGCTCGCAACGCCGGGCGCTCGAAACATATTGGCTAGGTTTACGTGTTTCAGAGACCAAAGCGTATTTTCTGTCTTCTATTTTTTTTCCTTATGTTGATTGCCGAGGCAACGAACATGTGAGCAGCTGTTTTTGTCAGGCAATGCCATCAGCGCATCAACCAAACAAGTCCCTAATTTATGTGTCTACAAAACCCAACTTGTGAAACTTATCTATATTCACAATGAAACAAATACCAATAGAACTCTATTTGTTAAATATTACATCCAGGGGTAAAATTGTATTTCTGTCACCAACTTAATGGTGTTAAGTGGTCAAATTGACAGAAGTGCCAAGGAAGGAACGAAAATTGAAATCCAGGTCATATAGGGAAGTTCAATTCACTTTGGGTCAAAGAAGAAGGCATCATTTTTATTAGGGCCAAATAGGGAATTCTCTCATCATTGATTGGGGTTGCGTCATACTGCCGATCTATCAACACTCGAATAAGGAGGAGGCGGGTAGCCTCTCTGTCCGACAAGGACGTTACACAAGCCGTGTTGCCCACGGTGGCTTGGTGCATGGCGGTTCCACGGCTTAAGCACACTACAACAATAAGCCACTGTAGGGGCAGGCTAAAACCACTGTAGCGTCAGACTGGTCAGTCCGCCGCTACGCATCTGAAGCTAAAAATCATGATTTGTAGCTGCGGGTGCATGGAACCGCCGCTACATATGCTTTTGTAGTAGCGAACCCTGTCATCACCCGCCGCTACAAATGATTTACAAAAAAATAAAAAGAAAAAATGGGACCACTCCCGGCCGATGCGCCGCGCCCGCCACCAAGCCGCCGTGCGCCCGCACCTGCCCGATGCGCCCGCCACTGAGCCGCCGCCCGCCGCCGCAAGCGCCCGCCACCTAGGATGTGCCCGCCACTGAGCCGCCGCCTAACGCCGCACCCGCGCCCGCCACCTAGGACGTGCCCGCCGCCGCACCCGCGCCCGCCACCGAGCCGCCGCCCGCTGCCGCGCCCGCGCCCGCCACCGAGCTGCCGCTCGCCGCCCGCCCAACGCACTGCCGCTGCGCCTGCCACCGAGCCGCCGCCCGCACCCCCCCTCCCCCCCGACGTGCCACCGCCCGCACCCGCCCGAGACATGCCCGCCACCAAGCCGCCGCGCCCGCACCCGCCACCGAGCTGTCGCCCACCGCCGCGCCCGCGCCCGCCACTGAGCCGCCGCCCGCCCGACACGTAGGGCCCGCGCCCAACACACCGCCTCCCGCGGCCGCCACCGAGCCACCGCACGCCCGATGCGCCGCGCCCGCCCCGATGCACCGCCGCGCCTGGGAGAGAGGGGAGGTGCGGCAGAAAGGGGAGGATGAAGAAGGGGAGCCGCCGCCGCACCTGGGAGCTGCTGGAGACAGGGAGGCAGAGGGAGAGCTGTCGTGGGTGAGAGGAAGAGAGAGAGAAAGAAAGAGAGGAAGAGGGAGAGAAATACGGGCGTGGTTGGTTGAGAGAAAGCACAATCTGTGTGCTCACCCCTGATTGGTTGAGAGAATGAGATTGGGATTGGTGACGTGGCAGAGGAAGAGAGGAAGTAGCATCTCCTTTGTTAGAGGCGGATGACTGTAGTCCGTGGCTACAAATCGATTTTTAGCCGTGGACCACCTTATGGTCCGCGGCAACACAGGAGACGATATGTAGCCTTGGACCGTAATTTAAATCCGTGGCTACACATATTTGGCTTCTGTAGCTATAGTGCAGTTTTGTTGTAGTGGCACCAGCCATGTTGCGCCTATGGCAACTCTATCAGTAGCAGCTATGCTCGCGGTGGCCACACCTTAAGCATCAGCCATGTTGCGCGTGTCAACGACTACGCCTTTAACGTGGCGGTGACCCATTATGCCACAGTTGATCAACTCGCGGCAGACACCTGTGGATGACCCATCGGCGGCATAGACGTGCTGTTGCTATACGGGTTGCCTATGCGTCCTCTTAATTATTGGAACCCATTAACCAGCTACCCGTCTAAGTTCAACGTATTTGCAGTCGTCGAGCTCAGTCGCCGCTGTCGTCTTCACGTCGACAGCTTCCCCCGCCCAACCGAACCATCACCCCAACCGCTCCGCCGCCTCCCCGACATCGTCATTGCCCGCCGCTAGGGATAGCAATCCCACCCGCGGGTTTTGCACCCGACGGTTGCGGGCATGGGTGTCGTTTTGCACCCACATCCGACCCGCGAAGACTCGGGTGCGGGCGCGAGTTTCGTTTCACACCCACGGGTGCACCCACGCACCGGAAAGTCAGCACAACCTCCTTTGAAATATATCTTAGAGGTGATTAAGACATGCATTTTGAAGAATTTTATTTAAATATCCTCTTCATCTTTTTAAGTGATTTTAGTTAAAATGGATTCTTCATCATATATTCTCTAGTCCTTCAAATTCTCATGATTTTTGGGATTTTCTAAGTTAATATTTTGAATTTTTTGAAGAGAGCACAAGTTAAGATTTCGACCCGATGGGCACCCCACACCCACCCTAAACCCGACGGACGCGGACGCAGGTGTCAATTTCCACCCGCAGGCACGGATGCGGGTGCCATTTTTCACCCGAGGCATTCCTCGTCACCGATGGGTTTTTGCTCCACCCACCCCGTTGCCATCCCTACCCGCAGTGCCCTCTCTTCCTCCACCCACAACCTCCTCCCGCGGCCAGCTGTGCCACATCACTTCGCCGAGCCGCCCGCCCACCCCGCCGCCGCCGTGCAAGCCCCGCCCTCCCCTCGATTCTCCGATGAAGCTCCCCTGTCCATACACCGCCCACCGTCCTCCTGTCGCGCCACCCCGCCCACCAGTCGCTGCCCACCGCCAAGCTGACCTGCTCCCCGTGACATAAATCTAATCCTTAAGCAGAGACAAAGGAATTTAGTTCCGTACGCTTACGGGATACGTAAAGCAACGCAATGGTATGGCATCCACTTCAATCTCCACAGGTCTTGAGTCCGACGCCCAGGTATGGACAATTGACGCCCAGGTATGGACAATTGGAGAAACCGGTGATTATGTGTGGCTCTGAGTAAAAATGGTGGGTGATTGCGGGTGGCTTTGTGGTCACACGGGAGACTTCGTTGGCCTGAAAATATTTTTTAATTTTAATATCATATTTTTTTCATTTTTCCTATGATTTGAGCTCCTCGATCCAACAAAACTGTCTCTCATGGTTCGAACCCCCTACCTCCGATATTTTATCCGCTGTCTCTCACGGTTCGAACCCTCAACTGTGAGAGAGGGTATCTCCGATATTTTATCCGTGTGGGAGAGAAACTTCCGATGATTTCTGATGCAATATGTCTCGCAGCTGCTTATCCGTGAGAGATAGCCACTGTAAACCGTCTGATATGTGCCCGTATGGTTCATTGCGATCATGTCCATTCGAGGAGCCACATAATTTTTTAAGTACTCGAAAAATCACCATACCTTCACAAATATGGGGACACCCACCTTGGAGGAAGAGGATAAAAGAGTTTTTTTTATATAATTTAATCTTTCTAAATAATAAATTCTAAAAGCGACCATTCCCGAAAACTATTTCATGTTTTGACTCTCTGGGTCCGCGCCCACATCCTTGGCGCTGAAGTTGAATAAGCAAACACCAAGGACATTGGCACGGATATGTACAACATCCGCGCCAAGGTCCCTGGCGCTGACCCTTTGGCCCTGGATAAGCAAACGCCAAAGTAAGTGATACAAATTACACACCCAATCCAATGTTTAGGCATTTGTGTGGGTTGGCCGATGCCAAAACACGTGAACCCACGGAAGTATGATGAGAAAAAGACAGCTGAGCTGCTTCTCGGTTTAGATAACTAGGTACATAGCAAACACCCCATGAGGGCTCGGAAAATCACCATACCTTCACAAAGCAAGCATTAGAGTACAGAAGGGGACACCCACCTTGGAGGAAGAGGATTAAGGAGTTTTTTACAATTTAGTCCTTTTAAATAATAAATTCCAAAAGTGACCCCTCCCAAAAACTATTTTGTGTTTTGACCCTCAGGGTCCGTGCCAACGTCCTTGGCACTGAAGTTGAATAAGCAAACGCTAAGGACATTGGAACGTCCGCGCCTAGGTCCCTGGCGCTGACCCTCTGGGGCTGAATAAGCAGACGCCAGCGTGTGATACAAATTACACACCCAATCTAATACTTAGGCATTTGTGTGGATTGGTCGATGCCAAAACACGCGCACCCACGGAAGCATGGTGAGAAAAAGACAGCTGAACTGCTTCTCCGTTCAGAGGCAAACATATCTGCTGCCGTATCAAATTTGAAACCCATAGGCGGGAACAGTAGGCAAACCGCAGATACACTTGCGCGCACACGCATGCAGCTAGATGGATGCCCCAACTGCTTTATCCGTTTCAGAATCAAGACAAATGAACATTCAATCAGCAAGTCATGATAACAATTCAGACACATCAACCGGCCTGTGCATGCTGGTCAAAGAAACCAGCCTGCTTATTACTTCAAACCATGCCAACGAGAACAAGGACCAAATCAGCCACGCCCGCACATATGCTGACGGTTTACAAATCAAAAGCGGTTGGAAATGTTCCCTCGGTGGTATACATATGGCGAATAAAGCATATATACGAACGAGCACACCAAACTTGAAAGTAGCAGCATCCATAGCAAAATGAAATTCGGAGCTCACCTAGGCAATGTGTGACAGATAATACACGTCAGACAGGAAAGTGTAAGTAACTAACCAAAACTAGAGGATATATTTAGCTGCAGCACAAGCAAGATATGGAAGAAAAAAAAAATTCCTTGGTGTTGTTTTGAGAGTACGTACCTGAGTGCTGATCCCCTGAGCAATTTCTTCTTGTAGTAGTGCGAGTGACGTGGCTCTTCGAAGAGGGAGGGGTGGTGGCCGGCTTCCACCCCGTCCCACACCAGAGCGTTCCAAACGTCCTTCTCGATCTCAACGGTTGGCTTCTTAACGTGTACACCACGGCCCCGCATGGCAGGCAGCCGGCGCAGGCCCCAGCATCCCCTGATGTTGATGGTCTTGAGCGCGGGCGCCAGCATCTGGGCCTCGCATATCTGCTGCAAGACCGGGAGATCGTATAGGTGGATGGTGGTCAGATTTGGGAATGCAACGCATGCTTCTGGATGCTCTTCGTCCAGTACAAAGATATGCCTAAGGTCACCGCAGTGGATGATGTGGAGAACCTCCAATTCAGGGAAGGAGGAGACCGACACTGGAAGCACAAACCGGAGCCTGGGGCATGAGCGCAGGGTCAGGTGCCTTAGTCGTCCAAAGGAGCTGAAATGGTAATAGGAACCGCCTTTGCTCCAGATGCAGCGGGCCATCAAAAGATCTGATGCCCGGATAGTCTGCAGAGCCTCGAAGCCATATGTGCCAGGGAAGACTGTATCCAACTTGGAGCACCTCTCCACATGGCAATGCCTAAGGTAATTCCATTCATTCATGGGCATATGAGTACTGATCGAGGTGTTGTGAACGTGGAGGGAATCTGCACACCGTCTCATCAGAAGAGCCAAATTATTACGTGCAGGGATATATCCAAGCAGTTCACTCTCTAGCCCGCGGCTCCCTTGGCCAATCCCGACGTGGCGATCTGCCAATTCTGTAGTTGGGGGTACCATCTGCGAGAAAGCCTGTATGGAGGCATCATCACCAACCATGTCATGGACGTCACCATACTGCCATGCAAGTGGCCTATGTGTTGCTTCAGGCAGCTGAACACCTTCCCCACTATACACAGGCGAAGAGATGATATGGATATTAAAATAAACATCCACAAGCAGCCTACCCTTGCTTCGGTAATAATCTATTGCCGGCCACAAGGATCGAGCAAGCCTTGCGTCTGAAAGAATGGCATGCACCTGTAACCTAAAGGATTTTTTTATATGGTCTATAGATGGCCGAGAATATCCAACCCCACCTCGTGTGTCAATGCATAGCAACTCCAGTTGTTCTTGTATCCCACGACTCTTCTGGTCCCATCTTATTGCAAGAAGTCGCTCACAGCCCAGCAGAAACAGTCGTTTCAGGCATGGGACCTGCAGCACCATAGTTGTCAAATCAAGTATCTTGATGGCAGTCCCAGATAGGTCCAGCTCCACAAGATTTGGTAGTCCACGCAGAAACAAATATTGCAAATTTATGCAGCCCTCTAGGGAGATCTTAGAGGTCTTAGCATCCATCTGATACGTAGAAGAAGGACGCAAATTTTCTGGAGGTAGTAGATTAATAGCTGGTGTCCAATAGGATGATGCTCCGTAGCCATCGAGGCTGAAGGACATCAGAAAGGGTGGAAGCGTATCAGGCGCAGTGATACATTCAAGTTCATTGCAGCCATCAAGAATAAGCACACGAAGACTACTGGCCTTTGATAGGTGGCTTGGTACTGCTCTCATCTGACTGTTGCCAGACAAGTCAAGCATTTCAAGCTTTCCCTTGTCCATAAATGAGTCGCGGATGTCTGTTGTCTCCGGTTGATGAATACTAGGTTTGGTAATCCGCAGCCTACAAAGGTGAGGCAGTATTTTCTGTAGTTGATTGATGTACTGCCAGCATCTAACTCCATCTATATTTAGCTCCTTGAGGTTAGTCATGAGACCCATCTTGTCCTGAGATAGCATCTCGTCCCATTCTGTGTAGCGTATCTCCAGCACCCATAGGCTAAGCAGGAATGCCCACTCTGTATCTGTGTGGCCCCCTCCTTCACTTATCTTGTGCTTACAATGTTCCAAACCAAGGAATCTTAGGCTATGGCATATAAGGAAGGGTGGTGATGCAAAGCTAAAGGCACAATTAGAGAGAACCAGCACAGCAAGTTTGCTCGAATGTTTAAACATGCCAGATGTCAATGTAGTTGGACCATATAGTCCTTCAAGTGCTGGTTGATGGTCTGATCTTTCAGATGCTGGTAGATGATCCGGTCTTTCGAATGCCAAGAAGAATGACGATGCTGTTGCAAGTATATTTTCCATACCATTTACTTTTTGTTCCCTGGAGGTGATTGAAATCCAACGATCTTTAACTTGACACCTCATAGAAACATCAAGAATATTTGTAATCATCTTTACCAAAAAAATAGGTTTCAACCCTTGAAGCACACGATGAAGCAAAGATGCATCACATTCCCATCTTATCTCTCCATGCAATGCTTTGCTTATCTCTATTGCTCTATCCCCTTGTATGATCCCATCGCATATCCAGTAGTTGGAAGAATGAGCAGCCCAGCCAAATCTAGTGTTTATATGGAAATTATAATGAAGGGATAGCTCTAAGAGACAACAATCTCTGACCATTATTGAGTCGGTACCCAGCATGCATGGGTAGCGATCAACTATCGTAGCAGCCTCTCCATGGACCAGTGCACAAAATTCTGACTCTTTGATCTGATACTCTCCATGCACCAGTGTAGCAGAAAGGAAAAGATGGGTGTATCTTAGCTTTTCAGCTATCTCAGAACGACGGCTATGAATTGTCAACAACCTTCTCTTGTATGTCCATATCATTCTGTTGTTACGAAATTCTGTCATCTGAGGAATGCCAAATCCAGTGACATCAACCTCGTCATCACTTCCATTAAGAAAAATCATCATAAATCTGTCATCCCTCAGTGTTCGATCTATCTTTGTTGCTATACTTGGTATCACATCCCTAGAGTCTTGATCCACTCCATTGAAGTCATCCTCCTCATCCTGCTTATTGAACAACTCCATTGTCGTATGATCAAGTTTTAGTTCCTCTGCAATTGCTTTCTGCATTTCCCTTCTATTTTTCCATGCTGAGCAATCAATGTAAATTATTCTGTCAAAGCATAGTTCCCTGGGAGCATTCAATTTCATGGATGAAAGTACTTGTGCTATGGATCTAAGGACCGCAGAAGCCCCGAATCCATCCCATCCATGAAAATATATAATTTTTTTCTCTGGCCGTCCCTTAACAAATTCAAGTATCTGCTCTTTGGCTTCATCAATATCCCATCCAAATATATCCTGAAATAGATGAATCAGCGATCAATGTGAGGTTACCTTTTTTCTTGAAGCTTCAATTAATTACGTGTATAGTGATTCTTAATTTTTATCTAGCCTCACAAAGGTTAATAAGGGCTCCTTGAGTGAGCCTTGAAAATTTTAATCTAAGTGATGGTACTCAAATTAGATTCTAAGAAGATAAATAGTTAGGAATGTATATTGAAGATTCTTATCCTAGCCTTTATTATTCCACAAACAATGATTGCCACTATTGATATGGTTTTACGCTCTAATCCATTTAATGTTTCTTTTTGAAGGACATTAGTGGATAATAATTTGGCTGCCTGGCATGAACCAATTAATAAAGTAGCAAATATTCAGCCAACACCCAAAAGAGATACCTTTATATGGTCTCTTTATATCAAAGTGGAAGGTTTACAATTTTCCCTATATATAACGCATTTGTTGTACCCCACATTCCACCACATAAGCAGATTCTTTGTAGTTTGAAATTACCATCGAGGATCAATATATTTATGTTGTATTTGATTAATGGCATTGCTGTAACCAAGGATAAATTAGTTAAGTGTAATTCAATACACATTGCGAGATTTTGTTTCAGCAATTTAAATGAAATTATTCTGCATCTTTTTATTGACTGTCAGTTCGCTAAATTCATTTGTTAAGTTATAGAAGTTTCTTTTAACTTCCTCTGCCAACAAGTATTGATATTATGTTTGGCAATTGGCTAAAAAGGGTTGACAAGAAATTAAAGAAAATGATCTTGATTGGGGCTAGTACTATTTATTGGGCTATTTGGAATAATAAAATTTAAGTGATTTAAACAAATGCACAAAATTATTATATTATGCATGCGATCCACAAAGCAATATGTTGAATACGCTCATGATCTCTACTGCAGAAGTTAGAGAACCGCCCAAACACAGGAAAAAGATGTCGCATGCATGAGACCACAATACTCAAAATCTTTGCTTCTCATAGATGGTGATTCAGCAATATACTTCTTTAGTTTTCTCATATCCATATAGTTTGTTTTGGGAAGAATTATAGAAACTACCCCATATCTTACTTGGAATTTGAGATTCCACCCCACAAGCTGTTTTGTTGTAAATGGCCACCGACATGCTAGATTTTGTTGTAAAAACCACTCCAACGTATTGCACCTAGCTCAAATATTGCATCAAACATTCGATTTGTTTAACATTTTGGTACTTCACTTAGCCGCCGAAGTAGAGTTAATTTATTTGCATTCACTCCTTACAAAAATAAATGTTTCCGTACACTATATGTTCCCCTATCCCGAGGTTTTCCTGGCATCCTAGTGAGAACGAGAACTCGTAACCTCCCACAGCAGCACACCAGCTCATTCCCTTTCTATAGTCAATTATTAATTGAAAAAAACTTATAAGAATATTAATATGTCCTGCAAGTTTTTGCTTGCTAGCCAACTGATTTTCACTTGTACTATAATATGCCTCTCCTAACGGTGTCAAGGAGATGGAGTTCTTCATGCATAACGGAGAAATGTGGATTACGTAGCCATTAAAATAAGTCTCAGCAGAATTGGCTAGAAAGGAAAAAAATCAAAAATGAATTGGCTAGATGGAAACCAAATTAAGTAATCATTTCATGACCTCATCATCGTGATTGTAAAAAATGCGAAAGAGCAGTACCTCCGCGTCCATAATGAGTTCCTCCGTACAAAGATGGACAAAGCTAGAACAGCAACAGCGCAAGCATTAATCTAACCCATCAGTTGGGGAATTTTTTGCCGGCCACCACCTACGTAGATACATATGCAATAAATAAATGTTACATTCCGCTATATCCCGGTTTGGGGCTCCGACGGACAAAGTTGACACATGGAAGCAGCTTGAGAAGGAGAACCTGAACTGAAATATTTGAGGTCTTCCTACCTGCTACAGTTAAAGCAGAAATACGAGGCGGAGAGGATGGTTTGCATCGGAGGAGCTACCACAGCGTGCCCCTTCTCCGTTGTGTAGACCATTGAGATTCGTTTCGTGTGTTTGTTCTCCACATGTACGGTGGCCTGGTCCCTAGTGAATTTGATTCTCGCTGCTTTTCCCTTTTTCCTTACCCAAATGGCGGGGGAATTTCGTGCCTGCTTTGTCTTTTATAAAGAAGATTGTCTTGGTTGTTGAGCTACCGTTGCTCGCCCCTTCCATATGGTAAAGCATGCAAGATTCCTTTAGCGTTTCTTTGCTTCTTGCTGCTTTTTTTTTCTTTCCCTTTTCCTTGTCCAATGGCGGTAGAAATTGAGGCCTTGTCTTTTCTACAATTGCTTTGGTTCTGTTGTAAAGTTAATAATGCTTCCTACGGTCATGCTCCCTCTTTTTTGTAATACCCTGAGTTTTGCTATTTGTTAAAACTAGAATGATGGCCCACGTGAATGAGTGGGCATTCTTTGTACACATTTGATTCCTTAGTCTTGAATATTTTTCATCTAATACACTACCTTCTTCTAAATTGATATTCAACAATACAAAAATTGTTCCAGACTAAACACCTGTAAGAAAATAAAACATAATTTTTTATGCTTTTAAATGAATACAAATTAAGAAATAGTTATAAAAATAGCAAAGAAATGATTTTATAGTTTTTGGGACAAGTTGTGACTTATCTTTATTTTTCTTTTTCTCCGGTCAACATTTGTGACTAATTTGAAATGCAAGATTTTGAATAGGTATAAGTTCAGTCATTTCAGGATCTCAAAAGTTCGATGCGTACCAAAAATTATATATGAACATATGCAGAAACCACTCGCCACTTTATGATGTTCCTGCTAAAGCTTGCCATGGTTTGTTCTAGTGTCTTCCTTGGCCCTCCAACGTCAGGATATCTTATCCTTGTTCAGGATTGATGCCATGTCTGTCTGTCAATGGAATAAGAAAAATACTAAAAATTTCTGGGAATGATGATGTTACAAATGATGGTTTGGTTTAGTGTTAACTAGAAAAAGGGCGCAGCACCATATGGCCCGTGTGTGTAGCATATGTTTCCCACTCCCTCTGTTCACAAAAATAGTATCCATCTAGTTTTGTTCTAAGTTAAATTTTTTAAACTTTGACCAATAATATCTATAAATATATATTATTTCAAATTAAAAGAGTTATATATTTTGAAAGTCCATTTCACGATGAATCTAGTAAAATCATTTTCATGTTATCAATCTTTATAATTTTTTTGTTATGGAAAGTCAAAGTTCAAAAGTTTCACTTAGGACAAAACTAGATGGACACTGTATTTTTGGACAGAGGGAGTACTAAATAGGCCCCGTTTGATTCTTTTGCATTCGAACACAGGGGCTTTCAGCCGCAGGTAGTTCTCCTCAGTACGGCTAAACGAATGAACTGTATGATGTTTTTAAGTAATGATATATGGATCATACATGGTTATTGATTTGATAGAGTTTAGTTATATGAGTTCTGAGCTAAGAGGTTGTTTCTAGTTAATCAGGACATAGTTATTCGATCAATGTGCTCAAGGGGTGAGAGTTCCCAAACATTTTACATTTTAGGCCATCTAGATCAGATTCAACTGTTCTCAACAAATTATATACATGTGCACCAAATACTTCTTGTGCACCTGATATTTCCCCATGAGTAATAACCATATATGCAGATCCTTAATATTAATTCTCAAATATTGACAAAAGGTTGAGACCTGTAGGGCTTGATTATAATACTAGTGGTATTGGGCACCGTAAAACTCCTCTAGTTTAAAGGTCTTTTACTGTTAAGATTAATTCACATGAAAAGCAAATAAGGTTACGGTCACCATCTGGAATCCATGCCAATATATATTTCATATTTCAACTATCTTGAACTGTAATAGAGGACCTGAACAGTGTTATCTGCATTTGTTAGATACAGATAATATATGATTATAATGCACATCTAAGGTAGCAGAAAAGGCAATCAAATTGCTTGTTAAGACCATTAATGGTTATGAAATAAGGAAGTCTAGATATTATATATTCTCCCTTTATCTGATAACTAATGAAGTGGCTCCATTCATTGCTGCGGCAAGCCCAATCTTCATATCTAGGGGGTTAGTGCACTTACTATAAGATTCATGAAACTTTTGAGATAAAGATAAAGCCAGGGTCCTAACAGGAAAAGAACAAATCGAAAGGACCCACACCAGTAGTCTAGCGGCAGTTAGCTTCAATAGGTACAACTGAATTGAGGTTAATACAGTAGCTCTCATTCTTTTAACGGACTGGATAGGTAAAGTTAGTACTCGGGGTTGAAACTACGTCCTGAGCTTAGAGACCCGTCGAGAAAAAGGATCTTATGAGCTTGTTTCCTGAAGATGTGATGAGAAATTTCCTGGCACAATTCAAGTGACGTGATTAGTAGCACATAAGAATTCTGGATTCTGAAGAACAAATAACAAACTGCGGTGGTGCTTCTTGGCATCAGCTGAATATGTTCACTCCCAATACTGAGATATTCTTCTAACGCACTGGAAAAGCAAGACTGAGTTTCATTCCAGAAAATTTGATGAGAAAATATTCATGGTATAATTCAAGTGGAGTTGATGAGTACGACATGACTAATTAACGTAGAAATGTCGTTTCTTAAGGACAAATTAGCGAACAACTCTGGTACATATAGCATGTTTCAATTCATAACGGGACGTAATCCCCCGGGCATCTTTCATTGACACTGAGCCTCTCATTTAAATATCGGCCAATGCTCCATACAAGCTTGTAAATATTTTAAGATCCGAACATGCTCTCAGTCTTGTTTTTGTTTTCCCTGCAAGCACATGCAGTCGTGAACCATAAGAGGGTCCCTAATTGTATTTTATAGGAAACAGTAAGGAGGGAGAGTGCTATTACCTCTTGTTTAAGAGTTAACTCTTAGTATATATGAGACACTGCTGTACGGGTTCCACCTCTTGCAAGAGTTGGCAGCTGACTCTTAGCTATCTCCCCCATTAGAGACGCTCTAAGGGGAATGATAGGCAGTAGATACCTGAGCGGCAGCACGATAGAACAGGACATCACTAATTGAGCTAGCAGGGAATGAGTTGCAAATAGACATATTCATCTAGGGGAGTCTCTATCAGAGGGGGTACAGCTGTACAGGGCACTGAAATGTCTACAATGCTATGTAAAACAGATAAGATTATTCCTAAATGACCTATTTTCTCAAAATCCCAAGTGCTTTTATTTATGAAGGTAAGATGCACTTAGGTAAAGATTTCTTGCAGATTATACATTGGTCCCCTCGTGCTCTCTCAGAAAACAGAGAAGGATAAAGATATCTGATATTCTGTTTCATGGAGCGATTAAAATTGGTGAGTCCTGGACAATTGAGTGAAAGATATGGATAGCTACGCATGTATGCCTCTCAACATTTTGGCATGTTTCTGAACGCTATGACCAAGATATATCAATTATAATGGAGTGCTTCCTAGCTATACAGAAGAATTTATCTGCAGAAACTCACCTCATGAGCTACGGATCCACAAAAGATTGCCATCTCTGTTGCCTGATGACAAACCAGAGTATTTTCCCATGCATTGTTTCGAAACAATAAGAATATACTGATCTACTGCAGCTAAAGTAGCTGAGAGTTGAATGAGAGCAAGCAAACAAATCTGAAAATGATTCTGGTAAATGGAACAGTTGGGCCCTGCCTGCAAAAACCACGTGAGCCGCAGCTTGCTCATCACCCAAAACGCAGAGCTGACCCATGCAAGCTTGCACAGCTGCAAGAGCTCATCGTTGTTGCACAAAGGAACCGTGCACAGCGTCGAGATGTTGTTTTGTCATAGCGTTCACAAACTGACATGAAAATACACTAAACCCTCTTTGATAAGTCGATCTGAATTTGTATGAGGTCAATGTACAAATCTGAACCTATCAAAAGACATATTCCCCAAAATGGAGTACACGATGGTGCCGACCAGTTTGTGCCGGCGTACAGCAAAGAAGCTGGGTGTCAGCAAGGTGCTAGTGAACTCGATGGCCCCGATCGGCTGCCAGCCGTGGCGGTCCTTGTCCAATGGGTATAGCCGTTGCGGCACCAACAGTTCTGACCCTCCTCCATCTTCTGCAAGTGCAAAGACAGGATTCATCGAGCAAGTTAACTTGTCATGCATTACTAACCTCGCATAATGAATCGGCAATACCGAGTCATGTACTCAGTAGTCAGTGTACTGATAATGTATATTCATTGAACCTGTAGTGCTAGCTACATTCCAGGTTATTTCCACCATTTTAATTTAGCAGTGCTAGCTTCATGCTCTCCCATCACCTGAATCTATCTTATTATCTGAAGGTGCGATGCCGTTTGCACATCCTTGTGTACTGTTCTGTTCCCAGCATTATTTTAGCATTGTGGAGCAGTTTGTGGCAAATGCAGTGTGAGAGATTAGCGGTGACAACGGCAACGAACGCAGAGTCCATGTGTGAACCATCATCATTCTTGTCCATCTCTTTGTTTTTTTTAGGGAACTTGTCCATCTCTTTGTTGTAGCTAGCTATGAATGGAAGACTTGGCAGAAGGTGCTGATTTTTCTTCCAGTCGAAAAGAAAGGACTAATGATCCTCTAAGATCATGCCGACGACTGCACGAGTGTCGCGGGATCGATTCTGCCTTGAAGGACGCGACGTACGTACGTGCCGTGCCGATCGAGGTCATGGAGCCTGAGAAAGTGGAGGGCTATTAGCTCCACGTACGCCGACGTGCACGTAGCAGTCGCGTAGATGTGCCTGCAGGTCAGCTCGTCGGGCCCTGTCGATTAGTACGGCGCGCTCCTTGCCGTACTTACAGCATGAACATATACATGGGCCGCACCGACGGGTCCATGTTTCAAAATATAAGCAGTTGTTGACTTTCAGACATCGCGTTTGACCGTTCATCTTATTCGAAATTTTTGTGACAATATATAATCAATTAAGTCATCCTTAAAGTGTATCTAATGATAAAACAGATCGTAAAAAAATAAATAACATTTTCATAAATTTTTTGAATAAGACAAGCAGTCAAACACGATGTCTAAAAGTCAACAACTGCTTATATTTTGAAACAGAGGGAGTATTATTTTATTATTTAAAATCATAATTTGTGGAAGCAACCGGGTAAGAAAGATGGAGGAGGAAAGAACAAATTTTGCTATATTTATCACCTTTTGTTTTATTGTCTTTTTTCAGTTTGACTTTCCTTATAGACAGACATTATATATAATAATGATGTGGTTATTGCTCGGGTGTCTAACATAGGAGTTTCTTAATGTCGACAAACTACAATTGTCCGTTTCTCAGCTAACGATAAAACCGTCATTTTTAACCTCTAGCTCTTTCCCACACCCTCGTCCCGCGCTAGCCGCTAGGCCCCTCCCATCCATCGTCAGAACCCCCTGCGCACTAACCACTTGGCTTCGAGCTCCTCTGCCCGCCAAGCCACCACCGATGCTTCACCGCATCGCCATAGCACAACCCGCCGGTGGCCTAACCATTACCACAACCTTGATTCTAAACCTAGCCAACCTCAAGTGTAAAAAAAAAAAAAAAAAAAAAAACCGTAAAACCTCCTAACCCTATTTCTCACCGCTAGCAGTCAAAATCAAATCAACTGGACGTCTGAGAATTAGGAGGTGCATGCAATACTTTACTTTTAATCAGCAAAATTTATAGAAGGAAGCAATTCTGAACCATTTTTGTTTTGACGGAAACTTGCAGGCGCACTGCCCTTCAATTAAGCATGAGGAGGGGGGAAAAAAGTCCAAATAAGCAGCCATGGCTGCCTACATAACGAAAGGTCCCAGGCTAAAAGAGGAAAATGAGAAATAAACTAGGACAAACTAAGCTCAAAGAAACAGGCAAGAAACAAAAGGTAAGGGGGAAATTCAGCCGTAGGCCCGTTGCTGAACCTGGGTGCCTGAATCTAGAGAGAGGAGAGCTAGCCAATTCTGAACTTGGTGCTTCAGTACAAACAAAACCCTATTTCCAGCCGTCCCGTCACAGAAACCTCACCCTCGCCGCCGACCTCGCCTCCTCGGCCGCCTTCCCCCATTTCTCCCGTTTCCGCGGCCGGAGTCCCCGCCCGTTTCCGGCCATCATGCTGAAGGTGGTGGCGGGGGCCCCGCTCGCGACAGGCGCCGCGGCCTCGGTGCGGGTATCAAACATTCCACCCTCAGCCATCGTGTCCGAGCTGCTTGCCTTCTTCGATTCTGCCGTCGCCGCCGCCGGCGCGACCTTCGCCTGCAAGATCGAGGCCGCCCACCGAGGCTGGCTCAGCCGCGGCTACGGGACTGTCCAGTTCGATTCCTCCAACGCCGCCACCCTCGCCATCGACCTCGCCTCTGTTGGAATTATTGACCTCTGTCAATTGGACCGAAAGGCCCATTAGAATCCAACTAAAAGCCCCTATTAGCTGCCTTGATCGGGAGGCAGAAATCAGCCCATCTAAGGGCCCGGCTCCACGCCTACAGCAGCATATATAAGCAAAAGGAAACCTCATGTTATCCCTAATCGTAGAGTTAATCACAAGTTAAGCCGCCAGGGTCAACTCTAACCCTAATCTACCGATCATTAAGAGGCTGGAAGGTATGGAAGCGCGGTGCCCTGGTTCTACATCAACCTGCAACTGTTCTTCTACCTCTGCTACAACTACAGCGCCAATTTATGGCGCATCTAAGTCCTGGTGAGTTAATTCAGTGTTAGATTAAAGTTCTAGGCGTGATATATTCTGTACTAGATTGATCCTGTTAGTTTTAGATCATTTTGATCTAACAATTGGTATCAGACGTCTAAAACTGGTCGTTTTAGATCCCCTAGCACTAGATCTTATCAGTTTTAGTTCAGTTTAATGATCTAGTGATGCAATCAGAGGTGAATTATCTTGTTTAGTTCAGTTTCAGTCAAGTTTTAGTCAGTTTTTTAATTAAGTTTTCGATGATATAGCATTACTGTTTTAAGATCAGTCCAGTTTTCATGTCTATATGCATCAGTCATTGCTTCCTCTAAGATTAGTGTTTATGTATTAGTCAAGTTTTAATGATCTCAGTCATGTTTTACTGGTTAGTTAAGTTTTCAGTGGGTTCTCTTTAGCTCAGTAAGGCTTTCATCAATAGATGCCTAAGATTAATAAGTTAATTAAGTTAATGCTCTTGTTCGGTTCATGCTAAGCTATTAGGGTTTCGCACAATTGATCTGTTCTTCATGCTTCATGTCACAAATTGATGCGAATTAAGTAAATCTGGGCTCTAGGGTTGATCACACACTAAACCCTAACCCAACCCTGATTTGCATTAAGACTAAGATTAAGTGAACGAGGACATACCTCGTCGTCGTCGTCGCCGTGCTCCGCGCGCGCGCTGACGACCACCCCTCCTCTCTTCCCGGTCGCCGGCGAGGCTCCTCGGCATCAGATCGCCGTGCATGTGCCCCGTCAGCCTAAGGATCGGCCCGCGCGGCATCAGCTCCGCCGCGCGGAACACCGCACGCCTCACGGCCACCCGCCGTGATGTCGTCGCCGCCGGACCATCGGGTCGCCGCCGGGCCGCCGTCGTCGCCGCCGCATCTGCGCGTGATTTGCACGCCCTAAGGCACCATGGTGGAGCTGCTCGACGGAGCCGCGCGCGATTCACTCGCACGCGCGCGCCGGCGAGCAGTTCCCGTGGCGCCATGGCTGCTGCGCGGCGTCGTGGTGGCGCTCCGGCGTCGTCGTCGCTCTCGCGTGCGGCGTCGGGAGCGGGGGAGAGAGTAAGCAGAGTGAGGGAGAGCGACTGAGGGAGGCGGCTAGGGTTTCCGGCCGGCGTTTTATGCCGAGTTCATGCCCCAGCTGCCCGATCCACCCTCATCGCGATCCAACGGCTCGCGCTTCAGCGTTAAGTTGGGCTGGGCCAGATGCGTGCAACGCGCGCACGCGCTTCGGGCCGCTTCGGCGGCCCGCTCGCTGGTTTTCGGGCCTCCGCCCTCCCAGCACTTTAGCCGGCCCACTCCGCACTGAGTTAAGCTGGGCTGCGCCAATAATCGTGCCGCTGGGCGCGTTTTACTGAACTGGGCTTGCTGCACGGGAAATGAGTTTCGGGCCGCGCCAAGTTTCGTGCGGGCTGTCTGCGGCCGATTTTAAGACATGGGCTGAAATAAGTTTTTTCTTATAAAGATTTATTCAATACATTTTCTTTATTGGCTCAGTTTTTAATGCGTGATTTTAAGTTAAGTAATTCAGAAATTTAATTAAGTATTCTTTTATGAGTTCTGCAAGATTTCGTAAGTGATATTTAAGTTTTGTTGCAGTAAAATCTCTCATAATTTTCTCAATCTAATTTGGCTATTAGTTGAGAAACTATTTAAGTTAAATTCTCAAGAATTTTTAGTAGCAATATTTCATTTGCTAAATTTTAAGCTTCCGCTGTCATTTTGAGAATATATATGCTCATCGAATATTAAGTCTTATTAGCTTTCATGAGCATAATAATTTAAGTTTAAGATCAATTTAGCTCTTAAGTTGAGCTACAAATTTTGGGAATTTTAACATGTACTATGTACATATTTTCATAAAGTACCATTAACTCTTCTGTTTTACACAGAATCATGCGATTTAAGATCTCCCCTTGATGATCAAAATAAGTATTTTCTCTGCGAAATGAACATAGTGGGGAAATCATTTTCATTAAGTTAATGCCCAGCATATATGATCTTTTCTCACCATGTTTAAGACATTATTTGAGTTTTATAAGAGTATATTAAGTTGAGATTATTATTTAATTTCGCTGAGAATATTCAGTTTGATCTATTAAGTTTGCCCATAAGTTAGTTTTATGCTGCTTTAATTTTAAGTTTAATAAATTTTCGCTTGTTTTCCCCACCGGTGATGCAAGTTGTTACTTATTACATGATTATAATCAGACCACCGTAGGGTTATTTTCATGATTTATTTTTAGTGCATCTTATTGTACTATTTTAAGTTTTAAGATTATTCCTTTAAGAGTTCACTCACCATCCATTATGCCTTAAGATTAATAAGAAATGCATAAGTTTTGCATTCATTAAGTGTGCTCTAAGATTTATAATGCTTCATTACGTATATCTATGCTCAAGCACTATTTATTAGCACACTAAGATATTTACTAAGTATCTTTATTTGGCTATGTCTTTTCAGCTGAAAGCCACATGAAGAACATTAAGCCCTTTAACGGCATTGACTTTCCTTTATGGAAAGAGAAGGTGCAAGACATTCTCAAGTCTTTGGAGCTTGATTATGTGCTTCGTAAGGACAAGCCACTTCCTCCCTCTTCCGACATTCAGGAGCATGATGAGAAGATGCATGAGTATAAATTCAAGTTGGAGAAATGGAAAAATGACAATAAGTTTGCCAAAAGAATCATCAAGCGTTCGATCTCAGAAGGCATAAGGGAAGAATTTGATGATAATGAGGACACGACTGCTAGTGAACTCTTCTTTTTGATTGAGTTAGAACATAAGAGAGTCAGCACAAGGTTCCTCTTCACAAGGCTAACCACCTTGCGATATGATGGATACAGTGGAATAGAAAAGCACATACGCAGCATGTATGACATTGCTTATGAGCTTAGGTCATTTGGAATAGAACTCTCCGATTCATTTTTAGAGCATTGTGTTGAGACATCTTTAGTGAATCCATGAATTGGGAAGTGATCCTTAGAATTTTAGTAGATGGAAATAAGTTGAAGTTTTAAGAACTTTATTTTAGAATTAGTTAGTGGATTCAATAAGTTAGCTTGATGACATTCAATGTACTTTAGTGAAACCTTTTAGTTTCATATATCATTGTTTTTATGAGTATATTTCTCTCTAAGTTGTGAAATTATCTCTTATATCCTCTGTTTTAAGTTATTATCTTAATTGCTTCTCTACAAGCAAATTTCATAATATTAATTATGAATTTCTTACATATGTGAGAGTTAGATGAGATAAGTTAAGTGATGAGACCTTGTCGAATACGTGGCACACTCACGTTTAGACCACAAATTCGGGGGGAGAATGGCATGTCTCATCAATTTTTAAAGATACTCCAGATAATAATTTCAATTAAGAATTGCTCTTGTCAATTAAGAATTAATGTTAATAAATTCTCTCCATGACATTTTGTCATCTATAAGACTTAAGAACAAAATTAAGCATAAGATTTTAAGCATAATATGAGTATAAGTTTTAAGTATGATATACTCGCTATATCTTCGCTATATCTTATTGCTTAAATTAAAGATAAGTTCAAGAGCAACTTTATCATGCAAGACATGATTATTAAAACTACCATTGTGATGGGAGTCTAAACACTCCACAAAGACCAATTGTCTCACTAAGTGTGATTTTATCCTATATTCTGGCCACCGCTGTTTACGGGATAATTCTCACAGATTGTATTGTGTCACCCATTTTCTGGCCACCGCTGTTGTGGGTTGGTACAATGGAATCAGAGAAGATTGAAGTATGATTGTGTTCATGATACTGGCCACCGCTGTTTTGTGGACATTTAATCATAGCTTTGCTGCTCTAGTTCATTATCTAGCCACCGCCGGTGTGGGCTAGTGGTGGCAAAGCAAGCTGATCAGTGGTATAATAAATGTCGTGCCAAGATAAGTTAAAGAGCTATCATTGTAAATTTATTTTAGATAAGCTTATGGGTCGACACATTTAATATTCTGATTATTCGGAATTCAATGAAACCTCATATGGAAGGAAATGGGGGAGAAGAAATCTTATTGAGATGTAGGATAAATTTCCTCTATATCGATGATTTAAGATGAGATGTATATATATATATATATATACATATATGATTTTCTCATATCGTGCCATAAGTGTTTCTCCATTCTTTTCTAACTCTGTTGAGGATCTACATTAGCTGTTTTTCAATAACAGAGACTCGTAATATTTTAATAATAAGTTAAGTTTTGGGCACAAAAGTGAAAGCCTCAGTTATTTCTAAGATTATGTAAAAGAGGTCATAAAAGGGTCTATGAATTTTGAACATAAGTATAGTTCATCTCATAGCAATTTTCTGATGGAGTCAAGACAGCAGACTATAATGGGTCTGCAGATTGTTGAAGAAGTGATTCCAAAAGAAAATAAGATGTTAAGTTTATAACTCACTATGAGTTTGTACATATCATGGGCAACCGTGATTTATTTTATAAGGTTAAGGTGGATTAATTAAGATCCTGATACTCTGAGGTAATTATTTTCTCCGTAAGTTGAAAGAAATAAGCATGCATTCCAAGAAAGGAGAAATGATTTTATCATATCATAAGACACATCTAGTGATGCTTTTTCTAAGTTCTGGGGGAGTATGACACTTTTGATGGGACCAAAGTGAGTATTGGGATTGTCACTCAAGCACAAAGTTAAGAGAGGCTCTGAAGTGACAATATGTGAATGCAAATATAATTATGCCTGTAAGTTTTGCGTGATATAGCAAATTTTATCATAAGAATAAGGTTAAGAATAAGATAAATAGGAAGACGTTCCTAAGGCCTCAGATTGAAGCTACATGCTAAGATCTATAAGACATTGATTTAGCATGACAAGCCGGAATGCTTGACAAGATTTTTTTTTTTTATTAGTCTTAGTCCAGGGAAGGTCCACTGGAAAAGGTGTTTAAAGTTAAAGGCACCATATAACATGCTTATTTAATTAAGTACTATTCAGATAAGGTTTTGTGATGGTGTATGGATGTAAATGTGCACAATTAAGTTTTATGTCCTTCACTCTTACAGATATGAGCGATTCTGCAGAAAGCTCTAAAACAAGATTAGCATTATTTATGTTGATTTTGTATGGCATGTCTCAGGCAGGCATATGAAATATATTCCGGTATTATTAAGTCTACATTGATAGTACTCAATGTTACTGTATTTGTTTACAGAATTCCTTCAAGTAATGACATATAGTTGATAGTGTCAAGCCCATTGACAACTATATTGTTATGTCGTGAAAGAAGGTTCCCAGGATCAAGTCATTCTAATGCTTTAAGTAAAAAGCTAGCAACATGACTAATTGAAGGTGTTATCTCCTATCCTATTTTCGCGAAATTAGTATGGATTTGGTGATTAGCCTGAAATGTGATTCTGGATGAGGCCGAATAAATAAACTCCTAATTAAGATTAATAAGTGTTCTATCAAGATACTATAGCAGACTTTGGTTAATTATGTCCCGGTACACCTGTATTGCTTCCGGTGACTGATTCGTCAGGTTTTTTTATGGTATTGAGTGTGAACATAATGTGAACATGAGCCTAAGTTTAAGATTAAGATTGTTCAACTAAGTGGGAGATTATTGATCTGTGTATGTCCACCTGCACGTGATCGATAATATGAATATTATAAAGAATTAGCAATTGACCTTCGGTCAAGGGGGAGAATGTTGGAATTATTGACCTCTGTCAATTGGACCGAAAGGCTCATTAGAATCCAACTAAAAGCCCCTATTAGCTGCCTTGATCAGGAGGCAGAAATCAGCCCATCTAAGGGCCCGGCCCCATGCCTACAGCAGCATATATAAGCAAAGGGAAACCTCCTGTTATCCCTAATCGTAGAGTTAATCACGAGTTGAGCCGTCAGGGTCAACTCTAACCCTAATCTACCGATCACTAAGAGGTTGGAAGGTTTGGAAGCGCGGTGCCCTAGTTCTACATCAACCTGCAGCTGTTCTTCTACCTCTGCTACAACTACAGCGCCAATTTATGGCGCATCTAAGTCCTGGTGAGTTAATTCAGTGTTAGATTAAAGTTCTAGACGTGATATATCTTGTACTAGATTGATCCTGTTAGTTTTAGATCATTTTGATCTAACAGCCTCCTCCGGCCGCCTTCCTCCATTCCTCGGCTCCCACCTCTCCGTCTCCCCCCGCGTACGCCGACCTCCGGCCCCGCGCGCCTGACCACTCCCTTCGCATCGCCGGCGCGAGCCTCCTCCTAGGAAACCGCGTCGCCCAGCGTGAGCTTGAGGTGGTCGACGCCTCGATGGCTGGGACGGCGTGCGCGCCGAGGTGATTCCGGCGAAGCGGCGAGTGGACATCTACCTGGAGGCAAAACGTTTTTCTCAGTGCAGCCGGAGCTCCCCACCTTCTACGAACGGTCAGGAATTAGTTGAGATTCGCACGGGATGGCAACGATGGCACTCTTTGCAGAGTCAGCTGATGATCGAAAGCAATAAACTAATCTATCGTGGCACACTAAACGCAGGATGCCAATGCATTGAAACAGAAATGCTGTAGTTGATGCAGACCGGTCGGGAGTGTTCTGATCGACGTGCTGCAGCCTACAGGGAGCAGTGAGAGTGGGACCCACGTGGGCCTCCTGGAGGTGAATGGATAGTAAAAATACTCTACTTCTGTGTATAGCGTGTGTTCGATGGATAGTAAAATACTGAATTTTGTAGCAGGTCATTCGGTGGAAGTAAAAATATTTCACTTCTGTGTATAGCGTGTGTTCGATTTTTATTGAAATTCATGTGTGCTCGTGTTCACCATGTGATTGGCATTGTATTTCGTACAAAAATATATGTTTTTGCGCATGTCAATAATTTCCCAATTCACATGCCATTGAGTAGGTTTTGATGCAAATGAATTTAAACAAACGGTATAATTAAGAATATTCTTTTGGGGCAATTTTAATATGCACACATCTTTTGTTACAAGTCCACAAAAGTTATTTTAAATTTTTTTTGTATTGATCAATTTTGTTTCTGTATTAATGCGACTACGCGTGTCCAAAATTATTGAAAAGTTTGAAAAACCATCATACTTCTTACTTGGACTTGCAGTTTGAGATTCCACTTCATAACATGTCCTAATTTATTATGAAGCCACGTCCATTATTCTGAGTGGACTAAAGATCAAGTTCAGAAGACTGAGAACCAGACATATTGTGTTAATTCTAGCACGTCTAGAATTGAACAACAACGACAGACAATATTTGTGTGGGGGGATATTATCGAAAGCATTACGTACTGGAGTATATATAAAACATTGTACCGGTGACCGTCATTTTTTTCTCTTGTTGTTTTCTTATACGGCCAGACCACGTTTGAGGTTTGGACAAATCAAGTTGTTTACCATGATTTTTTGTTTTATGAAAAAAAGCGTGATGTGAGCATGGTCATTAAAATCAGAATGGAGGCATAAAAATAACTATTAACTTTTATTCAGTTGAGAAATGACAGCTCGCCAAAGTAATCCATTCCAATGAATTGTTTATTCCCAACATCCATCAGCATGGTCACATGTGCTGCTTCTCTTCGTGGTCTGCAGTAGCACAGGGAACAAAGTCTGAGCGGGCACTGTTCCCGTGCATGTCGCGTCCGGATGCTGGAATTGTTAATCGATTATAGACACAGCTTAACACCCGCCATCATGGACAAGGTGCTCGCATCTCGAAGCAACCCACAGCTTGCAAGCCGTTGGATAAAGGTGGGGAGCTCTGGCTGTGCTGAGAAAATCCGCGTTCCTACCTGGAGCACGAGTCCAACAAGCACAAACTCGAGGTGTTCTTCCACGACATCCGAGAGTGCTTTGGTTGCAGCGTGGATAACACCGGCGCCATCCTGCTTCAGGTGAGCTTCTCTTGTTTCTCTTCAATCTCCTGTTTGGTTCTTGTTACTAGCATGTCAACCTGCGCATCTATACGGGCTAGAATTTTAGAAGACACGTGATTAATATTATAAAATTTTGTTTCAAAAATGTTATGCT
The DNA here is from genome assembly GCA_007726485.1 of Eragrostis curvula. NCBI lineage: Eukaryota > Viridiplantae > Streptophyta > Magnoliopsida > Poales > Poaceae > Eragrostis > Eragrostis curvula. Next base: position 6,941,018 of record RWGY01000031.1, read on the forward strand.
TGTATTCAATATTGAATATTAAATGTATATTTTAATGTAGTTTAAACTACGAAAATTTATAAATTTTATATTTCACGTTTTAACTTTTGTGTACGTAATAATTATTATGTGCGGCCTATAGCTATAATTACATGGCATCATACTGTCAAATAATTTTCCAATATTTTAGTCTACTAACCACATCCGTTGGATACACATTGCATGCACTGCTCTTCTTGTTTGGTCTCCTCAACGAAATATCGTGCCTTCTTCCACTTGTCAAATTTCCTTGTTTTGCCCTTTACTCCTCTGCCCTGTTCTCTTCCATACTCTAACCCTGTTGTGCTGGAGAAATATGCTTGTCCTGCGGACTTATGTTGTTTCCTTGGTGCACCTTTAATTTGTCATACATGGGTGTATGCTCGGCCACTGGCCATGACCTTCCTTTTAAGCTTGGTTGACAACATACACAAAACTTTCAATGCTTGTTTTCTTTGTCGATGACCACTGCGATGATCGATATCAATTGAACTTTTACATGTTATGTTATGGAAATTATGTTAGTAATTACACTGAATTTTTGAGTCAAAACCATGATATAGGCCATGCAAATATCAAAACATCCATCTCATTTGTAGATAACTTGTTAGACAGTTCCTTTATTGATCCTATAAATAATATAAGGAAAACTTGAAAGAATTTTGAGTGTGTATATGGAACTAAGACTCGATGTCTATATGGAAAAACTTGTACCATCTGCCGTTACATAGGGGTGCCATTTTCACTTTAACATATTAGAAGTTTGTCTGAACACTTTTAACCTTTTTCATTGGAGTCGGAATTCTACTCTCTTGATCCATTTATTTGTTTTTCTAATGTTGTTTTTTCTGAAACAATATGGAGCTTGATTGCTTTTGACAGAGCACATGATGCACTCATCACAGTCTCTCACGTCAAAAGTCTGATAATTATGCCATTTGCTTTTTTCAGCTCACCTATGCGCCAAGGATACACACTGCAATTTCTGGGTCTGCAGTTAATTCTAGATTTACGGACGAGCGCTTTAGTGCTTGCAAGGAGGAAGCCAAGTCCGCTTGGGTGAGAGCACTAGATTTTACACCCAATAACTCTTTTGGTAAGTGCTCCAATCTTCTTCTGAAGCTGGGCGAAGGTGCTCTACTAGAGTCAGATATTCTGGACAGTTTACCCTTCTCGGGAGAATTAGGGGAATTGGTCGCTTATTCAGTGGATGTGTTTGGCTCCTCTTCCAAAATCGTTCCTCTAGTTGATTGCCCAAGTGGCTTTTCAGTGCCCTACGAAACTCTTTTTCGTCTCAACTCTCTGGTTCACTTGGGGAAGCTGGTTGCCAGGCATATAAATGCGGATCTTTTTAAAATCCTTGAAGAACTCTCAGTTGATACTTCAAGGAGGTATTTGAGAAAATGAGCAAATTAAAATCTACCTGTTATGAACCTTTGCAATTCATCAAACAGGAGGCTCATACCATGAAGATGAGCAAGAATGCTTTGCTGTCCAATAAGGGTAAAGGTAAAGGAAAACTGATGAAGTGCTACAGAGTTCACATCACTCCATCAAAAATATATTGCTTGGGACCTGAGGAAGAAGTCTCAAATTATGTGGTTAAGCACCATTCTGAGTATGCCGCTGACTTTGTTAGAGTTACTTTTGTTGATGAAGATTGGAGCAAGCTTCCTGCCAATGCATTGTCAGCTAGAATTGAACGAGGTTTTTTTTTGTCCACCCTTGAAGACTGGCCTGTACGACCGTATTCTCTCCATTTTGAAAGAAGGATTTTGCATTGGCCCAAAGAAATACGAATTTTTGGCCTTCTCAGCTAGTCAGCTTCGTGGTAATTCTGTCTGGATGTTCGCTTCAAATCAATCTCTAACTGCAGAGTGTATAAGAACATGGATGGGCCAATTCCATGATATCCGTTCAGTTTCCAAGTGTGCAGCTAGAATGGGTCAATTGTTCAGCTCTTCACGCCCGACATGTGAAATCTCATCATATGATGTTGAAGTGATTCCAGATATTGAAGTCACAACTGATGGCACTAAGTACATATTTTCTGATGGTATTGGGAAGATTTCGCTGAAATTTGCCAGATGTATTGCGACAGTACTTGGATTAGACCCTGCTAACCCTCCATCTGCCTTTCAAATACGGTATGGCGGGTATAAAGGAGTCATTGCTGTGGACCCGACTTCCTTTTTCCGTCTTTCTCTGCGACTTAGTATGAAAAAGTTTGAATCAAAGAACAGTATGCTGAATATTACAAGTTGGAGTAAGTCTCAGTCAAGCTATTTGAATCGTGAACTTATCTCTCTTCTTTCAACTTTGGGTATAAGGGATAAAATACTTGAGTCAATGCAACAAGATGATATGGGTGAAGCAGATGAAATGCTAGCTAACAAAGAGGCTGCTTTGTCTGCACTGGGAAAGATGGGTGGTGCTGAAACCAAGACGGCAGCGAAGATGCTGCTGCAAGGCTACGAACCAAGGTCGGAACCATATCTGTCAATGGTTCTTAAAGCCCATCGCGCCAATAGGCTGCATGACATCAGAAGTAAGTGTCGGATTCATGTTCCAAAAGGCCGTGTTCTTATTGGTTGTTTGGACGAAACGGGCAAGTTAGAGTATGGTCAAGTTTACATCAGAGTTACAAAGAACCAGAAGGAGCAGAAGGACAATAAGCAGCCGTTCTTTCATTTTGATGATGGGAAAACAGCTGTAGTTGTTGGGAAAGTTGCAGTCTCTAAGAACCCATGTCTCCATCCTGGAGATATCAGAGTGCTTGATGCTGTATATGATGATGGGTTGGATGCTAGGGGCCTTGTTGATTGTGTCGTGTTTCCTCAGAGAGATGAAAGGTATGTTATTCTGAAATTGAAATTTGAATATCTGAGAGCCTTTATTTTTCCTTGCCCATGGCTGCAAAGGAGCCTGTCTCTCCTACTGATTAAGAAGTCACTGTCTTTGCTTGCAGCGCCTTACATATTAAGTTGCTTTCCAATGTGTAACATCTTAATTAACAATTCCGATTAATATTAGTGTCCATCTAGCACTATCCTTACTTTGTTACAATTTATTTTATCATTAGACATACTTTAAGTATAACTTATTTATTTTATATTTTTGTACAAAAATTTGAATAAGACGAAAGGTCAAACGTGATACTGAAAAGTCAACAAATGCTTACATTTTGGAACGGAGGTAGTAATTGTTTGCATGCTCCATCGTTCTCTCCCAGTTTTAGCATGATATTTAGTCTGAAATATTTTTTTTTGTTTCTGCGGCATTGTTACCTCTGGTCCGGGTAAAAATATTACAACACAGAGGTAAGAATGACGCAGAAACAAGAGATATCTAAGCTACTTGTGGATGGAGCAGGGTGGCTAAATAGACTTACGCAAAGCCTACAGAGGCAATTGCGGCTGGCATGCATGCAGGCAGGCAGCTGGCGGTCGCTTGTTCCGTACTTGCACTCGTCAAAATTCTTTGTGGCTGGTGTGCTGGACGCCGCTCGCTCCAGCTAAAGCTAATGCGCCGGCATTTGCGGCTCATAGGCGCAGAGCTGCCGGCCGCAAATTAAGCTCATCTCTCTTAGCTAGCGTGAGCAGAGCCACACACACGGATTGCGTGACGCACAACTGAATTTTGGTCGTCTCCAAAGAAAGGTGATCTCCCTTCTAGACGGTTCAGACCCGGAGTATAAATGTTTGGTGCTCGGTTCTCTTGCCGATAGCAGAATATCTTCCTCGTAGCTTCAGCCCACTAGAAAAGTACAAATGCAGTTAAAAAAAGAAAGGTGCAAATGCATTCCTTGACAATAGCATTACCCGCGATGCGGGGAGAGGTTATTGAGATACTAGATGAAACTGATAAGGCCATTACCCGTGACGCGGGGCCGCCTCGCCGTCGCCGTGTTCACGCACCTGGAGCCACTACAACAAATCTGTAGATTCGTGACGAATTTTGGATGACGATTCAAGTGAACGTCACAAATGATATCGTTTTGTGACGAACTGCTAGTATTCGTCATGGATGGGCTGCTGAGTGCGTTTGCTTGAATGGGCCGGTTGTTTTAGGCCCAAAGTTGCTCATATCCTGTATCAAAAATGAAAAACCCTAAAGAACCTTCGTGTCTCTCTCATTTTCCTCTCCACAGCGCCGCCACTCTCCTCTGTCATCATCCCCTCCGCAGCGCCGCCCCTGGCCTCGCCGCCGAAGACCCTGGCCTCCCCTCCGGCACCCCCAGGCCTCGCCCCCGCCGCAGATCTGCACCGAGCTCCTCCAAGTCGCGACGGCGGCCGGCGCGGCGGCGAACTCCAATGCGTGGTGGCGGATTCCAAGGCGCGACGGCGGCGACCAACTCCATGGTGCGACGGCGGTCGATTCCAAGGCGCAACGGCCAAAGGCTCCAAGGCACGGCGGCTGTTGACCTCAAGGTGCGACGGACGGAGCCTGCTCCAAGGCGTGGTCGATTCTGTCGTTCGCCTGAAACCAAGCTCGAAGCACCACCCGGTACTGTTTCCTCTATTTTCTTCTCAGCTACTGATCTGCTTCTAGAGGCGAAGTGCTGCTTGTATGCCTAATCTGCTTTGTCTTTTTCTGCTTAGCTATTGACGCACTGAAGTAAATTGTTTTTCCAGATTGGGGGCAAGGGCACTCGCAAGTTCCAACAAATTGGTACAGACAGTCCATCCTTTAAGATCAAGTGCTAGAGGCTGCAACATCTTCTTCGACTGCCCTGCTTCACTTAAATCATAGTTTTGTATTGCTTGTCCATTTGTAAATTCGTGGCTGTATGTAATTGAAAATGTCTCTCTGTATACTCTGTTTTTTTTTTTTTTGAGCGACTACTCTGTTTGTATACTCTGTTTGTAGTTGAAAGAGAAATTTTTAGTTGCTACCACCACTTCGCTATTCAGAATGCAATTGTTTATGAGATTTGTGTTGGGATTTACATGTGACGGTACAAATGTGGCCATCATTGGATTGTGACGATTTACCTTGGTATAGCTGGGTTCGTCACTAAGGTCTGGGCCTGGCTGGGCTTGAGCTGCTTTGTGACGAACTAAGATCGTCACAGAGTAGCGGCCATCCGGGACGAAAATTAAAAAACGTCAGCCGGTTAATTTATGACGCGAGATACATGACGAATCGTATTTTCGTCACAGATGGAAGTTTGTGACGTTTTTTTGGTGTTATATGACGAAATACAAACGTCACAGATCAACAGAAATCTTGTAGTGAGCAGTTCCTGGTGGAGGTCGACGATTATCTCATTCTCGAAGGCGACGACCCCGGCGTCGAGCGGCGTGCAGGTCCGCGCGCTCCGAGTCGGCGGCAAGCAGGCATGCCCAGCGCCATGAGCGGAGTTCGGCGACGTCGTCTCCCTCACGGGCGCACTAGCTCCTCCACTGCTCGGTACGCACGCGCCAAGGTTGTCATTAGGCCGACCGAGAAGATGCACCGGCTGGACACGGCGGTCTGCGCGGCCATTGTTGCGGTTGGGAACTTATTACACCTCTGTGAACCAGATTGTCCAGAAGCCGTAGCTTGGGAACAGAAATGATAAGAGAGCATGCATGTGCACGTGCGCAAAGTTAATTGGATTATCAGTATGCTTCAAAATCTTGCTCCGTTATTGGTTATTCGCCGCTTCAACAACATATTACTTGGTTAATTCTTGGTTATTCCCACCATTATAATTCTGTAGTGCTAGCTTTGTGCCCATCCCATCACCTGAACATATCTTTCCATCTGAAGGCAGGAAGCCGTTTGTACATCCTTTATGTACTGTTTTTTTGCCAGCATTATTTTTGCCTTTTGGAGCAGTATTTGTGGCGAATGCAGTACGTGTGAGCGACTAGTAGTGACAACGGCAGTGAATAGTCTAACACACAGTCCATGTGTCAAACAACATTCTTGTCCATCTCTTAATTTATAGTTATGAAGACAAGACTCACTCAGCAGAGGATGCTCATTTTGCTTCCAGTCGAGAAGAGGGTAGGTGATAGGTCTTCACGCAAAAAAGAAAGGACTAATTGTTGATCCTAAAATTGTCAGTCGAGCAGAGGGTCTTTACGTACTCAACTTTTTTTTTAAAAAAGACGAGAACTTTTACTGTGCATCTAAATAGATATGAACCGTCTATTTTCTTTGATCCAACCGTTTATTTGTATTTTATACCACTTTAAGGTCCTCTAAGTGGTATGGTGGTATTATGAAGTGGTATAAAGGAGTATATGGGTATTATGGGTAAAACAAATTATTTTTATAAACTAATACGACAATTGTCAAGATTTATTTCCGATGAATGGCTTGCACTTCGTTTTCATTGCGGCGGCTTCCGCTGGCGTGCCGCCGTGAATCGGTCGGCGGTGCGGCGGCTCTCGACCAGAATCGTAAATCTCTTGCATTCCCTTAGCGAGCAGCGATTGGATCTGGGCCGCCTAGGAACCGCTGCGATTGGCCGGAGGTGACGGGAGCAGTTGGCCGTAGCCGTAGGGATCTCCGCGCACGAACAGGTGGCCACGGTGCATGGAGGCTCGAAGCCATGAGAAGGCAAAGGTTGCGTGAGAATGCAAAAGCAGTTGCGCACTTGCGTGCGAAGTTGCAGGCGTGGAGATAGCTCCAACATCTGTTACTTGCGAAGTTGCAGGTACACGAAGAGTGAAGACTTGCTTCACGGTGACGGGGCTAGAAGTTCTGGATCTCAATTCAACCCAGAACTGTGGTCACATGATGCTTCAGACATTCACAATGCTTTCTTTACAAATTGCAATAATGTTCTGCATATATGTACAACTGCTCCAACATTGCATTCAGGACTAGTGATCTCTTACTACCAGTAAAACACAGGAGACACTTCCGGCAGCCTTCCTCCTGGGACGGATGCACCTACGTATGACATCTAAGAATTGTGAATCACACCAGATAGGTTGAAAGCAGTGGCACCAGAAGTAGCCTCCGTAGTTGATGGCCGCTTCAGGAGCAATTGCCAGGATAGCTGCAACAACGACGTCGTCGGCCTGGCAATTGAAATATCCAACCCGATCGTCCAGCGATCCAGTCGGCTGATTCAGCAGGGCCGGCGATGGATTCGACAATCTGCGTAGAGTACGCAGCCGCCAACAGAACCATTCTTTCCTTCGCCTTCCACCACACCGATCTGGTCGCCGATGAAACGAATGGAAGAGGAGTCTACGCCTACGGTCGGCAAGATGTTTGGCGGCGGCGAGTCGCCGTCGATTCGCTCCGACGACGGCCTAGCTAGGACTCGTTCGCGTTTCTGATTTCAATCGTAACGATTCTGTTGGATTACCGATCAAATTAGCCTTTTGTGATGTGTTAATTACAAAACTAACCTTGTAAATCAACGGTCAGATTTCATTCATACCACTGTTCTCTTTTAAGTAGTATGGTGCACCGTAAAGGTTCTCAAAAAGACTAATTGTCAGATCATGCCGCTGACGACTGCATGAGTGTCGCCGGTTTCTGCCTTGAGAGCAAGCCCAACTGTAGGCTTGGAGCCGGTAAATGTCAGAGTTGGCAGGCAAAAAGTAGGAAAAGAGAACCAGCCTGTTCGCCTCGCTGTTTTGCAGCAGCTACAGTGTTCTAGTTATTTCTTCAGCCGCCGCTACAGTGTTCGCAGTTATTTCTTCAGCAGCCATTACAGTAAAACGGATGCATCGCAGCGAGGCGAACAGGGTGAATGCTGCTTGGCGCGTTTGCCAACGCCAACTCCGCTCTTTTTCTCTCTCTGACATGTGACTCACCATTTAACTATCCACAATAGAAGCGGTGCTGAAATCCTATTTATTCTGACACGAAGCACCGATGCTCAGATTTCATCAGGTGCCGCAACGTCCGGCACCGATGCCCAACAATCATGTGGGGTCGCTTCGTCAGACCATGTCGTCCTCCTTCGTTTCTTCCTTCCTGCGAGAGAACAAGATTTTTCCCATTCTCTCTCTCCACAAGGCTACCCCAGAAAAAATTCTCAAAATTGATATCTCCGGCTCCAATAATCAAGGTCATACCCACCAAATCATGAATACAAATCACTTGTGCTTCATGGATGAGGGACGGGATCTGGCCATGGAAGAGGAGAGCTGCAACCCGGCGACATGGAGGAGAAGGAGGAGGAGGGCGGGGACCCGGCGCCATGGAGGCCATCTCGATCGACCTGGAGCAGGCCGCGCCCTGCAACCACGGGAGAAAGGCGAGGTGGAGTGCTGGCGGCTTGGTCGACGGAGGCGACGACGACGCCGTGATTGTTGTGGCCAAAGGCGAGCGGCAGGCGACCCGAGCTACGCACGTGAACGTTTATTAATTTTTTAATTTTCAGCATCGATGTCTATACATGATCGGGCGGAGGAAATTTCGTTTCAGCACCGGTCCACACACTGGTCTGCATCAGTGCCGAGTGAAGAGAGAGAGCATTTCGGCATCAATTTTCATCGCCACTGTGGGTAGTCATGTTGGAGTCCACAAAAACTGATGCGTTGTAGGATTGGGCTGTAGGCTGGCTCAAAATGAGGTACATGCCATCTCGCGATGGCCTTGCTCTTAGCGACGTGACACAAGTGCCAAGGTTATGCTCGTTCACAAGGTCATGGAGAGCCTGAGAAAGTCACGTAGATGTACCTGCAGGTCACCTCCGGGCGCTTGTCCTCGCCGCTGAACGGCTGAAGGCGGACGAATCGCGCGCGGCACAGCGGCACGTCAGACGAACCTTCTTCTCCCCAACGATGTGCACTCTTCATATCTTTCAGTTCAAGATATATCTCCCCATATGCTTTGGTTTGTACTATCTCGAGGCTGCACGGATGAATAACAGTTATATATATAGTGATAAATTCAGAGAGCGCTGAATAAAGATGGATCAACCAGGAAAAGTCAAATACCTGCTTGTCCTCGATACTTTATCTGAAGAGCAAGGGGCACGGACTGCACTGCTGTTCTGGCGTGCGTGGTTTGTCAGAAACGAATTGAAGTTGTGCACAACCCCAAGATGATCAGCATCGGTACCTCTGTTGGTTTTCCTGAAAAACTGCGAAGGGGCTCCCAGCGCAGTGACAAAGGCCACTGGCTGGTGACGCTCCCGCCCGGGATCGAGTCCTGGGTGCCGCACGTGCACTGTAGCAATATGTAGCTGAGATATGCTACGCTGCAGTGCAGAGAAAAAAATCCTCTCGTCCTTTCCAGACCAAAGCATAGGTAAAGACTTGCGTCACAGCTCACACGACCAGCTGAGTTCCTATGTATGAATGGGGAGAAGGTTCGGGGATTTTCTGTACCATGGTCACTGCCTCCGGACCGGATGGATGGGTGAAAGCAAATGTCGAAGGTGCCTTCTCCTCTAAATCTCACATGGCGGGTGTGGGAGTCATCGTCTGGGACTGTAAAGGCAATGTAATTTTGTGTGTTTGGCGAGCTATTTCTAGGGCTACTTCTCTGCCAAGGAGGTGTAAGCTTTGGCATGTAAGGAGGGCATTGCTATTAATGGGTCAGGGGGTGAATAATCTTTGATTTCGGCCATGCCGGCTGTAGAGCATGAGAAAGTTTTTTAGGTCTTCGTTGTGTTTTGTTTTAAGGGGTTATTGCGTTTTTTTCCCTGCTTTGCCTTCTAGTTGTGATTTTACCCCTATAATTTAGGGTTTGCGATTTTACCCTTAGAATTTCAAAATGAAGACAAAGTTTACCCCTATCAGGGGTAAAATCGCAATATTTTTATTGCGTTTTTATCCCCGGTAGGGGCAAAGACACGCTTCAATTCGAAAAACCAAAGGTAAAATCACAAAGTTGCAAAAAGAGAGGTAAAATCGCAATTAAGATGCAAACTAGGAGTAGAAACACAATAATCCCTTGTTTTAAATGACATTCGTGTCACGTGTTTGGGTTTGCCAGAGATAAAGCTCCTAGCTATTAGGAAAGAACATAATTGTGTAGCAAACTCGTGCGCAAAACACACATGCTTTTGTGTGGCGATCCGGTTGCGTGGAGCAATTGGTTACTTCGGATTGTAACCAATGGATTGAGTGATAAATAAAGCTCTCTTTTGTTTGAAAAAAAATGCTGAAAAAACAGAGCAAATCCAAAAAAATGGAATCATTGAAAGATTTATGGGGAAAAATATTTATAATATATTAATTATCTACGGGAACTTTGCTAAAAACTCCGCGTGAATGTGATGGGCTAATCGTCCACATTGTCCACAAGCAGACGCCAAAAAGTGATTAATGAGTAGGAGTAACTACTGACAGTTAATGCGAATAAAAACCGGGTGAGAGCGAGCGTGCTATCCTTGTCGAGTTCCGCTACCACCGCTGAGTTTGAATCGGAGGCCCAACCAGGCTTCGCGCCTACGACCAATGGGTTCGGAGCGGATACGTCATGGAGGAATTTTTTTTTTAAATAATAGTATTTTAATGATTAATCGCAGTTATGGGGTTCGATTAGGAAAAATAGCAGAAATGGGTGCCTGTCGGTAACTGGAGGACCGACAGGACACCTATCGGTTACTGGATGACCGACAGGTCCCTTATCGGTCATCCACAGCCCGATTAGTGGTCCGCATGTTGCCACGTCGGCTATCGGGCTGTCCACGCAAGCCTGTCGGTCACCCAGAATCCGACAGGGGCCTGTCGGTCACCCAGCACCCGATAGGCCCCTGTCGGTCGCCCAGTGACCGACAGGCCTCGGGATATTTTACCGCGGCCGCGCCGTCCCCTCTCTCTCTCTCCACTCGCATCTCACCGAGAGCGACGGCGCGGCGAGAGAGAGAGGGCGACGGGCCGGGGCGCCGGTGGGAGAGGAGGGAGTCGCCGGGCGTCGCTGGCTGTCGGTCGCCCAGCGACCGACAGCGTCGGTCGCGCCACCGCGCGCGCGGTCGCCGCTTCGGGGAAGGTAAGATTCTTCCCTTTTTTTTTTCGATTTGTTTAGTTAGGTTTAGTACTTCGATTAGTAAAGTAGTATAGGGATTAGTATTGATTAGTGGCTGCGTAGTATAGGGATTTGTAAAGTAGATTTAGATTAGTTAAATAATATTAGTGTATGGATTAGTTAGTGTAATAGAGTAATATTTTTTAGTTAGTGTATGGATTAGTTAGTGTATAGATTAGTTAGTGTAAGTAATAGAGTAGTATTTTTAGTGAAATGTAATGGTAAAATTAAATTAGTTAGTATATGTAGTTAATATATTATGAAATGGAAAAATAAATTTGTAGAAAAAAGGATGCATTGTTATTTGTTAATGAGTGTTGAAATACTTATGTATACGGATAAATTAATTATGTGAAACATATAATGCCGAGAGTAATTAATTTATTTTGAACAGGATGTCCAGTGTAGTGAGTTTCCGAGTTTTTTACGGAGAAGGTCAAATTGAGCATCGTGATTATGGGGTAGATTTGAGTAATTTTCAGTATGTGGACAGTGTTTTGAATGATCCGGTAGAGATGCAGCGATGCGAAGTGTATGGCTGGTTACATAGTCTCTTGAATGTGAATCCTTTAGAGTATCGATTTGTAGTGAGAGCTATGATTCCTAAAAAGCGTGAAGGCTCATACAAATGGGAACTTGTGGAGGTGAGAAGCACTAAACATTGGAAGCAATTTGTCACTATGGGATTGCAACGGCATTTTGCTCACTTGTTGCTGGTGCAATGTAATCCGACAACGACCCGTCTGGAGGAGGAGGTTGATGACAATGTCGTAAATACAGAGCAAGATGGAGTCGTGGGACAAATTGTTCATGCGGAGCAATATGTTGGTGACGAGCCGAGTCATGTTGGTGCCGAGCCAAGTCAAGTTGCTCCAAATCCTGTGGTTCATCCAACTATTGAGGATGGGTCGCAAATAAATGTTGGCACACTAGAAGCAGATTCGGGAGAGGTCAACGAGGCAATTGTGGATGAAATGGACAGGGATGATGACGAGTTTCGTACTTTCGTTGATGGAACAGCCGGTCAGGGATGGGGCATGGGATATGAAGAGCCGCAGGACTGGATCAATATGGAGAACTTAGCTGTTAATGATGGTCACAATTCATGTTGGGAGTATGATGCTATAGAGGTCCGGCAGGGGCAGATGTTTCCTGATAAGATATCTTTTCAGCATGCCGTAAAGAGGTGGGCGTTCTCTGAGAAGAAGGAGTTCACGGTGGTCATTTCAAACCCGAGGACGTATGACGTCAAGTGCACGGCTCCGGGTTGCACATGGAGGGTTCACGGATACCTGCCAAAAGCTGAGACGTCATTTGTGGCGTCTATCGTGGTAGGCCATTCGTGTTCATTGGATAGGACTCTTCTGAAACACAAGAACATGACTACACAATTTGTAGCTGAGTACATGTATCCTGAGATTGTGCAGAAGACTGGTATGTCTCCTTTTGCTATAATGCTTGCCATAGAGAATCGACTTGGCTATGAGATAAGCTATGATATGGCATGGAGAGCGAAACAAAAGGCCCTGGAAAGAAGGTTCGGGACATATGAGGACTCGTACCACAACCTACCTGGCCTGCTTGAGCTTATGCAAGCTAGGAATATAGGTACTGTGGTTGCAGTGGACGAGTTTCAGAATACAAATGGGGACAGGGTGCTACGCCGTGCTTTTTGGTCATTTGGTTGTATGATACAAGCATTCATGCATTGCCGACCTGTTATTGCTGTGGACGGCACTTTCTTAACTGGGAAGTACAAGGGGCAGATCCTCACAGCTATTGGAGTGGATGGGGAGAATCAGCTTGTGCCAATTGCTTTCGCAATTGTGGAGAGTGAGAATACAGAGAGTTGGTTGTGGTTTTTGAGGTGGTTGAAGCGAGCGGTTGTTATGCAGAGACCCAATGTCTGCATCTTACATGATCGCCATGCGGGATTACTGTCAGCAATTGAAACGCTGCAGACAGACTATAATGATCAAGAATTTTGGCCCGACCTGCATAGTCGATGGTGCATGAGGCATCTGGGGGCAAACTTCTACAGGCAGTTTAAGAGCAAGCGACTTATGGATATGTTTAAGAAGTTGTGCAAACAGAACCGAAGGAGCAAATTTGACACATTATGGGGCGAGCTGGACAAGCTCACTGGCAACTACATGGACGATGTTAAAAAAAAGCCTCCTATGCCACGTGATGAGGAGCCGAAGGGGTTAGATCCTTTGCCCAATGAACCGCACGACAAAATTAGGCGCAGGAGGGGTGGACGAAGGGTGAACTGCTTCTCGGATTGGATAAAGGATGAGCCGATGGAGAAATGGGCATTGATTGCAGATACGGATGGATCACGCTATGACATTATGACCACAAATGGGGCAGAAGTTTATAATTGGGCATTGAAAGGGAGTCGGTGCTTGCCTTTAGTGGGGATTGTAGAGTGTATAACTCGTGGAATTCAAACATACCTGCAAGATCGCTATGCAAAAGCAGTTTTGCGTGTTGCCAACCCACAAGTGGTGTTTAGTGCTAAGATCACTGAGTACATCGAAGAAAAGAGTGCGAAGGGGCAGATGCACATGGTTAGGAGAACAGGTAATAGGGATTTCGTCTTTGAAGTGTTGTTGCGGGGTAAGAGCGGACTTGGGATTGGTCGATCCGAAGTTACGATGGAGTGCACATTGTGGCCAGAGTTGAACAAATGCGAGTGCAGTTGCAATAAGCCAAAGCTAATGCATTTGCCCTGCTCACATGTATTCACTGCATGTGCCAAGGCAAAGATTAATCCTCACCACTTTGTCTCACCGTACTACCTGAAGGAAGCTGTGATGGCTACATGGCAGGGCGAGCTACTGGGATGGCGGGCTGTGGCCGATTTCACAAAGCCACCAGAGGGTGAACGTATTTGGGTTCCAGATCCTGAAAAAAAGGTGACAGCAAAAGGTCGCAGAAAGGTTAGGCGTATAAAGAATGATATGGATGAAGCGAATGTCAAACGTCGTACAAAGGAGTGCTTGGCATGTGGTGGAGATCATCTAAGGAAAGATTGTACCCGATACCCGGTGGAGAAGGGGCCCGACAACGTGGAGTTCAGGCGTGTTCCTATGCGGAAGCCAAGGAAGCAGAACCAAGAAGCTGGCCCATCGACTTAATTTCATGAAGTCTAATCTATTTATGTTTGTTTCTTTGTACCTGTATTCATCATGTGTGTAGAACTATGTCTTCCAATTCCGTATGCCTACGCTATCAAACAATGTGTGTAATAATTATTTGGAACACTACGTATTGTAATGTTTTAAGAAATGTTTGGTTATTTATTTTTCTATTTATATGTTAATGCTTTTGTGCACAATTACATGTTTCATAGGTAGATGGCTAACCTGGAGTTGATCGATCCAGTGATCGATGCTAAGCATCGATCACGCTCGCCTTCTGGGGAGCTTCACGACACACTGAGACTTAGGACTTTTGACGACTTCTGGAGTGTGGATCCACGTTGGACGCCGAGGTACGCATATGTCAATTGTAATTTTCAATAATTGTCTATTTCTTCATATTGTGTTTTTTCCTAAATTTAATGCTCTAACGCTCGAATGACAGGTTACGTGCGGCAGGGTTGCTACCTCTTGCCCAGTTGTTGGACCCGAGGGGCCGCAGGACCCCTCGTTTTCCAGTAGACCGTGCACTCTTGACAGCGTGGGTGGATCGGTGGAGGCCTGAGACACACACGTTCCACCTCACCGTTGGTGAGATGGCGCCGACACTACAGGACGTCTCCATGCTACTTGGGCTTCCTATAGCCGGAGCTGCAGTGGTTCCTCCTGTTGTGCAGCCGGGGTGGATGGCGGATATCTTGGAGAGGTTTGCAGGTGTGCTCCCCGCAGATGAGGAGCACCAGCAGTTTGGTTTTACCGATAAGCACGGTCCGACGAAGATGTGGCTTGAGCAGTTTCGTGCTGAGAGGTTGACCGTTGACTCAGAGGACTGGAGGGTTCGTAGGCACCTCGAGGCGTACCTGCTCTGGTTGTTTGGGTGGGTCATGTTCACTAGTACGCACCAGGACTCGGTAGATAAGCGCTTGATCCAGATTGCACGGCAGATAGCAGACACAGATCCTTCAGAGATGCCACAGTACAGTTGGGGCTCAGCTGTGTTAGCCGCGACGTACAGGGCGTTGTGCGAGGCGTGCAGGCGGACGAGCAGTGCGGGTTCGTTGACAGGGTGCCCTTTGTTTCTGATGTTGTGGTCGTTCGAGCGTGTGGACATCGGGCGACCGAAGCTGAGCTCGTACGACGGATACGAGGATGACATGTACGAGGTCGACGATTTTGGAGAGTACGATCCTCTCGGTGGACCTACTATGGGTTCGATTTGGTGCAAGCGCGATGTAAGTAGTTAACATTTGTTGTGTATTAAAGTTTTCATTTTATTTTCGCTACTAACTTGATCATTGTTTCGATTCTTGCAGCCGAGTTGGGCTACAGGGACTGTACGTAGGGCGTACCCACAGTTCGTTGCTGATTTCGACCAGCTTATGGCGGACCGGGTCAGGTGGACGCCGTACACCGACGAGGAGGTCGCGAGCCGTGCACCACGTGGACTCTCTGCCTTGTGCACGCGTGACGCAGCTTTCTGGCTTACGAGGCGTCGCTTGGTCTTCGACATCTGTGTCGAGCCATACGCTGTGCATCGAGTCTTTCGTCAGTTCGGATACTTTCAGGACTTCCCTGTTCCTAGACTGCAGCTAGATCACAGCCACACGTAAGTGCAACATTGCCTAATTAATGTATTCATCAAGTTATCTAAATATTGACGTTCTGACAATATCTTCATTGCAGGTACAACAGGAAAGGTCAGGGTCTTGCTTACGACACTACGTGGGCTACAAAGATGGAGTCGTGGATACAGCAGTGGGTTGGTGCAGCGACAGATGTGCACATTCCACAGGGCGCGTTCGACCCGTTGACTTACGGGGCGTACCTTAGGTGGTTCCACAGTGCGACGCGTGTGCGGTTGTTGGCTGCGGCTGGCCCACCTGTAGTCCACGAGCCAGAAATTACAGACACCTTCGCCACTCAGCCGACTCAGGCCTTTCACTTGATGGTAACATATTTATATTATTACTGTTATATTATTGTTTCGCTTTATTCCTTCACTTTAATTATTAATGTTATATTATTGTTTTTGCAGACTGACACGTTCCAGGAGGTCGCTGCGGAGCTACAGGTTTTGGGGTCGCAATGCTACAACAACCCTCCACGAGCCGAGTCACGTGACTTGGGGACAGCACTACTCCGTCTTGCGCGGCGATGTAGGGATGCTCTACGGTGCGCTTCCTGTACCAGCACCACAGATGTGCAGCCGAGGCCACGACAGAGGTCCCCACCTCTCTCTACACCTGTTAGTGCACCCAGTTCGTCTCGTTTCCACGCCGGGGACTTGTCGTCGGGGCTACCTGCAGCCCCCCCTTTCATGCCTACTCCTGGATGGACCACTGGTATAATAACATGTCATTTTTTTATTTCTAACCATATGTTATTATAATCTTACATTGTTGTTTTACAGGCCCAGCAGCACAGTTTGTCGCGCCTGACTACTCCTTGCACTCTGCTTCTGGGAGCTTTGGGCATGGGTCTTCTTATGGACACCCAGAGGTCCATGGTTACTCTCAGATGCCAGAGGCTCCTCCAGCGACACAGCCCACCCAGCAGTTTCCCTCGACACCACTAGAGGCTCCCAGGGTGAGTCGCCCACCAGACCACCTCACGTACCCCACCGATCAGATTCGGCCACGAGGGAGAAAGGGCCAGGGCAAGAGGGCCGAAGGCGAGCCCAGCAAGCGTAGGCGTGGAGGATGACTTAGAGATCATGGATATGTTTATGTGTATTACTTACAGTTATTTGTATGACTCTCAGATCATGGACTTGTTATATTTCTTTCGTTATCAACTACTTTTTTTATGAAATTTTGGACCGTGACATGACTAGACACCTGCGACATGACTAGACAACATTTAGTGACGTGACGACTCACAATTATTGTTTCTGCATGGCGACACATCGATTCACGGGCAACTTCTGCGTGGCGTGACTCTAAATTGAAGAAATAATACAACATGGAAATATTAGAACATGGAAATTTGACACATACATAGAGTTATTAAAACAAAGAAATTTCATGAGCAGTTCATAATTGATACTAATTATTTATTTTGACCCTGAACTCTTGCTTCCTTCGTTGCGGGCTCTTTCTTCGCTCGCCCGTATACGGTTAATGTATCGCCTCGCTACTTGATCATCCCGTAATTTAATTCCTATTTCGCGTTCAGGCAGTTGCATCGGTACAGTGATAAGAGCCCTCTGTATTCTTTCGAACTCATCCTTCAGCCTATTGTAATCTTCATTGCTTTCCTCGATAGTGATGTATCCTTCATTTCTAGAGGGTGGCAGGTTGTCAATCCATTCTTCAAACTCACACTACACTTAGAAATACCGTGTAAGTAATCTAATCTAATTTACAACATATTAACATAAATATGGCACATACATACCTCCGCGCCAGGGGTCTCAACTGGGCAATGGAAGAACCTACTACCCCCATAGGTAGAAAGCTTCGCGGTTTCTCCACAGTCACACAATGGACGATCCTTCCATTCAGGGTTAGGCACTCTTGGATGTGTGTTGTTTGCCATTTCTGAGATGCCGTCCCCGATCTCTACCCGAGGTCTTTATAAAGACAAGTGCTGCATGAGGGTAACATGAGTGAGCAGCTTTCGGCGCTAAAGTTAGTGACGTGACGACACACGAATGCTGTTTATATAGAAGTTGAATGTAACCCTAGGGGGAGCCTAATTAATGCAGGTATCCAATGCATAGGATGCTCTGCGTGATGTGTCATTGTCACTATTAAAGTGGGCATGCCCTGCCTTCAATAATTGTGTTTGTGGCAGGCAGGCGATGCAGAGATGCTTTGGCCCATTGGATGCTGTCGGATTTATGAAAAAGCTGGACAAGAGATGATTGATTCCCGGAGGCTGCCATTATTTGTTCCGGAGAGACTTTTGCAGAGCATCCGATGAGATCTCCTCTTCTTTTCTTTCTAGTCTTCGTCTATAGACCACGTTCCTTATGCCTATAAAATGCACACATGGTCTGTCCATTAATCTCAGCCACCTCGCAATCTAACCAACACCGCAATTTCTTCCATAGTTATGGAGTTCCCCAATGACCCACCCCACAACAAACAGACCTTACGTCTCGGAGAAGGCTTCATCGCTCCTATGTGCCTCTGTGGCACACCATGCAGGCTAGTGAAGTCACTCGTTCTCGGTGATGACTACGGCAAAAGACTTTGGATGTGCAAGAACTACCAATATGACCCTTCTCAACGTCTTTACTCTTCCGCTACGAGGCCAAGGGTCACTACTTGTACTTCTTCATTCTTTGCTTTCACCATTGATTCTTACTCACTAATACGTTCATAACATTGCAGTCCCCACCACCTCTGTGTGAGTTCATCGAGTATGTTGACACTGAGCAGACACCAGAGGATATAGCCCATGTCAACGAGGTCGCTGAAAGTGCAAGAAGGCGTTGGTTTGATATGGAAGATGAGGAAAGGAGAAAGGAGGAACGCAGGAAGAGGAGCCAGGAGGAGGAAGAACGTCGACGCAACTACGAAGCGGAACGCAAGCTAAGAGAGGAGGCGGAACGAAGGCGCAAACAAGAGGAAGAACGCCTTGCTCATGAGGCCCGTGAGGCCGAAAGGGAGAGGATGCGCGAGAGAGCTCGCCGCGCTAGGGCAGCAGGTCCTGATGCCTTCAGAAAGGGGAAATATCCCCGTTCCACTCAGTAGATTAGTCCTAGGCGTCGATTAGTCCTTTAATTTTCATGTTGCCTATCAGCAATTATGTGCACCGAATATGTCATTCCCTCGTCGTTATGTATGTTGGTCGTTATGTTGCATGTTACTATGAATTTTAAATCCGGGTTCTTTTGTTTTCATCATTTTTATGTAATGTGCCTGCCTCAATGCATCAGACCTGATGCATTGGCCCACAATTCAGGATGCTCTGAATCACTGAATCACTGCCTCCACTGCATCACTGCCAAACTACCAGACGGGCAGAGCATCCAATGTATTTTTCATCATTCTGCACGAACAGCTTTTCCAAGCAGTAGGGGTACATATGATAACATTTGGTACATAGGATACAGTCAACACAATGCATATTACAGTACATAGGATACAGTCAACACAATGCACAACATAGGAAACGAAATTAAAATTTGGTACATATGATAAATACATGCAACTCATTTTTTGCCACCTAATCTTACGATCTTCGATCCCACCGCCGATGCATATTACTGAAGTTAATGTCCATACTGTAGGGGTTGGATGATGGCTGTGGGCGAGGTGGCGCTGAGAAGTCGCTATTGGAGGGTCGTTCTCGCAAAATAGATTCACTAAATGCCTCGTCGTCAGGGTCTTCGGGTGGAGGCGGAGGTCTTGAGGGTGGCATGGGCATGAAATCGTCGTCTTCATCGTCGTTGGCGTTTGGTTGCACGCGCGTTGGTGGAGCGCGTCTGCTTGCAGTGTTTCTTCGACGGGATGTTCCTGTGTTGGATGCCTCCGAAACACTACGGTTGGATGAGGTATGTCGCCTTCTACGTGAACCTGGCATGCAACCTCCACCGAAGAACATAAATAGATAGAAAAAGTTTGGGATAGGGTTGTCGATCAATTCTTTGTCTTCCGGAAATGCCTAACATAAGATAAGCAGTCGAATTAGCATCGACATATAAATCGATAACATAAAAATAAAAAAAATAAATTATAGTGTACCTGAATGTGGGAGGCATATTTATCGGGGAGCATCATTATCTTGAATCTAGTGCTAGAGAAACCTAACACTGAAGGGTGGTTTGCCAGCTCGCAAACCCTATGATACAAATGCCTTTGATCTTCTAAGAGGGCCCTAAGGTCATCTGTGGTGAGATGTTGCGGCGCTATTGTTGCGTTTAACATCAAGACAGCTTGTTCGAGATTGTTCTCCCTAAAAGGATCATCTCGGTGTTCACGCACTACACGCCAGATTGCTTCTAGTGCTCTCTCGATGGTTTGTGGTGTTAATGGAAAACCTTCACTAGATGGTCCTGCCATGGAGGGTGTTGTTGAAGAGTGGAAGAAGAGTGCTCCGAAAAAAGAGAAGGTAGAGAGGTTTTGTAGGAGGGAGGGCTGGGAAAACCCAAAACGAACCTGTCGGGCGGCCCATGACCGACAGTTGCCTGTCGGTTGCCCCATGACCGACAGGTATCTGTCGGGCGGCCCATGACCGACAGGTACCTGTCGGGCGGCCCATGACCGACAGGTCCCTGTCGGGCCTGGGTATCGGGCCGATAGGCCTTATCGGTATTTCGCTGACCGATAGGCGTCGTCACCTCCGCCACGTCATCTGCCACGACACATATCGGTCATCCAGTGACCGATAGCCCCCCTGTCGGTAATTGGGTGACCGACAGGCACCCATTTCTGCTATTTTTCCTAATCGAACCCCATAACTGCGATTAATCATTAAAATACTATTATTTAAAAAAAAAATTCCGTCATGGAGCGCGTCCTCCTATTCAAGGAGATTTATTATTTTTTCCCTTTTGTTTTACACTCAAAAAAGGAAACCGCTCCGTCATCACCTCGCCTCCTCGTCTTCCTCGACCGAAGCAAAACAAAATCGAGAGAGAGAGAGAGAGGGAACTGCATTGCCTTAGCCCTGAAGCTAGAGCGCCGCCGACGATGGACGACTCGGAGGCGACCGCGGCGGAGGTCACCCGCCCGCTACTCGCCGTCGCCGGCGGCGGCGCGGAGGACGAGGCGGCGGTGCCGCCGTGGCGGGATCAGCTGACGGCGCGGGGGCTGGCGGTGAGCGCGGGCCTGGGCGTGCTCTTCTGCCTCATCTCGCTCAAGCTCGGGCTCACCACCGGGATCGTCCCCTCGCTCAACATCGCCGCCGCGCTGCTCGGCTACTTCCTTGTGCGCACCTGGACCGCGTTGCTCCAGAGGTTCGGCGTCGTGTCCAGGCCCTTCACAAGGCAGGAGAACACCGTCATCCAGACCTGCGTCGTCGCCTGCTCCGGCCTCACCGGCAGTGGTACGTGCTTTTCGCGTTATTACTACTGTCTTCCGGATTCCCAGGGAGCTTGCCTTGTTTGCTTATAGAGAGGACGTATTGCGATTGTAGTGTTCGTGAACTGAATTTTTGGTTATCGGTCTGATAAAGATCTTTCTTTGATCGCTTAATTCTGTTTCGGAGGGTATACTGCAATTCTGTTTATTTGCATGCTGCTCTGAGGCTCTTGTGTGAGAGCCTGTTACTGTGTTTTAGAATCAGGCCTGACTGACTGAGTTATTCAGGTAGCTGTAAGTTGTAGAAGTGTTAAGTTATGATTCTATACTCCTTCTGATCTTTTTTTTTTTCTTGACGTTCAGACAAAGGTTTCAGTTCAATTTTGCACTGCAATTCTTGTCTGACCGTCATCAAAAGAAAATCAGAGGGAGTATGTGTGGTTGGATATTAGTTATTTTCGCAGCATAATATCCTGATTCAGAGCTCCTATAACTAAGAAATAAAGCTCTTGTTTACCCGCAAAAAAAAAAAAAAAATCATGATTCAGAGATTCAGATAGTTGTGAATGGGGATTGCTGCATAAATATCTTATTTTTCGAAGTTTATTGTCTGGGGCGTTGGTCATGACTTTCCTTTTTTTTTTAATCGCATAACTTTGTTGCCTGAGGGTATAGTGCAATTCTGTTATTTGCATATATGGTGCTCTGAGGCTCATGTGTGACAGCTCGTCACTGTGTTTTTGGCCTCACTGGCTAAGAGATTCAGGTAGCTGTAAATTGTTCGAACTTGAAGTGTTCAGTTGTGATTAATGATTATCTTCTATGTGGTTGGATATTAATTATTTTTGCGGAATAATAACTGCCTAATTCAGTGATTCAGATAGTTCTGAACGGGGATTGCTGCATAAGTATCTTATTTTTTGAAGCTTTATTGTCAGGGTCGTTGGTCAGGACAAATGATTTCCTCTTATTTTTTAATACTAGATTATCAATGACCAATATTGTGCCTGCAGGTGGCTTTGGAAGTTATATGCTCGCGATGAATCACAAAACTTACGCAGCCATCGGGCCTGATTTTCCTGGTAATAGGGCTGTGGATGTAAAGGACCCTTCACTGGGCTGGATTATCGGGTTCATGTTTGTCGTTAGCTTCTTCGGGTTATTTAGTCTTGTTGCGCTGCGCAAGGTACTCATTCGCATCTTTGAACCATGCATTTATCTTTTATTATCTGATTCGAAGTTCATTCTGGAAGGCTCTTTTATCAAATATATTTACTCTTTCTTTTTGTTCAAAAAATGGTTTGTTTTGGTGTCTATCAGGTAATGGTGATTGATTACAAGTTGCCATACCCCAGTGGAACAGCCACGGCTACACTGATTAATAGCCTCCACACTACTGCTGGAGGGCAGCTTGCAGAGTAAGACATTGATAACCATTGCTCTTTCATTTTGTACAGAAGTGGTTAGTTTTTATTATACATACACTATATCTAGCTTGATCATCATGGGAAAATGCTAGTTAATAATGGTAAAACAAGTATGATTTCGTTTATCCACTTGTATGGCACTTTGAATATGCTGAATTTGAACTGCAAATTGTTTTATACTCTAAATATCTAATAGTATGTTTATCCTTCTTGAAAACAAAATGCTCAATTACATGTCAAGTGCATGAAATGCGGGCATGATTGATCCTAAGTTGTTTAGGAAAATATTCCATCCAGACAAAAGAGCGTAACATAGGGCCGTTTTGGACATTTACACATGACCTCAAACCACATTATTTTGATCACTTATATACTGCTATGTATGTTCGACCTAATGGAACTGTAATCGTATAGAAGCATTCTTTGCCCACCTATGAGGATGGGTCAAAGTTGTTATAGCACTTTTTTAGAGAAGTCAGGAATCATGAACATATACCTTTTTTAGGCGAGAATAATCATGAACATATAGTTGTGATAGTGCAATTCTATTTGCTGTGATTTTCTAAATGACTTAATTATTATTTTTTGTGATGCATGTTTTATCATTGCAGCAAGCAAGTTAATTGTCTTGGGAAGTACTTTGGCATTAGCTTTCTCTGGAACTGCTTTAAATGGTTTTTCAGTGGTGTAGGAAATTCTTGTGGTTTTGATAATTTCCCTTCTCTGGGACTCGCAGCATTTAAGAACACGTAAGTTTCTGTAACCACCTTTGTTATTCATGCAAGGTTCACAACTGAAAAAACATTTTATAACGTGCACGTTCTCCTGTTTCCTACACACCTAACTTTTCCAATTTTTGTAGATTTTATTTTGATTTCAGTCCGACCTACATTGGATGTGGTCTTCTTACTCCACATATTGCTAATTGCTCTATGCTTCTGGGAGCCATCATATCGTGGGGTTCCCTTTGGCCATATATATCAACTAAAGCTGGGGACTGGTATCCAGCTAACTTAGGAAGCAATGACTTCAAAGGACTCTATGGATATAAGGTATGGTGATGAAAATTAGGATTCATCAAATGACATGCATTAACCGTCAATTGACATCTTTGGGAGTAAGCTAATAATATTGTTTATTTGATTCATCTACAAGAGCCACATTATGAATAAAAAAGCCTGTAAAAAAATCATTTGTTCCTGCTCTGTAATTAATAAATCTGGTAAATATGAGCAAAATGTAGGCCCTTGCTTGGGAGTATTCTGATTCTCTAACTGTCATGCATTTCACCTCTGGACATAGTAATTTTGAGAGCCTGTAAAACTGAGATTGATACTGCTGGGAACTTTATTATGTCCAAAGAAAAAGAAAGAAATATATGGATTATGCATATGCTCCCTCCTTTCTTTTTTTTTATTGAAGTTCAGACAAGAAACTTAGTTCATTTTCGAACTAAGCACTATGTCTTAACGACAAGAAAAAAGAAGGAGGGAGTATCTCTTAGTTAATATTTTTATTGTAAGCAAAAACTAACTTGTATCTTTTGCTTGCCTTTCAGGTTTTCATATCTGTATCTGTGATACTCGGGGATGGTCTTTATAACCTCATCAAGATCATTTATGCTACTATCAAGGAAATAACGATTGCACGATCAAAGCAAGGAAGGCTTCCACTTGTTCGAGTAGAGGAAGGTAATGTGATATTGCTATTTTCGTGAATAAAATGTGATATTCTATTGTATGGTTCTCGCATATCAAATTATCAATGGTTATAAATTGGACTTTGACTAACTCTTTTATATTTCATGAACAGATGATGAAGGTACTAAATTATCAGACGAGGATATGCTTCGGAATAGGATATTCATAAATGACAGTATTCCTCTGTGGTTAGCAGGATCAGGTTATGTTGGCCTTGCAGCAATATCAACAGCAACAGTCCCAATGATCTTTCCACAGCTCAAGTGGTACCTTGTCCTCTCAGCATATCTTGTTGCTCCTCTACTTGCCTTCTGCAACTCCTATGGCGCTGGCCTAACTGACTGGAACCTTGCATCCACATATGGGAAAATTGGTCTTTTCATTTTTGCCTCATGGGTTGGTCAGAATGGAGGTGTGATTGCCGGGTTAGCAGCTTGTGGTGTTATGATGTCCATTGTGTCCACTGCTGCGGATCTGATGCAAGACTTCAGAACTGGGTACCTAACGCTATCTTCACCAAGGTCCATGTTTGTGTCACAGTTGATCGGGACTGCCCTTGGCTGCGTCATTGCTCCTCTCAGCTTTTGGCTTTACTGGACGGCTTTTGATGTTGGCAACCCTGATGGCATGTTCAAAGCTCCATACGCCGTCATTTTCCGTGAAATGTCGATTCTTGCCGTGGAAGGTCTGTCAGCACTGCCGCAACACTGCCTAGCCATATGCTCTGCTTTCTTTGTCGCAGCTCTATTGATCAACCTTCTGCGGGATGTCACTCCGGCGAATGTGTCCCGATTCATCCCCGTCCCGATGGCTATGGCCATTCCCTTCTATCTTGGTGCATATTTTGCAATCGACATGTTTGTCGGGACAGTTATCTTGTTCATATGGGAGAGAGTGAACGAAGAGGAGTGTCGTGACTTCAAGGATGCGGTTGCATCTGGTTTGATCTGCGGTGATGGGATTTGGAGCGTTCCTTCTGCACTCTTATCAATCTTAAGGATTGACCCGCCGATTTGCATGTATTTCAAGCCATCTGTTGGCAGCTGAAAATAGAGGGGTGTCTGCTATTTTGTTTGGGTGTTTCAATAGGACAGAATGACACGTATTGAATGAATTTTACAGAAATGTTCAGTTCCCATGAAAGAAAAATTCTATTTGCCCAAATGGGTTCTTAGAGTTCGCCATTGGAATTGTTCTTATCACGTAGCAACATTAAAATCTTGACGAGAGCTGCATTATCCTTTTTAACCAGTCATTGGTTTTCTAAAAATTACCAAGAAGATACTGAATGTTGTATAGTATAAGAAACGAAACATCGAACACCTATATATAATGATATAATGATATATAAATGATATGCAAGATGATGCAAGCAACAACATTCAACAGCTGACAACTATATATATATGGCCAACATTTGTGAATATTTTTTTGCATGATTCTGAATGTTCTTGACAACAAAATAGAAGCATTATTACAATATATTCGCTAATGCTTTCACTCACTTTCTTGGCTCCTGCTCGCCAACAATGTCAATTTTACTATTGGAAGAACTGGCTCTCCATATTGCAAGTTTGTGATGGATATGGTCCTGAACCCTTTGGTGTCCATCATGAACTTCCATCTTTTCCAACACAACTGCATTCTCCACCAGGAACTTTGCGATTTTGACCTCGAAGCAGTTGAAGTCCTCCAACTCAAACTTCAGCCTTGATGACTTTCCAAGCAGGGGAACGACCGTGTTTGAAGCGCTAAAAGATCCGCATCGTCACACGATCTATCGTCATCATCAACACTGTAACATGCAGATGTACCCGTTTTGGATTTGAGCCTCTTAAGCAACTCAGTGGATTTCTCGAGGTCCACCTGAGCTCTCCTTTCCTCTGACAGATGAATTCCCTTGGGTAAGGCATAGAGGTCACCGTGTACCTTAAATTTGAGGCGCAACTCCTGCATTGCTGGGCAGCAGTGGAGAAAGTTTGCTAATGTCAGCGCAGCGCCGCGTTTATCCACCTCATAAGATCCTTTGATTTCAAGGAACTTGAGACCAGGGAATTCTTTGAGGAACATGCCTTCCTGATCTGGATGAACGGCAATGTCGTTGATGTCCAGAAGCTTCAGCTTCAAGAACCGTAGACGGCTGAAGGTCCCAATGGATTCCCAGAACACGGCGTGAGGCGGTGGAGGAGCTTCTTCCCTTGAAGAAGGAGGGTTGTAGCACCACCGTGTCGTGCAGAAGCTGATGTCCAAGTGCTGCAGGTTCGTTGTCATGCCTGACGCTGGCGTCGCCGACGAGGTGAATGGGAAGTGCTCGAGGAATCCCTTATAGCGGAGGAACCGAACGCCCGGAGCGTCGAGGTAGATGCCGTCGGTGTCGTGGCAGTGCAGCAGTGTCACGGCGGCCACGGACCTCGGGCACCGGAGGAGGACGCGCCGCTTCGACATCGCCGCGTACCAGTCGTTGTAGCTGAGCCCGAGCTCCTCCTCCTCCGCCGTGAAGGAGAAGACGTCGAGCCGGCCGGATAGTCGCGAGGTTCGGCGCGGCGTCGAGCATGGCCTGTAGGGCAACAAGAGATGAACTGCACGACGTCAGGCTCAGCGTGGGAAGACGGCGCCGGCGGCCGGCAGCCCGAGCACGCAGCTGGCGAGCTCCAGCACCCGGAGCGACGCCGCGCACGGCAGGCGGCGCGTCGGCAGCTTGTAGTCGCACGTGCAGGCGAACTCCGCGTACAGGCGGAGGCGGAGCTCCTCCAGGCTCTGCGTCGCCGGCGCGGCGAGGACGGCGTCCAACCCGGGCGAGGACCCACGTTCTCGCAGTAGTCCATGTGGTTGCTGCTGTTCACGTCGACGCTGAGGCTCCTGACCGGGAACCGACCGGCGGCGGTGAGCGCCGCCATGGCTTCGCGGAACAGCAGCCTGCCCGCCTCTCCGCCATCGTAGCGCACGTTCCAGTAGGACCTCGTGCTGAGGTTGACGGCGTCCGCATGGAGCCATAGTGCGCGCCACCGCCGGGAGAGGGCGCTTGTGCGGGCGGCGTCGCCGGCGTGGAGGAAAGAGAGGACCCGCCGCAGAACCCTGTCCGGGAGGGCTGAGAGGCGATCAGCGGCGGCCATGGCGAGCGCCTAGCGGGGGAGAGATGGGAGGACACGAGATCGATCCGGCGTCACCGAGATTGGCGTGTTGCTCGGTCCACGGGCAAAACGATTAGAATAGGCTACTACTTTTTTTTTTTTTGAGATATTAGAATAGGCTACTACTGAAAACCGACTCCATACTAGTGCAACGCATATCTGTCTGGAATCTCTGGATCCTAAACAATGTACAGCTAAACAAAACGAGTTTTACAGCCCACAGCCAGATTCATTACTGGTCGTCTTTATGGGCTGAAATTTGTTTTTTTGCTTCCTTCACAAATAAGCAATCCGGTTTTACAGCTCCGTAAATAGCAAAATTCATTTTAATTTCGTCTATGCTTTTCTTGATAGGTATTGTATTATTTTGCAGCCCAAGTCTGCTACTGTTTTGCTATATCTTTAGTTGAAGCAAACGGCGCCAGCAATGGACCACGAATCCTAACAAAACATTATGTTTTCTTTTCTTTACAAGAAAATCAGTTTCTTAAAAATTATCTGTATTGAGCTCGTTGGCAACACGCAACCCACTTTGTTGTTGTGTCATTTTGCTTTCGATTTCGTAGAAAACCATATAATCCAACAAAACATAGCACAGAGCTAGAGGGTAAAGGAAAATCTGGACCTAGGACTAGGCCAATGACCTTAACGGCCCTAAGATTTTATTTTCGCTTCCTAAGAGTTGATGCTATGATGTTTTGTAAATCTTGTCATATCCTTTTTGTTGTTTTTGTCATCGTGCCTTGTTTTCATCCAGTGAAATACGTAATCTCAAATGTGCTAGTAGCTGATTGAATAAATCTGAAAATAGAAGGAAGGGAATGGTACTATAAGAACTTAGGTATCCTTAAATACTTTCGGCCCAAATGTTGGGAAATTGTCGACCCACAAGAATCACAAACACCACTAAAACCCTATTTAAAGAAACTCCAGCCAAAACTAATATAATGCTCATGTACTTTGAGGCAATGCACTTTCTTCTTGAAAAATACAGAATAATACGGGCATGTAAAATAGGCAACATAGCTTTATAATAAAAATCTTTCCAAGGTAAAACTTCTCAGAATTAACATGAAACTACTTACTCTGAACATGAAACTGTTGTTCCATTTGTTTTGTTTTGATTTTTTTCCCCGTTTTGGTTGGGCACGGACATAGGGTAGTTTTGCTGTCGGCAGGAACCAGAGGAGGTGGGCATAGCCGTTCAGCGAGCTGTTCAGGATATCTGTCCGGACAGGTTGTTATTGTCGAGCCGTAGCCGTTGCAGAGAATGGCATTTGGTGAGGCCTGCTGGTATGGAGCCATTCAATTGGTTATACGAGGCAGTGAAGTACCAGAGCTGGCCTCCTTCCCACAGCTCTGGCAACTGTCCGGACAGCTTGTTACTTTCTAGGCTCAGAAATTTCAAAGTAGCACAGGTGGCGAGGCGTGCTGGTATGGAGCCATTCAATCGGTTGCGCGCGGCGGTGAACAACCCTAGCTGACCTCCTTCACAGAGCCGCTCTGGAATGGCACCGGTGAGCTCATTGTCATGGGCATAGACATCAGCCAAGCTTGGCGAGTGCTTCCCGAGCTCCGGCGGAAGCGTGCCGTTGAGCCTGTTATTGTCCAGCCCCACTATCCGCAGTGACGGCAACCGTCCGATGCTTGCTGGAATTTCTCCGGAGAAGTTGTTGCGGGCGAGGTACAGTTCTGTGAGGTTCTCCAAGCTCCCGAAGACTTCCGGGATGGTTCCAGAAAGGTTATTGCGCGAGAGGTCTATCCCTTTCAAGCTCGCCGCTGCAAAGCCATCAACCGCCAAGTTGCCGGAGAGGTTGTTCAAGTTCGCATCCAATATTTGCAGCTTCTTGAGGTTCCATACCCCCGAAGGTATGCTTCCGGTCAAGGAGTTGTTGGTGAGGTACAGAAACTGCAACTCCGGCATGTCCACCACAAAGCTTGGGAAATCTCCGACGAGGTTGCTCTGCCAGGCAGCGAGGGTACGCAGGTTGGTCAGCTTGCTGAACGACGCTGGCAGCTCGCCAGCGTCGAACGGGTTTCGCGCAAGTTTCAGCACCTGCAGACTCGTCAGGTCGCCGAGCTCCGCCGGGATGGTGCCGACGAAGCTGTTGTACATGAGCGCGAGAAACCTGAGGTTCCGGAGCCTGGAGAGCGACGCCGGGATGGTGCCGTTGAACCCATCGAAGCTGAGGTCCAGCGTAGTCAGGTTCGCCGTCAGACGGCCGCCGATGTCGGCCGGAAGCTCCCCGCCGAAGTAGTTTCCGGACAGGTTGAGGTACTGCAGCGAGCGGCAGCGGGAGAGCGAGGTCGGGAACGGGCCGAAGATGCTACTGTTGGAGACGTCGAGGTAGGTGAGGCCCGTGAGGTTGCCGACGGCGTCCGGGAACGGGCCCGTGACGTTGGCGTTGGCGAGGGAGAGGCTCGTGACGCGCCCGGCAGCGTCGCACCGCACGTAAGGCCAGCTGCAGTGCGCGCCAGCGGCCGACGCGTTCCATGCCGCCAGCACGGCCGGGTCGCCCCACGCGCGCTTGATCTCGAGCAGCAGCCGCGCCTCGCCCGCCGGCTGGAAGAGGCCGCGGCAGGGCAGCAACGCGAGCAGGAGGAGGCAAGCGCGCGCGCACGCGCAGCGCGGTATTGCCATGTCTCCGGTCTGTCTGGTGGCGTGGTGCGAGTCTGCAGGTGATTGGTTCAGAGACTGTTACTGTGCTCGACACTTCTTTATTATTCTAGATATATATACAAGCAGATGAGAACGATTAGCGTTAAAGTGTTACTTGCCAAAGTCTTCAGGCACGCCTGTGCTAAAAACGTTCCACGTACGGGAAGGCTCGGTAGTCGGTACCCATAGCTATCCTAATAACTGTTGGTTGATTAGCGCTAACTATGCCGTTTTGTTTACACCAAAAGCTACGAATCCTAGCCAACAGTCGCGTGTGATCCCATCAATTCAGTGCGCCATTAATTCGACGGAAGCTGCCAAGCGAAGTCCTCATCCGGGTTGACGAATTCTAACAGGCCAGTAAGGCTGTAAACGAGCCGAGCTCGAGCGAGCCTGGCTCCTCAAGCTCGAGCTCGCTAGAAGCCGGAGCCGAGCTCGAGCCGAGCCTGGGATCTGGGCGAGCCTGAAGGCAGGCTCGTATTCGGCTCGACTGAAGCTCGACTGAGCTCGAGCTCGGCTCGTCCAAGCTCGTGTGTGAGCTTATCAGTTGCAGCAGGCGTCAGTTTTCAACAGAGAAAGCTTTACAAAGGGAATAATAATACACTTAGGAAGGTTCATTAGTTGGTAACAGGTCTTAAGGGCATACAGATCGACCTCCGCGGATCAGTTGCCGCGAATACACGAGTACATGCATTACATATTATACATTAGAATAAAAACTTGTCCTTAATACGAGCAAGCATGCCAGGTGCTTATACGGCTAGGCATGGCATGGATACTAATTAAGCTGACCTAAAGATACTTCATCCAAAAGATCGAACGTCACAAAATATGCTTCCTGTTAGCCAATCACCAGAATAACTAGTTGCTGCCCACTATTGAAGCTCCTAAAGATACTTCATCCAAAAGATCAAACGCCACAAAATATATGCCCTTCCTGTTAGCCAATCACCAGACTAACTAGTTGCTGCCCACTATTGAAGCTGCTGAAGGATGTTCAGTTGATTTCATAGGAATGGAATTAGCATCATCCTCCTGTGGAAAAAAAATAAACAATGGTTAGATGCAAACTTCAAATGTTGTCAAATGAAAAAATAAACAGCAACATCTCTATATACTTTACCAAGTCTGGCAGCTTGTGGTTGCCTCCTCTAATCCAACTTGATGCACACACCAAGGCCTGCACTGTTGAGGGGAGTAAAGAGCTGCGATAATCATCAACCACACGACCTCCACACTGTATGACCGAGTATTGGACTTCTTAATATACTTGATGGTCTTCCGAACTTTGTCAATCAGTTCATCAATAATCTCAAGACCATCTTGGACAATAAGATTCAGAATGTGAGCACAACAGCGGTTGTGAAGAAACATTCCCTTAAACCAAAGTGCCCCTCTGTTTGTGAACTTGGCAAGCAAAAGCTTAACAGCAGTGTCATTGTTAGAAGCATTGTCAAATGTGATACTAGCAATCTTATCCTCAATTTTCCATGCAGCTAAACAATCTGAAATAGCATTGCAAATAACCACACCAGTGTGGGGAGGCTCCAACTCCATGAAGTTAATAACTCGACAATGCATTGTCCAATTTGTATCTATGTAGTGCGCAACTAAGCTCATATAACAGATTGTTTGATTAGAAGTCCACAGATCACATGTCAGGCTCATCCTATTAACATTCTTAAAAGTCTTCTTCAGTAATTCCTTTTCTGATTCATAAAGCCTCATGCAATCATTCCTAATAGTGACTCTAGAAACCTTTTTGTATGCAGAGTTGAGTGCTTTTAGCAAGATGTTAAACCATGTATACTCAACAATGCTGAATGGCAACTCATGAACAATTATCATCTTGCAAATAAGCTCACGAATTTTTGCAGAATCATAGAAACCAGGGGTCGAAAGAATAGGGAGATCAACCTCAACATCACCTTCGCTGCTAGGGAAATTGATGGTTTGTTGAATCTTTGATTTCTGCTGGCTCTTGTAAGACTCACACTGCTCCAGATGTCTCCCCCAATGTGTTGTAGTACCACTTTTGTTCTTCACGAGGAGAGTTCCACATGCCTTGCACTTCACCTTGCTTTCCATCTCTCCTCTCTTTTTCTTCGATGGAACCTCAACCTCCTCAAAGAAATTCCACAATGCTGACTTCCTTTTTCTAGTTTGCTTTCTTGGTTCAGTTGTTTCTTGCACATCTTGAGAAGGCACAGCAACAACACCATCCATCTGGGTGGGGATATTAGTCGATGGTGAATCAATCTCAACTGATTGTTGCGTTGGTGGCCGATTTTCAGACATCTACAATAATAAACATAAAAAAAAAAGAAATTATAATTTGTACGAATCCATATATAGTACACGATTTATGGACTAATAAACAGCAATATGTCTACGATTTCTCCTTGTATCAGTACGGAGCACAAAGTTCTAAACTGTAAAAAAAGTAAAAAGGAAATACTAGATCTGCAGTCTTTGTATAATGGGAACAAGATGACAAGAACATAGTACCTTTAGATGAGGAAGAAGGCTGGCAGACAGCAGGAAAGCAACAAATCACTCGATTATGGTGTCATCTTGCTGTTTTCTATTCCATTTGACAGGGGAGATTGGTGGTGGAAGGAACGATGCAGGTTACGGAGTGGAGGAAGCTTCTGGTATGCGCAGGAGCCTGTGTCGATGTGAGACAAAGTGGTGGACTGGTGGTGGGGGACTGGGGGGCCACGAGCTTTTCAGGCCTTTGGCCAGCTTTTGGATTGTGTTGGCGGGATGGATGGGCGGGCTGGGGAGAAAATTTTGGAGGGAAGAGAGAAGGCATTGGCGGGCTGTGAAAAATGACGAGCCTTGTCGAGCTGCTCGAGCTCGATTCGATGGGGCTCGCGAGCCTAAGGACGGGCTCGAGCTCGGCTTGAAATGCAGACGAGCCGAGCTCGAATCGAGCTTTCCCCGAGCCGAGCTCGAGTAGCTTGTCGAGCTCGAATTTTGTTTACAGCCTTACAGGCCAGAAGACTAGCAAACGTGCTTCACCGGGCGGCGACTGCTGACCAACGACCGGACGTCGCTTGTCGGCCGGCTCTCGTCGGCGACGTTCCACAGTGTTCGAGGCACACACCTCTTAATTGCCATCCGCTCACACACGTTCACGTTCAGCTCAGCGCGCGTTCGTTGCGGGCGGGGAGTCATGTACCTGACGCGTGTGAGCCTGTAAGATCGTGTTGCTCGTATGACCAGTCTCCTGAGTCCGTGTTACGACGCTGAAGATCGCGGATGCCGGTATTTCGTGCTTTGTTACCAAGGTCAGTGCGACTCTCGGTCCTGTGGCTAAGTGGCTAGTATTGATCTACAACGACCAGGCCGTCCCTTTCTTGTCGCAAAAGGGTTGTTAGCCCAGTGGTGAGTTGGGAACTACTCTCCATTCATGCGAAAAAAATATCGAAGAAGTACATAATTGAAGTAAATAAAGAGCACCAAGAATCTGAGATGTGACCGTCGTCGCGTGGGAGACGACAACGCCACAGTTATGCATCTTCTTTACACTGACGGAGTAGGCTGCGCTGTGAGAGGGGTTCGGCACGGAAGATGAATCCGTTACAATGTTTCCATATCATCCGGCAGCAAAGTTAGAGGAAGCAATGGTAGTGACGTTCTGTCACCCCCGCCAGGCACGGTATTTACCAAGGACGCCGGCTTGAGATGCTTGCCGGCAGCTGGATGTTGAGAGCTTGCCAAAAGGATGTGGTAGTAGGGCATTGCAACAATAGGTGATCTGCAGTTTCGCCGTTACTGCAAAGTTCGCAAGTGGCATTGTTGACCACATGCTTCGTGAGGAGTGTTGTGCAACACTTGATCCTCCCCTGCACCAGCAGCCATGTGAAGAATTGCACACGGGGCGGGGTGCAGTTCTGCCACAAGTTGCCGGCGTAGTCACACGAGTTGTCAGTCCCGGCCATCAGCAGGCGGTAGATAGGCACCATGTGCAGCTTGTTGTCGGCGTCGATGAGGGGGCTGCGTCGCTTGTCTGGTGTCGAGCTGAGTGTAATACTTGAGATCCTGCTTGAGACCAAGGTGAGCTCTGCAGTGGCAGCATGTGTAAGCCTCGGCATGAAATGAGATTAAAGATGAAACATCTTTTTTTTTAGAAAGGGAAATCATTCTTATTTCAGCCTCTGGATCGTCTGTAGATGCATATGTTAGAGCCGTGTGACCGAGAGGAGGAGAGAGGGGGGGGGGGGGGTTGAATCGAGCACACCATAAACTAAAACTGTTTGCACTTTTAGCTACTCTTTCTATTTACACAAGTAAAGGATACATAACAAGATATTACATGTGCACTATGTGATAATGATCAAGCTAGTATAACTATGTGTCAGGACTTAAACATGCTACAAGCAAGGTGTACAAGAGTGTGTTCCGGTGTTGTTATTACCATTTCTGCCATCCTCTACATTGGAGTGTCTGCTTCCTAACATTGCCAACTCCAGCTTCACCACTGCACGTTCCTAGTTCGTCGTGTTGTATCTGTTATTGAATCTTGCTAACATCTTATTATGGTGCCGGGGTGCCTGATTTCAGAATTTTATGAATTGATCAACCTTGAGCTCAACACTATGCATATCATTGAGCTCAACCCTGCCTGATTGGTTGAGGTCAAGTTTGCCTAATTGGTATGAATAAAATCTGTCAGAGATGCTGGCAAATTTGCTAGCGAACCCGCATATCATTCCATTTATGGGGTAGGTGCACCGTGAACGGAAATACCTACTACATCCCTATACCGTTTCAATCATCAATCATTGTCGAGAATCCAATGACTTTCGATACCACTTTATTAGAATAATAGAATTTGTAGATTTTATTCCGGGGTACAACAATTGGAAATCAATTCAATTTAGTGGAGCAGAAGAAGAACAATGAGAATAATAGATATCCCTAGATATAAACTATGGTTATTATCTACATGACAATAATGATATGCGAGATGATGCGGGCAAGAACATTCAACAGGAGACAACTATGGCCAACATATGTGAATATTTATTTCCACGATTCTAAATGTGCTTAATTGACAACAAAATAGAAGCATTATTACAACAGGCTCGCTCACTAATGTTTATTCGCTCACATTCTTAGCTCCTGCCCGCCAACAATGTCAATCTTGCTATTGGAAGAATGGGCTCTCCATATTGCAAGTTTGCGATGAATATGGTCATGAACTCTCTGGTGTCCATTATGAACTTCCATCTTTTCCAACACAATTGCAATCTCCACGAGGAACTTTGCGATTTTAACTTCGAAATAGTTGAACTCCTCCAACTGAAACTTCAGCCTTATTCTCCTCAGATGACTATCCAAGCAGGGGAACGAGCATGCTTGAAGCGCAGAAAGATCTGCATCATCACCAAGGTTTGCATTACCGTTAGAACCGCTCCAACCGACGGCCACCGGTTCCACCGGTTTTACCGGTTACCGCGGTAACCGGTCGAAAACCGGACAAAAATTCAAAAATCAAAATTTGAATTCAAAACGTCGGTTACCGACCGGTTTCGTCGGTAACCGATCGGTTTTCTCTGAAAACCGAACGGTTTTATCGGTATGACTGGAAATTGCGAAAATAGGCTTAAAAAGTAGGAAATTTTTGCATGACCTTTGCTGAAATATTCTAATAATGGTTAACCGAACATTGACAACATAGAATTCATAAAATATTGCACCAATCAACCTCATACAACATACCACAATTCATACAAAGTCCAATATAAATTGTCCGATACATAGTTCTTGACGAAATTTAATATACAACATAGTTTTGAACATAATACACGTAGTTTTGTGCACATCAACATACAACAATGGATACAAGCATACATCTCAAGACCATATGACGTCGGATTGTCCTAAATTGCCTAAATTTTGCTACATGTTCTACTATTACATACACCCAAATTGCCTAAATTTCCTAAAATGCCTCTACATTGTCCTAAATTGCCTAAATTTTGCTACAATGCCTTTACATTGCCCTAAATTGCCGCTACGAACACCATTCACTATATTACAGTTGCATATCATTCAAATGGAAAACGGAGAAAGTTGAAAAACCAACGAACTCACCTCCTACCGGCGTCGCGCGGAGAGCAAACCGGTCGGTTTGCGCCGGTTACCGCGGTATCCGAAGCAGAAACCGATCGGTTTCTTCGATATCTCGACGGCGACCGACCCTGAAATGTTCCCGCAATTATTTGACTAATCAAACGATCGATTTTTTGTTAACGGTTTCCACCAATGTGCTACAAATTCCTTCTAGTTTATTTACATATTTTTTGTTTCAAATTTTTTCAAATTTTCAAAAAAATTCAAATTTCAAACTTCAAAACCGGCGTACCGGACTAACCGGACCGGACCGGTTAGTCCGGTAATCGCGGTTACCGGCCGGAAACCGTCGGTTTTGCAAACCTTGATCATCACACGACCTATCGTCATCATGAACGCAAGCAGTCGTTCCGTATTTGAGCCTCTTAAATAGCTCAATGGATTTCTCAAGGTCCACCTGAGCTTTCCTTTCCTCTGACAGATGAATTCCGTCGGGTAAGACGTAGAGGTCACCATGCACCTTGAATTTGAGGCGCAACTCCTGCACTGCTGGGCAATAGTGGAGAAAGTTTGCTAACGCCACCGCAGCGCCGTGTTTATCCTTCTCGTAGGATCCTTTCACTTCAAGGAACTTGAGCTCGGGGAACTCTTTCAGGTACGTGTCTTCCTGCTCAGGGTGGACGGCGATGTCATTGACGTTCAGGAGCTTCAGCTTCAAGAATCGCAGATGGTTGAAGCTCCGAATGGATTCCCAGAACATGGCATGCGGCAGTGGAGGAGCTTCTTCCCTTGAAGGAGGGTAGCCCCACGACCGTGTCGTGCAGAAGCTGAGCTCCACGAGCTCCAGATTCGCCTGACGGCGGCGTTGTTGCAGAGTTGAAGGGGAAGTGCTCGAGAAACCCCTTGTAGCGGAGGAACAGAACGCCCGGCGCGTCGAGGTAAAGGCCGTCCGTGCCGTGGCAGTGCAGCAGCGCCAAGGAGGCCACGGACCTCGGGCACCGGAGGAGGACGCGCCGCTTCGATGTCGCCGGCGCCGGCGCGTACCAGTCACAGTCGTAGCTGAGCTCCTCCCCCTCCGCTGCCGTGAAGGAGAAGCCGTCGAGCCGGAGCGTGGCGAGGCTCGGCGCGGCGTCGAGCACGGCCTGGAGCATGTCCACCGTCGACTCGCACCATGTCAGGATCAACGTGTCGAGGCGGCCGAACACGGCGCTGGCCGGCGGTCCGATCTTGTAGGCGGCAAGATCCAGCACCCGGAGCGACGCAGCACACTGCAGGCAGCTCGTCGATCGGCAGCTCGTAGGCGCACGACAAGGAGAACTCGTCGTACACGCTGAGGCGGAGCTCCTCCAGTTGCCGCGTCGCCGGGGAGGCGAGGACGGCATCCATCCCCGGGGACGACGCGAGCAGCACTTCCTCGCAGTACTCCATGTGGTCGCTGCTGACCACGTGGACGCTCAGCCTCCTGAGGCCTTGTTCGTTTGGCCTGGAATGTCCAGGATTTGGGCCAAAAACCAGTGGGATTACATGGTCTGGGTAAAATCCTAGAGTAGGCTGGAAATGTCGTTCGGTTATCTCTGGGCTAGATTCCCACCGAGCCAAATCTGGGCATTGCGCCCAACAAAACGCTAGGAATCGTTCCTTGTGTCCGACCCCATGGAACGACTCCCACTCCTAGACGCTCGCGACCGCAACGCTTGGATGGTATGGAAGCTTAGCTTTTGCAAAGGTTTTGATCTCGGTCAACCGAACAATATTTTGAGTCATAGAATTAGAAGATGTGGAAATCAAACCCATGAAATGTAGGGTTAAGTGACAGGCATGGAATCACTCAATCCATGCATAGTGCGAATCCTACACGGGAGTCATTCCCATGCTGCCGAACAAGGCCTGACCGGGCACCGGCCTGCAGCGGTGAGCGCCGCCATGGCGTCGCGGAACAGCAGCCTGCCCGCCGCTTCGCCGTCGTAGCCCACATGCCAGTAGGACTCCGTGTCGAGGTTCACGGCGTCCGCCTGGAGCCACAGCGTGCGCCACCGCCGGGACAGGACGCTTGTGCGGGCGGCGTCGCCGGCGTCGAAGAAAGATAGGACCCGCCGCAGAACCTTGTCCGGGAGGGCGGACAGGCGGTCGGCGGCCATGGCCATGGTTAGCGGGGAACAAATGGGATGACACGAGATCGATGCGTCGTCACCGAGAATGGCGTGTTGCTCGGTCCACGGGCAGAACGTTTCTAATATCCTACTACTGAACCGTGCCGACTCTACTAGTGCCACTCATATCTGTCTGGATCCTAGGTAGTAATGTACAGCTAAACGAAACGAGTGTTAGGGCCCACAGCCAGATTGATAATTACGGATCGTCTTTATATGAGCTAAAATTTGTTTCGCTTCCTTCACAAATAAGCAATCCGGTTTTCCAGCTTGATAAGTAGCAATTTTCATTTATGCTTTTCTTGACAGCTATTGTATTTAGCCGCTCAATTATGCCACTGTTTTTCTACAGCTGTAGGACAGTAGGAGCATCAGCAAACCAAGCCAGCAAGGTACCACGAATCCTAACAAAACAATATGTTTTCTTTCCTTTACAAGAACATCAGTTTCTTAAAAGTTATCTATTTTGAGCTCGATGGCAACAGGCAACAACTTGGTTCGTGTTCGTTTCCAGGGGTCTAAATTTTAGATGGGTCACATCAAAGAGAATCTTGTTATTTAGAAGTATTAAATAAAGTTTAATTACAAAACTAACTGCAGAACCCCGGGTCTAATTCGCGAGACGAATCTAATGAGGGTAATTAAGCTGTGATTAGATGATGGTTACTGTAGCATCACTGTAAGAAAACATAGATTAATTAGGCTCATTAGATTCGTCTCGAAATGAGCATTCATCTGTCAAAAAGGTTTTGTCATTAAATTTTATTTAATGCTCCTAAATGGCAAGATTCTCTTTCATTTTAGAGGTCTAAAGTTTAGAGGGGAGGAAACGAACACCCCCCTGTGTCTTTTTGCTTTCGGCTTCGTAAAAACCATATAAGTTGCATTGTTTCAATAAAACATAGAGGAGGCCTAGAGGTAAAGGAAAATCCAGATCCGAGACTAGGCCAATAGCCTTAGCGGCCCTAGGTCTACACCAGAAGGTGAGCCTATGTCGTGAGGGGCATCGAAGAAGCAGGGGTGAGAGTATATGGGCACATTGTCCAGAAGATTAGAGTTAGGTCTAGAGACTTTGGAATTGAATTTGTCCATTGAGAACAGATTGTCGAATGTCGACGCTCATAAACCTAGCTAGAAGTATTGGTATTGCTTTAGGAAGGCATGTTTGGTTCTTGTCGCCACCCGCTAACATTTTGTAACACCTATGATACTCCAAGTTAATAAAGTGTGGCGGTCTCTAGGCTACCATAAAAGGTGTGAATTTTTTTTTCCTTTGAGGGGGGATAAAGTGTGGTGGTCTCTAGGCCGGTTTTTTTTTATTAATAATATTATTTTTAAATAAATTTAAAAAAATAACATGCCGTTTCAAAAATTTGTAAAACTAGCATCCCAATCGCCCTTTCAATGGGCGATAAGGCCTAATCGCCCGTTGAAAGGGTGACAGAGCCGGGTCCCAGCAATCCAGTCGCCCTATAGCCCGGCGACAGGACCCACTCGCCCCGTTGTTAGGCGACTGCGGTGCCCAGTCGCCCGACCGTTGGGCGACAGGGGCCACTCGCCCCATCGTCGGGCGACTGCGGTTCCCACTCGCCCAACGGTCGGGCGACTGGCTCTGCCTATTTAAGCCGCGCCGCGGCTCGCCCCACCGCGCGCCTGAGGGAGAGTGAGAGAAAGTGAAGAGCGTCGGGGGAGAGAAAAAGGAGAGGAGGAGAGGGAAGGAAGGAAGGGAAGGGAAGAGAAAAAGAAGAGGAGGAGAGGGAGGAGGAAGAAAAGGAATGAAGGAGAAGAAAGTGAGAAAGGTAATTTTCTAAATTTTAATTTAGATTAAATTTAAATAGTTTTTATATTTAGATTTATATTAGTTTTTATATTTAGATTTATATTAGTATTTATAGTTAGATTTATAGTTAGATTTAAGTAGTTTTGTATTATAGTTCGATTTAAAAAGTTTAGATAGCTGGATTTAGATTCAATAGTTTTTTATATTTAGATAGCTAGTAATTATTTTTTAATCTTGTAATGTAGGTTTTTTTTAATTTAGAGTAGCAAATAAATGTAGATTGTAAGTTTGAATTATTATAGAAATTAGTAGTGCATATAAATTAAATAATAATAGCATACGTATTTATAGTATTATCCGATAATAGCGTATGTATTTATAGTATTACAGATAGTAGCGTACGTATTTACAGTATTATCAGATAATAGCGTACATTTATAATATTATCAGATAATTGCGGTCGTATAATTGGTAGGATTGGTTAAATAAACGATTGTCCTGTTTCGGCAGGTATATCAGACAAGTTATATTTTCAAATTTATTACGGGGAGGGGCAGATTGGTTATAATGAAAATGGTGTTGATATGTCCGGATTTCAATCAGTGTGTAAAGGAGTGCCAAAACCAAATGAAAAGACAATGACAGGAATACGGAACTGGTTGATGAAGCTGTTTCGGCTTGATCAAAACCAACACGGTCTGAATGTTATGGGTATGGTCAGCCGTGCACGTCACGGATATTTGTGGGAGTTAATCCCACTTGATGCAACATCAACTTGGAGAAAATATGTGAATAAAGCCATAGAATGTGGATGGCCTCTGGTACTTCTTGCTCATGCGTACATGAAGGAGGTGTCAGAGATGGAAGACGTGGAAGAGGAAGGTACTCAAGATATGGAGGACACGGTTCAAAGTGCTGAGGACACTGAGGATGCAGAACATGATTCGGCACCTATTGAACCGATGGGTGAAGCTGACGAAGGAGAACGAATCGAGCACCTTGTCGAGGAGATGGTGACGGACGACATGGAGTACGAGCATATTCCGGATATTGATTCATCAGACGATGAGGATGCTATTCCCGTCCCTTCTGATTGGAATAGTCAGAACTTTCAAAATCTGACAATTACTGAAGGATATTCTGTGCCATGGGAGTTCCATTCGAATGAAGTGACTGAGGGAGCAATGTACAAAGACAAGGAGAGTGTCATGAGTGCTGTGAAGTACTGGTCTCTTTCAGTGAAGAGGTCTTTTTGGGTCGCTAGGTCGACGAGGAAACTATATGATGTGAATTAGTGCGTTTTCACACAGTGTCCGTTTCGGGTGCATGCTTATGAGGAAAAATGAAGTTCGATGTGGAAATGCTCTATAGTGAGGGACCATACATGTGAGCTTCTAGAGTTGGAGAAGTGTAACAGTTCCTTGACATCGAAGTTCGTCGCAGATTAC
Organism: Eragrostis curvula; assembly: GCA_007726485.1. Taxonomy (NCBI): domain Eukaryota; kingdom Viridiplantae; phylum Streptophyta; class Magnoliopsida; order Poales; family Poaceae; genus Eragrostis; species Eragrostis curvula. Next base: position 6,982,467 of record RWGY01000031.1, read on the forward strand.
ATGTACAGCAGAATTGTGGAGAACCTAAGCTACGAGCCAAAATCAATAATTAATACCATAGAAGAGGATTTCAAGTACACCATAAGCTACTCAAAGGCTTGGAAAGCGAAGCAGAAGGTGATTGAGAAGAGGTTTGGTTCATATGAAGCATCTTATGAGAACTTGCCAAAGCTACTGGAAACCATAAAGCAGAGGAATGTTGGGACATATTATGATATCATGGATGTTGACAATCCAAAAAAGCCTGGGAAATTGATACTGCACCGTGCCTTCTTCGCATTGGATCAGTGCATAACTGCTTTCCGTCATTGCAGGCCAATTCTGTGTATGGATGGTACGTTCCTAACAGGGAAGTACAAAGGTCAGATACTGACTGCTATTGGAGTTGATGGGAACAACCAAATATTACCGGTGGCATTCGCGTTTGTGGAGAGTGAGAACACCGATAGTTGGTATTGGTTTCTGGAACGTGTCCGGCTGGCAGTGGTGCAAGGACGACCTGATGTTTGCGTAATACATGACCGTCATCCCGGACTTATGAGGGCGATTTTGGATATGCAGCATGGTAATGCTGAGCGTGGCCTTCCAACTCGGTGGTCGGATCTTAAGTCCAGGTGGTGCATGAGACATTTGGGTGCAAATTTCTTTAGACAGTTCAAGAATAAGCAACTAATGAATATGTTCAAGAGGCTTTGCAATCAGAATCAGCAGAGGAAGTTCAACGCGCTGTGGCAGCGTCTCGATGAGTTGACAAGTAACAAACTAAAGAGTTCTTGAAGAAGCCGAACCTGAAACCTGATGATATGCCAGTGCCTCTTTGTGGGCTTCCAACTGATGTGTCAAGAAATATTGTCCGGAGGTTCGGGTCATCAATGTGACGCTTTTGATGCATGCATCCGACTACCATCAAATTAATGGAGCTAAATTATAGCCGGAATCTCTACTACGGCCTCCCACTCGTGCTTTCAATTTCAGGAACCACTTCTACAAAACTTTATCCTCTACTCACTCTTTCATTCACAGCAACCTCTCTTGCATCACAGCGGCATCCACTCTTCTTTCACGCTTTAACAACACCATCCATGGCAGGACCATCTAGTGGAGGCTTTCCATGGACACCAGAATACATCGAGAGAGCACTGGACGCAATCTGGCGTGCCGTGCGTGAACACCGGGATGACCCTTTCAGGGAGAACAATCTCGCACAAGCTGTCTCGAGGTTAAATGCAACAATCCCTACGACCTCACACACTATGGCGCCGCAACATCTCACCACAAATGACCTTAGGGCTCTCTGAAAAGATCAAAGGCAGTTGTATCATAGGGTTTGCGAGCTGGCAAACCACCCGTCAGTGTTAGGTTTCTCTAGCACTACATTCAAGATAATAATGCTCCCCGATCAATATGCCTCCCACATTCAGGTACACTCAATTTTTTTTTATTTTTATGTTATCGGTTTCTATTTCTTTTGCTCATTGGACTGCTTCTCTTCTGTTAGGCATTTCCGGAAGACAAAGAATTGATCGACAACCCTATCCCAAACTTCTTCTATCTATTTATGTTCTTCGGTGGAGGTTGCATGCCAGGTTCACGTAGAAGGCGACATACCTCATCCAACCGTAGTGTTTCGGAGCCATCTAACACACCAACATCCCGTCGAAGAAACACTGCAAGAAGACGCGCTCCGGCAACGCGCGTGCAACCAAACGCCAACGACGATGAAGACGACGATTTCATGCCCATGCCACCCTCAAGACCTCCGCCTCCACTCGAAGACCCTGACGACGAGGCATTTAGTGAATCTGTTTTGCGAGAACGACCCTCCAACAGCGACTTCTCAGCGCCACCTCGCCCACAGCCATCATCCAACCCCTACACTATGGACATTAACTTCAGTAATATGTCTCGGCGGTGGGATCGAACATTTCCGTAAGATTAGGTGGCAAAAAATGAGTTGCATGTATTTATCATATGTACAAAATTTTCATTTCGTTTAATTGTATTTTATGAAATATAATTGCAATCGAAACAAAAAATTATGCAAAAAAAATAAATACCCTAGTCGCCCAGCAAACGGGCGAGTAGGTCCTGTCGCCTTCTGGTCGGGCGACTGGGACCCAATCGCCCGGTGGTTGGGCGACTGGGCCCTGTCGCCTCCTGGATGGGCGACAGAGAACCAGTCGCCTCCTGGTTGGGCGACTGGGCCCCGCTTACGTATTTTTTTGATCAAGTCGCCCTTTGAATGGGCGATTTATCCTAATCGCCCATTGAAAGGGCGATTGGGATGCTAGTTTTACAAATTTTCGAAACGGCATGTTATTTTTTAAAAATTTATTTAAAAATAATGTTATTAATAAAAAAACCCTCTCTAGGCCTATGAGAGTTACGGGCCCCGGCCCATATATATACGTGTAAGCTTTCAAAGCATATTGGTTCAGACAAAAAAAAACAAAGAAGTAAAAGAATTCCATGCCCAACACGTATAGTAAAAAGGCCCATTATCTATTAGCCAACAACCGAAGACGACCATGGCCCTAGCCTATGCAATGGGCCTTGGGTCTTTGCTAAAAAGAACACATAAAACTCGTGAATTTGGCTGTTGGACTTGGAATTCATTTTCCAAACTCAGGCAAAGCATACAAAACTCAACTTTTGAGTTGACCGCTCAATCCTCTCTGACTCTTTATATTCCGAAATAGAGAGCTTGATTAAAGATCACTTAAGCGTTGATACTACAAACCTTAATATTACACTCGTTCCACCCGCTCATGATCAATAATGTCATGCACACACTTACTCTGACGAACCGTCGAACTCTAACCGCTAACTCCGCTTCATACTCCACCTAATTCTGCTCTCAAAAGATATGAATCTTCTTTACAGCCAAGCTCTTCAGCTGACAGCCATTGTGAAGGGCGTCCTGGACGGCGGCACCAGGAGCGGCCCTCCACACTAACCTGGAGCTTGTGTACTGCAATAGCACAATCAAGTTTTTAAAGAACCAAAGCATGGTATTGATCATGCACTCGCAAAAAAATAAAATGATATTGATCATGCCAACGCTACGCGAGCCGAGTACTCTCCACTCCAGGCAGGCAATGACCTAGGCAGGCAATGACCTCTGCCTCCTTTTCATCTCTGCAATGAAATAGTAGGATACGCCAAGCCGAGAGCGGCGCCATGCCGCCATCCCATCAGTCCATCAATGTTCGTGATAATGGTACCTAGAGCCACAACAGAGTCAAGTTCATGTTCTTAGCTGGAGCCAAAGGATATGAGGTATTCCTGGTTTGATGTAAGCTCCGCATTCCTTTTGAATCCGGCAACATCGTCCTGTTGTCTCAGATTTTTAATAGGAGTACTGTTATATAGCGTTCGAGAAACTCAACCGAGCCGGCAATTGAGATTGAATCACCCGCTTGCAACACACTAATATATTTCTCACACTCTACGGTTCTACGCACGCCAAAGGACCATAAGAAAACCTTCTCTACCTCTCACTCTCTCAGCACGCCATTCTTTGAAAACTTTTTGACCCCCGCAAGCAAAATTTCTTCCAGACAATGAGGAAAGCATGCTCGCCGTCGTCATGGCATGATGCAAGCATCACGCCAAGGAGAGCCAGAGGAATGAAGGAACTTGCGAGACCACAACCAATCACCCTGCAGTAGCTTTCAGCCATCAATGGCTCGGCGCCGTCCCTGCCCGACGCGTCTCGATCCGGGCCGTTGATTACACTCACTTGTTCAGTGTAACCGCCGTGACAGTTCTGCACCACTATTCTAACCCGAATCCTGCCAAACTCCGGGCAAGCAAAGTCACCCACTGGGCAGGCAGGACGGAAATTTCTCGCCCATTCTCCTTTTGAAAACTGTTGCCATGCACTTCATTCAACCTCCGATGGCGCGTCGCCGTGCTTGAGCAAGTGGGATTTCGCATTTACAAATCAGTGTGACTAACTGCTCCTAGTTAGTTGCATCTCCAGTTAGGAGGATCGAACTCAGGTCTTCCCTCTCAAGTCTTTGTGTGTCGCTGTCGTCTGGACTCAGCAGGCCCCGTAAGAGGGATATGCTTCAGTAGCTACTCGTACTAACTATGGTTCCGTGCAAAGACTTCAGTGGTTGATTGCGTTTGTGTATATATAGAGGTGAGCGGCAGTACACTCTACTGGTGCACCACAGACACGCCGCCTGCTTGACGGAGGTTGCAAAAAAGACAGTACAGTTGCTTCTTGCTTTGCTGTGTCTGCTTCTTTGTCCGAGGAGTGAGCAGAGATGAGGGTAAGATCTAAGATCATACCAGTTCCACATGAATTGACTCTTCGTTATGTTGCTGCACATAATTCGTGGTCAACTACTGCGAAATCTTTGTGATGTATGTTTCCCATATTCCGTTAACTGATCGCGTGAATCCTTTGCAGAAGGAGATGCTCATCAGGGTGAAGACGAGCTCTGAGAAAGGCGCCCACTGCAAAGCCATCAAGGTGGCAGCTGGAGTCCAAGGTAAAATTCTTGCTCCCCTGTTTCTCCTCTGCTCTGCTTTGTAAGAGAGTATCCTATCAGATGTCTAGTTGAAACTGTGTTTCTTGGTTTGGAAGTGGTAACGTTGTGATGGATGCGTTTTGAGCAGGGGTGGAGTCCGTGACAATCGCCGGGGAGGACAAGAGCCTGCTGCTGGTGATCGGCGTCGGCGTTGACTCCAACCAAATCACCAAGAAGCTGCGCCAGAAAGTGGGCCACGCGGAGGTCGTCGAGCTGCGCACCGTCGACGCCGGCGCGGAGGAGCTCGGCCTCGTCTCTGCAGCCGAGCACGCGTACCGCTACAATCCGAGCCCCTACAGGCACCAGCAGCAAGCTGTGGCTCGCGACCACTACTACGCCGCCGCCGCCGGCGGCAGCAGCTACCCGCGGGATAACTACTACACCACCGGCGGCGGCGGCGCGTCGACGTACGTGCCGTCGACGATGGCGGCGGGCGCGCGGGACTACTACTACGGTGGCGGCGGCGGCGGCGGCGGCGGATACCAGGCGCCGTACCAGCAGCAGCACTACTATCAGGCGCCACCGGCGAACATGCACACGGTGGTGCACCACGAGTACGCGGAGGACCCCAACAACTGCTCGATCATGTGATACGAGAAGGATCTGCTTGATGATGGTGTGGAAATGGTTTGCATGCCATGCATCTGGTGTCAGTGAGATTCAGTGTGCAGCAGCTACTACCTTTCCAGTTCCATGTAAATAGTGTAGTACAAAAAAACAGAGCATGCATGGTTGGGACTTGGCAGTTCGAGTCTTCAGGATGGCGGTGACTGTAATTTACGGTTAAATGTGCTTTATTGAACGAAGAATTCAAGAACATGCATTCGGTGTCTCCCAATTGAGGGAAGTTGACTTGTGTTCCGTCAAGCTCGGTCCCTTTTAAATCCTCGTGGACGAACGCTCCTAATTTCAACTGTGAAATCCAAATTTCAAATGTTTGTTCACCTACGAAATCTAAGCTTCAACTGAAAACTTTCAGATGTGAACTTTAAATCCCCCCTGAGAATCAAATGCTTCCAGACTTTCAGCTGCGTGCAAACGTGAAAAACTTCGAATTATTGCAGAATTAGAGAATGTTTTTTCATTTAGAGATCGCCACAAGGTTCGCCGGATTTGAGAATTCACTTCTCGACCGTCAAAAAACCTGCATTTGTCACGTTGACCCAGGCCATGATAGCTCAGTTCACCTGTAATGTCGACATACTTGACCCAAGCCATGGAATTGGTGGGTCCAGTGGCAAATAAATTTAAAGCATTGTTAGTTTAGATGACAATGATTTCTCGGCAAAAAAATAAAAGATGACAATGATGAGCTCCACATGCGTCTTGCTTGTGCGAGCACGATGTCAGTTGGCAGTGTTACTAAAAAGAAAAAAGGGTATAATTTTGTGGGTTTAGTGCAATGTTTTATAAATGTGTAGTTTTTTGATAATTTAGAGGCCACAAGAGTAGTTACATGAAATTCAATATAATAATAACTGCAAAACCATGGTTTCTGGAAACCACATAACTACCCAAACAGGGCCGACATTTTACAATCTCACATATCTATGGTGTTTTACTCTCTGTCCTACTCCTATGTGAGATTTCATATTCATGTGCCCATGATCTGACAGTATCCACTTTCTGTCTTTCTTGGTGTTCTTTTTCCAGAATAATTTTCTAGCCAATTATCAACTCTATTGCTGAAGTAGGATAACCAGATAAGGGTGCCAACTCTACTCAGTTTAGCAGAGCAAACAATTGAGAAATTTACAAGTCAACTTGTCCACGTACTCAAACCGTGTCCTCCAACTATAAAATCAGCAAGAGTATCTGCAACATTTTCTTTCCCCGTACGCGTATACGATGACGTGCTGATGCCAACGCCATGCTTTCGTAAGCCGGAGACTTGGTCAGAGTTGTGGCATCAACCCCTCAACCGCTCCAAGATTCTTGTTAGCCAAGCTCATAGTTATAACAAGAAACGAGGCCATGACCATCAGTATTTGTACATGTGTTGGGTGGCCGGACGTATGGGCTTCTGGTTACTTTATTGGCTAATAATGAAATGATGAAAGACAAATTTAAGACGTATGAACTCGACTGTAGAGAACTTGGACTGCATAACGAATATCGTCTTTGTGTCAAAATAAAAACAAAAGTGCCTCTAAACGTATACGGTTGTCACACGCGGCAAAGTAGATATAACTGAAACGAAGGTAGTTTGTGGTTGATTCATATGTTGATGTATACCCGAAGATCAGCCAACTACTGAACATGTGATGTGTATGATTCCTCTTATAAAAAAAAAAAACTCGACCTGCCGGGGTAAGACCGCCCCCAACGGCATTTGCTTAAGGAGAAGAGCCTCTCACGCAGGCCGAGAAAACCCCCGAACTCCCTCCCCGATCTTACACAGGGACTCAGCTGCCCGTTGTGAGCTCCGGCGCGAGTCTTTACCATGTGCTTTGACCCGGAGAAGGCGGGGGGATTTTTTTTTTACACTGCAATGAACAATACCATATTTCAGGCACTCTCCACTACAGTGCCGCGATTCCTCTTATAATTATATCATCGTGTTCAGAACCATGACATCTGTTAGATCAAATTGATCATAACCTTAACAGGAACACCTAGTCAGACGTAGATCACTCCTAAAACTTAATTGATTAGCTGAAACTTAGATAATTACCTGAGGCAGCGTTGTCCATAGCCACCAATCTGACTTCGATGAAGCAGTAGAGGTGGTAGATGTAGAAGAACAGCTGGTTGTCGATGTAGATCAAGGGCACCGCGCTTCCAGCCTTTCCAGCAACTTAAGGATCGGTTAGGTTAGGGTTTAAAGGACCCTGACGGCTGAAACTCGTGATTAACACACGATTAGGGTAAACAGGGAGTTTCCTTTAGGTTTTATAGTGTTGTAGACGTGGAACCGGGCCTAATTCATGGGCTGAGTTTGCCTCCCGATCAACACAACTTAGCAGAGGCGAGTTGAGCTTAAGGTAAGCCTTTCGGTCCAATTAGATATTGACTGAGGTCAATTCCAACAACATCAACTACAACCCAGTGATTATTCTGGTCCAGATTGTTACAGATCTCACGATATTGTTAAGTATACAGAGCTGCTGCTGTCTACTTCGCACAAAGCTGAAACGTTTGAGGCACGCTGATTGACTTGGGCAAAGACTCCGGTGTCAAGTCACCATCTGGATCTCTAAAAAAGACATGTCGTTTTCTGGATCTTTGTTTAGTTTGTGCTCAGTTATTTGGAACCAAGAGCCGCCCAGAGCAGGTGCCAGTTTACTAATCCTCAGAAAAAAAGAATCGGAACTAAAAGATGGTTGCTACTAGTATATACGAGCGTGACCAGTTTCCAGTACAAGTCGTCTTAGTGGTACTCTGAATGTACTACTACCACCATACAGAGAACAGCACAACATTCTTTCCTTCCTCAGCACAGCTCAGTTTGGCTTCTTTTATTTGAGCCCCTTGAACAGTTGTAAAACCATGCGGGTAAGAGCCAATTTCTCCTCGAACTTACTACTTTTGGTTGTTGTTGTTACGGTGTACCAGCTGCAACTAACACCTGAATTCGCCATGTTTCTTCAGAAAGAGATCATCATCCGGATTCAACCGGAGTCCGAGAAATGCCGGCGCAGGGCTCTCAAGGTGGCAGCTTCGGTCGGCGGTAAGCTGCTACTTCAGATCCTGCCTTTCCCTCAAGGAATGTAAACCCATCTGAATTTCCGATGCAATGGCATCATACTACCACGCACGGCACGGCACGATGCAAGTTTCTTCTGCTACTGGTTTCTTACGGGAAGAAGAAATGCTCTCGTGTGCCTTGACCAGACGTCGAGTCGGTTTCGATGACCGGTCGGGGGAAGGACCTGCTGATGGTGGTCGGCGACGTGGACGAGTTGGCGCTGATGAAGAAGTTGAAGGACGAGGTCGGGGAGGCCGAGCTCATGGAGCTGCGGACTCTGCCGGCCACGGACGTCGTCGTCACGCAGTCCCCGTACCAGCAGTGGCCCCGGCACTACTACACTCCTGGCCGGAGCGCCGCCGTGCACGGAGGCGGCGGCGCCGAGTACCCGGTCGCCGCCGCCGGGCAGGCGGGCTACTACTACCCGCGCACTACTCCCAGCCCGTTGCAGCACCACCACTACGTCCCGTCGCCGGTGGCTGGGCAACAAGCAGGAGGATACGGCTACGACGGCAGCAGCAGCTACGCGCTCGCCGCGGCGCGTAGCCACCCAACGAACTACTCGCCGATGATCGCGCGGCACGACGTCTTCGCCGCGCCGGACGGCCGCGAGCACGGCGCCGGAGGGCCCAGCTGCTGCTCCATTCTGTAGCACGTTATTAGTTCCTCTTTTTGCCTTTGTTTTTTTTGTACCCTGATATAGGAGCAGATCGACGATGTGTCTGTTTTTTTTTTATGACAGAAGTCATTCCTGCTTTTATTGAAAGGAAACCAGAGCTTATAGCAGTTTCGAAAACCAAAAAACAAAACAGAAAAAACGGAAAACAGAGTTCAAAGACTCTCTGATCAGTTTACAACATTTGTGAGCGTAATAAATAAGCCATTTGCCGATGAGGCGATGAGAATCGGCGCGTCTGCATAACGCGAGAACTGATCTTGCCACGATAAAATGCTCTGTTTCGTGCACAGCCATTTTTTTTTTTTACGTTTTTACAACATATGGATACTGCGTTCACCGGGACCGGACCAACGCGGGCGCCCAAGGGCAAATCCACCAAGTGCTGCTCGCACCACTAGTACGCACTGTCCCTATCCACTGTGCTAGTATTGACGTTTGCATCGCCTGGAAGATCGAACGCAGTCAAGGCAATCGGTCCCGCGTCTGGGAGGCCGGGACCATCGGGTTTCTATCTATTTGCGCAGTCAATAAATCAAGTCAATTCCCAACTTGTTAATCCGACCCAAAAAAAAGAGGGAAAAGACATGGGCTCCCATATCCTTGACAGAAGCAAGTACTAAGTTGTAGCTCTGCCAGATTTCGTTTGGCTTTACAAAGTAACAGTAGAAATCTCAACGAATTTATTTTCGCTCAAACCAGTCTACATAATTTGTATGAAAAGTGCGCGCTCTGAAATTGAAGCTCCTATCCTACTCCTACCTTCGAGAGCCTCAAAGGGTAAGAAAAACATTCTCCAGCAAAGTCCATGCCATTCGCATCACAGGCCACCAGCTTTGTCAAAATGTGAACGATGATGACCCGACAATTAATGGTCGTCATCATCGTAACCTTCTACATCAAACTCGCTGCCACCGCCCAGGGCTGCCACGGCAACCCGGCCTCCGAGTCGCCGTTGGCCCGGCCCCACGGACGCCAGCGACGGAGACAAGAGGAACACGCGCCGCGTCGGTCTTTTCCTTAGCCATATCGGGGATGTGCCAGCTCCGCTGCGGACGGCGGCACGGCGAGCTTGCAACGCTTCCCGAAACGTACCCCGGTGAGGGGCAAGGTGGCGAAATGCTCGAGCATGCAATGGCGCCAGCGAGCGGAAGAAGGGGCAGCCGGGATCCGGACAGGCAGTGCATGAGCCCGCTGGCATGGGGATCCGGACAGGCAGTGCATGAGCCCGCTGGCATGGGCGCCGCGCTTGTGCTCTTGCATCCCGCACGTAGAAGTCCACGTCCACGCATGCGGTGGAGTTGGCGGCGCCGCGGCGGGGTGACACTCTTGGACCTGGCTAAGTACTCTTCCTACTACCTCCGTTTTTGAAATGTTGACGTTTTGGACAACAAGTGTAGGCTAAAATTGAACTAGCAGATATTGTTGGAACGATTTCAATAAAAAAAAACAAAGGGAGTAAAGAAAATACTCCAAACAGGACAGGGAATATCTCAACAGGAGAAGATTAGTCTAAAAGACCAGACAAACTCAATCAGGCCAGGGGAAAGAAACTCAAGTACAAAAGCAGCCCAAACTAGATCATTATCTGCACTACGTCTGCGCGCCCTACTGACCAATCATGTCTGCAATGAAAGTACTTAGCATTTTGAGTAAATTTTTTAAAAAAACTATAATTATTTGCAACTTTCTATCACAAAAACTACAACTTTTAAAGTCTATATCACTAAACTGTAACTCTTTCAACCACCAGTAACAAGAAACTATAATTTTGAGAGCGATATCTGTTTCTGAAATTTAGTCTAGCAAATTAGATAATCAAGGATAACTTACTCTAGTCGTGTGTATGAGATTTCCATTTGGTAAACAGCGACAAAGTTTGTTCAAAATTTGTCAAATCATTGAGGTGAAAAGGAGTTTTTTACATCTTGTCACTTGTCAGGCTTGCAGCCACATATAGCACTCTCGGAATTAAATTGGGGCCCTTTTATGGTTTTTTTAAATAAGGAAAAAGTCCACTTTACTCCTTTCAAGTATGCCCTTGGTCTGGATAACCCTCTAAAATTTATTGTGGTTTACTTAACCCTCATGATTTGCAAAACCAGAGCACTTCATACCTTTTTGCACTAACAAAATCAGATTTGAGAGTTGATGGTGGTATTACAAATTACGAACGACACGTGTGCAGCTGACGTGGATTAATGATGCATAGGCCACAAATACTTCCCCTGCCCGGCTTGCAAATCGTTCTGCTACCCTTGTTTTCCTGGCGGCGCGCGTCAGTTAGTCTCTGCCTCCTCTGTTCTCACGGCATCAACATCAATGTTGATGATCGCAGGGTCCAACAGTTCAGTGGCGAATACTTTGCCGAGGTGTCTTCCCCTTTCCCTAGGATCGTGCTGGCAATTGATTTGTGCATCAAATGTTTCGGGTTTGCAGCTTGCCGTGGATTGTTTTGAAATTGTGTTGATAGGCGACTTGCCGTGGTTTGTTTCGAAGCCCAAATCGAATTGATCTCCTGTTGTCCATTGTATAGTGTTGGCTGAGTCTTGTGTTATCGGTAATTGCAGATCTGATTTGGTTGGGTCTTGTACTAGCTGTATTATTTGAAATCGTTCAGTTCGAGTTCACTACCGCCTGCTAGGAACGCTAGAGCTCACTACATATTATTGAGTTTAATTAAGTGCCTTATGCTTGTCACATTAATTTGTTCTGCTCCCCATTGTTGTGGGCATCTCGCTGCCTTGTTACCGCAAACACAGAACAGGGGAGCTTGACGATGTACAGCAGTACAGGACAGGCGAGGTCATGTACAGGCATGCGAATCATGCATCTCGCACGCCGCAGTTCATCTCCATTTCCCAAAGCCTGCCGTAGCACTCCCCAGCTCGCCGCGTCTCGCCTCCCGTCGTACCACGTCACTCGCCGCAGCACGCCGCAGCTCGTCTCCACCACCACCCGGAGCCACAGCACACCCGACAAATCCTACCGAGATGTGTGCGCGACATCAGCGGTTGAGGCAAGTAGGAGCCGGATTGGACATTAAAACTGATTTACCTAGAAATAAGCTGCAGATTTTTTCTTTGCATGATTGTTCCTGTTAACCAGGGGGGGGGGGGGGGGGGGGGGGGGGGGGTGTTGGGGGCAGGTTGGCCAGAACCTGGCTCCGCCCCTGGCAGCCGGGTATAGGTGAAAGAGGGACGATTTGCAAGCTGGGCAGGGGAAGATATGTGGCCAATGCATCATTAATCCAAGTCAGCTGCACACGTGTCTTTCTTAATTTGCAAAACCACCATCAACCCTCTCCACGTCAGCAAATCTGGTTTCGTTAGTACTCAAAGGTGTTAAGTGATCTGGTTTTGTAAATCATGGGTTTTAAGTAAACCAAAATAAACTTTAGGGGTTATCCAGTCTAAGGGAATATTTGAAGGGAGTAAAGTGGACTTTTTTCTTTAAACAATTATGTCCTTCTTGCCGAGTTTCGCAGTTCATTAAAACTAGCCTACTCCAGTAGAGACCATGCAAACGATCCAACAATCAACTTGGCTCCTGCAGATTGAGAAAATGCGGACGATGTATGTAAAAATTAAATTCTTAAGAACGAGACGAAAGGAATTGTAGTCTAATGGTTATAAGAGCCTCAGTAACAACATAGGTTTTGGGTACAACTTTCTACGAGGGCAAATTTTTTAAGATTTAACGGCATTGTGTTTTCAACGGTAAACGACGTGGCCGTCGATAGCAACGTGGCAATTCACAGGGCAGAAGAACACAAGGAAATATCAAGAAATCCGAGAAAACACTGGAAATTTCGAGAAAATCAAAATGTGTCAAAACTTCTTGTGAACTAAAAAAGGTCCTCTGAAAATTCAGGTCAAATACCGAAAACTTCAGAAAAAAAATATAAGAACCAATATTTGTAACAAGAGCCATGAACACAAGAATGTCACAGAAAAACTCTATTTTGTCATAACATGCATCCAAGGTTCATATGCAAGGTTCATGAAAAATATTGAAAACTCAACCAAATCCCACACTTTATGCCATCAGGCTACTTATGCTACTGAATGATTATTACATTGCTAGTCAAATCTAGGACACATGCATCTCATGCAAGCATGCGCTACCAACTAAATTGCCTACCAACAACTTGTGAGCAACTGGTTGGTAAAGAAAAATCCCATCACTTAGCTCCCAGCTAAAAGGCATATCAGCAGTATAAAGGGCACGTATGCAAGACATGAGCATTATATTTATCAGCGGGATATTTACAAAAGTCAGACAGCTAGAAATATGAGCAATTTATTAATGACCATAAAGAGATGCCCCATTTACTGAAACAGAATATGAGTCTACAGGAAGCTCACATAAAAGCAGTGTTAGATATAAGATTCTATGTAGACATGCTACTTTACTACTACTACTAACTTGAGAATAGGCGAAGCAGATTATTAAAGAACTTCATTTTTCATAGTGAAGATTTCAGAACTTCATTACTACCTGAAACTGGTTGCTATCTTCAGAAGCAAATCAATCAGGCAGTGCACAGATTACTGTTGCAGTTACGGCAAGCGACAGAAAATATTGAGCTAATTACCAAATTATGTTTGTACTATTGTTTTAGAGCTAGGAGATAAAATAATCTAATCAAATTATTTACGTTGTCACATCATTCAAGAACTGAACTGAAATTCTATGTCACAACTGCCACAATTTAATAGATTTGTCAAAGTTGAAGAGCATACCTATGGAGCATCCCATCTCTATGCAAGCTTACTGCAAGTAAGAAAGAACCAAGCATAAGATGCAGTACCGGTTTGCCTTATTGTATCCGTACAAAAGCAGAAGTAATACCAGTTTGCCTTATTGTATCAGCGCAAAAACATCAATTAATTTTTAACATGTAAAGTATTAATACCAGTTCGCATATTGCAAAGTATAAAACACACAAGCAGAATTAATACTCTATTTATGCAGCCTGCAAGACTTAGTTTCAGCAAACAGATAAACACGGGCAAATTCTAAACAGGGCACCAATCAATCAAGCAGTAACATTTGTTGCATGCAAACAGTTTCAGGATGAAGAGCATACCTATTAACTGTACTATACTACCCCCTGGCTGAATATGTTGGTGCTCTGCAAGGACAACAGAAATAGACATGTCACTGGTATTGTTGGAAAGAATACGTTGCAGCAGAGTAACACTGCTATGGTTCTTTCACTTCAAAATCAGACAGACAACCTGATACTTCATATTGCACGTCAGTCAATGGCAAACAAAATTGCCTCTTGACTTTCAGCAAAACATGACAAAACTATCAGATAAGCTAGATGCAGAACATGCAAGCCAGCGACCAAAACAAGAGATTAACATAACCACTTCTGTATAAGATTTCAGTATATTAGAAGCAGAGCAAATTATGTCAAAGATTTCAGTATACAAGATGCAGAGCAGAAGTTGGACCAAGGATGGGATTATGTCAAAGATTTAAGTATACTAGATGCAGAGCAATGCCAAGCTAGTGAATGAAGGAAATCTTAATTAGCAAGATGGATAATAAGAGTTAATCAATAGCGCTATTATTAACTACCAGTTTAGTGCACCTGGATCAATCAGTGTCTATCTTTGAGTCATGTCAAGCTTTGCAGTGTAATATTGTACGACTACCAAAGTATTGATACATGTGCAGGCAGATAGAAATATCCATGCATGTCAACTGTCAAGAACTAGCACCAATTAGCATAGCCACTTATGTGATGCTAGATCCTAATTTCGGGTAATAGATGAGCTTGAAAATTAGTTTGCACAAATTTCGAGTACCCTCCTCCTGTTTACTGGATGCTACTACTTATCACACGCAGCAGAAAAATAGATTGAATCTAGTGGTCAAGCAATGGATCGGACCCATCAAACGACCAGTAAAAACTGGTTGGCGGCCATGGAACAGCGTCGCGGGGGAGGAGGCGGACATGGCGTCGCGGGATTGGCGGTGGGCGTCGAGTGAGCGAGAACGAGAGACAGGGAAGAGAGACGGAGTTGGTGGCCACGAGTCCGGGGACGTGGATTCCTGAGTGCCCCTTCGAAACCGGCCTAATTCGTGGCGTCCCAGCACGTGGGTTCCATTTGTGTTGGCCTTCCAAAGGCAGGGGTGAATGGTCCGCACGGGTGGGGTACCCCGGGTTCGGACGGGGATCACGGCGGCATTCGGCCTTCCCAAAGGAGGATTGGATGTGGTGTGAAGCCAAAGGCGAAGTGAGAGCCGAAGAGCACCACTAAGACACTATATTACATCAATATATATTGTATACAAATTAATGCTAACAACTTAATCTAACACAACATTCATTTAAAATATGTGCTGCACTTAATTCAATCAGTGAGAATGAAGAGAGAAAATTACAACATGGTTTTACATAAAGATCCCGTCTAATTCTAGTTCAACCATGGCCACGAGACCACAGTCCAGTACACGAATGGATTTACGTATTATTGACAACCACAAAACCATGGCATATGTCTGAGGTGATGATACAGTATGCACATAAAATAATGCATGTTCGAAAAACAAGGACATATTTCATACTACGATATTATAGATTTTATAGTCTGCACATTATGCAATGCATGCTCTAACTCTTCATATAGTTAAGTAGCTAAAGTAAATAGTTTAAGTATAGAAGCAGCCGACGTGGCATAATGAAGACCATGGGAGCTTTTTAAATAATATCAAACATAAAAGAAGCATTTGCCAAACAAACTGTAACAACACATTTCTAATTCAAGTTACTCCTTTCTAGAGTCTAGCTAGAAACCCTCCTAACTATTATTGGGTCTACTTACGAACCTCAGGATTGTCAATATCAGTCCACCATTTACACTTCAAGTTATTTTTCATAGCCGTCTTGATGACATGGACAGTTGTACTGCCATATGTGGCTTGCCACACATCGCCCTCCTTGGCTCCTTCCCCTGACAAATATTTTTTTTTGTCTAACCATATTATGGGTAAAACCTGATTTTTTAATACAATAGGAAAGAGAATGCTCAACAATTGACTCATGCCACTTTTTTTTAGACAAATTGACTCATGCCACTTCACAAGGCTCAATGCTCAAATGAAAAATATAACATGACATCAAGTAGATTCATCAATGTTGGGTGATCCATTTCCATGTTGCAACTACAACGCAAGCACCACAAGCCCTTGCCTTTCGTCACATCTGTAGGTCGTTGTAGAATACGCCGACGAGACGATCCTTGGTAGTCCAGATCTAGCTATTATTAGGGCCCCATCCTTGGCTTGACAAGTGACAGTTGTGGGTTTCGTCTACGAGGGATACCTCACAGGTTGCGCGTGGAAGCCCAACATCTGTAGTCTGACTACGCCCCGAGGCGCCTGACCACACGGGTCGGGGGCCTATTCGATGACTCCGACAATGGAGCCCGAGCTGACCATGGGCGTCCACAGTGGTCGGAGTGGTGACTAGGCCAGAGACGTCATCCGTGACAGCAGGACAACAGTCCCGCCACAGGTTGTCATAGGTGTGATTCCTTCCTCGCGAAGGAAAGTGCTGGATCCTTTGTGCTGAAGCCACCCAGATGACACCCGGAGGACAGCTGTTCGGAGCCCTCCGGACTGGAATACTCTAGAAGCCGCAGGATGGAGCCCCACCACCCCGACCATACTAGGCTCCCCACTACGTCCAGACTCGACACTGACTTAGTTTAGGGACCCACATGTCAATTTTGTAACCTCACCCCTAGGACTTTATAAAGGGGGTGAGGAAATTCATTTTGTGGCTGGCTCCCATTTTGTTCTTTTGTACCCCCTTATATACTCTTGGTAGTATTCATCTTTACACACACTTGTAAACACACACACACACGGAGCTTTCCCCTGGCTTGCATCTACCCTCTTGTAAGATCTTTGAGCATAGATTTTCATGAGGAAGACGGACTTATAGCTCGTCACTGGACGTAGGGTTGTTATCCTTCGAGAGATCTGAACTAATATAACTCTTTGTGTCAATCTGTGCTACCATCATTTTTCTACGAAAGTGTAACACTAACTAGTATTGTTGGTTCGTTACAACGGCAGTTTCGGTGGAAGCTTCAATGAAGAGGGAGAGGGGAGGGGTAGGAGACGATGGGAGGTGGCTGTGGACAACAACCATTGGGCGCCCCCGCTGGACACCGTCGAGAAGAGTTTTTCCTTAGTGTTTCTTCTAAGTTCTTGCATTGTACATGCCCTCTGAGGCGCCAAGTCAATTTATCTCACCAAGCGTTGCATGCATTGATATGTGGGTAAGAGAAAGGCTAACAATTAAAGCAAGGCATGCAGGCAAACGACGGTGCAGGAGGGGGGGACTAGCTAAAATAAAAACATTTGAAATATATTTTACCTAATCTCTTAGAGTTGCTCTAAGGCCATTGAAATCGACACCCAATACTACAACACGTCACTAAAATTGTACAATTTTCCAGAGAAATTCAGAACATGATAGTAAGATTCAGAAGCCCTATTTCCTCTTATACTCGACGAAAAATTTCATATAAATACTCGTCGGAGCCGATGGAGAGGCGGGGCAAGAGCGCCACAGTGGTCTGCCCGCCGAAGAACTGACGGCCTTCCTGCGCCTCTTCTTCCTCGTCCTCCTTGAACGGCTCAAACCGCCGCGCTGTGCTGCTCTTCTCTCCCTAGCTTCGCCCCGCCTCCACGGAATAAGCATGGGGGCATATGACACTTCCAGTTTCCAAGTTGGCGGCACTTCATTCGCGCAGAGGAGGCCAAAGAACAACGATGCAGCGGATGAGGGCGTTGCGCAGAGTAGGGAGAGTTGGGGAACTGGGCGAGCTACGTAAAACAGGGAGAGGTGGGGGAGGGGATTAACGGGTAGTTTTTTTTTTTGTGAATATACAGTACAACTCAGACACTCACAACGCACGCATACTCATCCCTATGACCGTACATACGCAAACCCTACCCCTATGAGCATCTTCGAAGACTGAGCCGGCAAATCCTCCAGATTAACGAAGAAGTCACCACTGGCGCCTCGCTATTGACGGCCACGTCGCCTACCGCTGAAAGCACAAAGCCGTTAAATCCTAGAAAATTCGCTCCCATCGGGAGTCGAACCCAGGACCTCAGGTGCTACTGAGACTCTTGTAACCACTAGGTGGGGGAGGGGATTAACGGGTAGTTGGCAACATGGTGGTGTGAGTCTGCGGGTCACGACCGCAATTTCGAATCGCAGGCTTGCGTGTTTTGGATTTTTTGGGCGGAATTTTCTGAGGCAGAATAACTTAGGGCAGGCAACGTCAAGGGAATTCATGAGTTGTAGAGATTATCATTTTCTACCGTGCAACATGGAATTGCCGGCGTTCTTCCTGGCTCAACTTGGTCACCTGGTACATGAGTATAGACTAAGTAGTAATTACATTGTTCTTCCTATGCCAACTTAACTGGTGAATCATTTATGCGATATCAATATTTTTGTTTTTGAGATCATGCGATAAATATGTGGTGATCGTCCTAGGCACAACCAGGTTAATTAACGTCAACACCGGTTTATTTGCTATTTCGGGCCGGACTCCAATTAACCGCGGACTGCAAACAGGTCAGAAGTTTCGGCTCGTATGTCGTATGTACAGCCCTGTATCAAGATTCGTTGATCCAATCCAATATCCAACCCTAGACACAAGTACGCAGAAGGGAAAGAAAAAAAAAAGGTTACCCGCCGCAACATCATGGCAAGCACAGCCGCCGGCGACGGCGCCGCCGTCTTACCGGAGGACGTCCTCTTCGAGATCTTCTCCCGCGTGCAGAACGTCCGCGACATCCTCCGCTGCGCCTTGGCGTGCAAATCATGGCTGCGTCTGTTGACCGACCAGGACTTCCTCCGCCGGCTATGGCCAGACCATGGCCACGGGCACCCCTCACGCCTCCTCGGCTTCTTCTTCCAGGAGCAGAGGTTCGGGGCTGGAAAGAGGGCGATAAGGCGGCATACGAGGGAACGCTACTCTGTGTCCGCGTCGACCTTCGTGCCGACGCCCGCCAGATCGCGGCTCGGTCCCGGCGGGGATCGCGCCCTCACCGCCTTGGTCGCCGATGACGACGGCGGCACCTTCAACTACGCCGAGCCTGTTGCGTCGCGCCATGGCGTCGTCCTCATGCGCCTCGTCCCACGCACGTACCACAGAATGAAGGCCGGCCTCCTCCTCGGCCTCTGCAACCCCATCACCGGGGAACGCCACGTCGCGCCGCCGCTGGACTGCGCCTGCTCTCGGCCAGTACGTGGACGGCTACGCCATCTTTGTGGCAGCTGGGAGTTGCGCGATCTCGCGGTCGAAGCTGCTCGTCACATGCTACCATCGCCAGGGTGACAGCCACCTGCACCTCCACTCGTACTCCGCAGCCACGCGCAGCTGGAGCGCGCCCACCAGGAGCCACAACGGCGACAGCTACCATCGGGTGGGGGCGACCGCCGCCGTCGTCCATCGTGATCACGTCGTGGCTCTGCACTCAGATCCAGATACCACCAAAGGTGTCGAGCTCGGAATACCGCAAGTGGTTCGCCTTTAACAGGGGATCCTTCCTTGTTTTGTATGAAGGCTTCAGAAGCGGCATCTTCGTCCTCGACATTGAAAGAAAGGTTCTGGACAAAGTCAAGCGCTGCCCTTCGTGCTTGTTCACCAACGGTTACGGGACCTGCGTGCCATTGGTGGTGGACCTATCAGAGTTTTTTGTACTTCAGCTTGGTAGTCTGTCTCGATGTTAATGACATTTTTTTTTGTACAAGCACGGAGGCAAGAGGAACACGTGCCGGTCTTTTCCTTGCCCGCGAGAACGTGCCAGAGGCGGCATGGCGACTGGCGAGCATGCATGCAATGGCGCCAGCGAGCGGAAGAAGGGGCAGCCGGGATCCGTGACAGTGCGCCCGCTGGCATGTGCATCACGCTTCTGCTCTTGCGTCCCGCACGTAGAAGTCCCCGTCCACGAATGCGGCGGAGTTGGCGGTGGCATGACACTCCTGGACCGGAGCTAAGTACTCTTTGTAAACAAATATCTTGACAAGAGAAGATTGGTGTAAATGAACGCGGGGGGGGGGGGGGGGGGGGGGGGGGGGGGGGGGGGGGGGGGGCTGGGCGGTGCGGCGGATACTCAACAAATTAAAGCAGTCAAAACTAGATGGGAGATTGGTGTTGAATCGCATTGCAGTGCCTCTCCCCAGACAGACCCGCCTCAATCGCCAGACATGTTGCTACTCTCCGGTAGTCAGTCTCCAACCATGGACGTCAACATCGACATATTATCATTTTTGCTTGCGACCTCAGCCTTGAGCTTGCACACCGGTACCAGGGGCGCGTCGTCGTTGGCCCTGAGTCCCTGACGCACACCAGCGACATCGCGGTGGCCGCGCCTAAGAGGAAGAGGAAGAGAAAGAGCGTAAAACTAGGAATTTTTTCCTTCACCTATATGTTGAACCCAGAAAGAGGAAGAGCGTAAACCAACCAAAAGGTAAACTCAGCATCATACTTGATCTGTCAAATGCTAATTTAATTTTTCTTCCATGTATAGTAACTCCGGTCACAAAGGTCATGACATCGGTGAAAAAGGAAACAAGTTGAGAGTTTTTGCTAAAAAAGGTACTTCCAGCAATCAAAGCAAATTGTAAATATTTTTTCTCTTGAATGTACATATTCGAAACACCAACTGTATATGGTATCTCTTTCTTTCGTGACACCTTCAAAAACAGCAAATGAAACCTCTCATGTATCTATTGTATATGAGAATTGTGACCAGAGGTGTCTCGGCAGAATTGTGGGGGATTTTTCGATGTCGACCTCATGGTAATGCCTTTATGTGTGTCTCTCTATTTCTCTCTCCCTCTGTATGTGCGGTGAAGCCACTGGCAAAGCTAGAGCCAAAGATACAGGGGTGCGGTGCACCACTAAGGCCTCGTTTGGATAGGCGTGCGTTGATGTGGAACCCGGCCAAATCCACGCCACGGAGAGGATTCCCACACGCGTGACGCCTGTGGCCGAAATCCCCTAAATTGTGTTTGGCTCGGGTGTGGATTGACCCAGCCCACTCCCGATCCACGCCGATTAGTGTGGGAATCCACCAACTCCATCGAAGGTCAGGAATTGGTGACAATGATAATGACGATGTGAGGATAGTGCCGCCAAACTAAAGATGTGCTGCTATATTCTCAAAAAAGGACAAAAGAGCTATTGATAGCGATGAAGAGCCTTCTGCCTCATGAGCTAAAGGCACTACATCTACCACAAGGGAAAGGGACTGTTACTCAAAGAGACGAGCATGTGTCATCTACTTCAAGGGACAAAGGTGTTCGCTCTAGGGCTCAAGGGGGCAATGTTGTGCAGAAGCGAAAAAACGGTTGAAGATGTTGCTGAGCTTATGGGAAAGTACATTGAAGTGAAGACAAAACAAGTAGAGGCCGAAGCTCCCAAAGCTTCTCAATTTTCCATTAAGAATTGCAATGCTTTGTTGGCTGCATGCAGTGGCGGAGCTTGAGGCAAAACTCAAGGGGGACTGGCTTCACTAAACATGCCAAGAATTCAGTAAACAGTAGCTAAATTACTGTTTATTCAGTGGAGATTTGTCCTAGGCAGGGGGGGCCATGGCCTACTATGGCCTCAACTAAGCTCCGCCCCTGGCTACATGGAGGACAATAGAGCAGATGCATATGATATTTTTAGGGATGTGCAGAATAGAGAGATTTTTATGACCGCTGATCCGCCTTCACACTTAATATGGCTGAGGAGAAAAATAGTAAGTGTCAGATACTTTTCTTTACATGTTATTTCTGATGAATGCTGGATGTGGACTGATCAACTCTCATTTTATTGCAGAGGCTGATGATAAGCCTATAGATAGAGTGTACTTCTCTGTTTTTTAGTTTTTTCTCTATTATTTAGTATCTCAGGATGGTTCCTATATTTATCAGTAATGTGAGGAAGGGATCCACCCAATCCACGGTGGGTGCAGGTCAGACGTGGGACTGCTTCCCCACTACTCAAACAAAGCCTAAGACACTATATTACCTCAATATATTGTATACATAAGTTAACAACTTATCTAACAAAGCAATCAAATTCTTTGTAAAATGTCTGCTGCATGTTTTTCATTAAGCGAGAAGAGAGAAAATTACATCAGAGTTTGACATGAAGATCCCGCCTAATTCTAGTTTGACCATGGACAAAAGATCACACTGCACGAAAGAATTTACGGATTACCCACAAACACAAAAGCATGACTGTCTCTAAGACATACATTGTGAACGTAAAGTAATGCATGTTCAAGAAACAAGAATAGTCATAATATGGTTTTATAGATTTTAATATGCACATTATGCAATGCATGTTCTAACGCTTCATATTCTTAAGTTGTTAAAAGTAAATAGTGCAAGTACAAAATTAGGAGGCGTGGCATAATGAAGACCATGATAGCTTTTTCAATAATATCAGACATAAAAGTGGCATTTGCCAAAACAGACAGTGACAACATTTCTAATTCAATTGACTCCCCCCAAGTTCTGCTAGAGTCTATAAATCCTCTTAACTATTATGGGGCCTACTTATGCTCAGGATTGTCAGGTTCAATATTTTACACTACATTTTGGTTTTACATAGCCGTCTTGATGACATAGACAATGGTACTGTGACATCAGTCACGAAAAAAAAGTACTGTGACCCTTCTTCCCCCAACAAATCTTTTTTTCTTTATTTAACCATATTATGGATAAAAATATAATTCTTCAATACAATAGGAGAGAGAATTACTCTCAACAATTCTTCACAAGGCTCAATGCTCAAAAGAAAAAATATATATGACATGCACATCAAGTAGAATCATCAATGTTAGGCGATCTATTTCGAAGATTTTTCATCAAAAAGATCTATTTCGAAGATGCACCTATGCTTGGAGCACCATGCCCCCCATGGGTGGTCGAGGTGTTTGGGAAACAACACCGAATCCAGCCCTTGGTAGTCCCCTTCTGATGAAGATCAGGAAGATCAAAGGGGAGGGATAGGATATGATTCGAGATGAATGTGGAAGAATCAGTAGGCGTCATCATTGCCAGCTCTGGCAAAGCTAGAGGGTGGAAGGGTGGACAAGGTGGGCCGCGACCCACCCTGAGATTTTGGCCGACGACTCACCCCACCCTCAACAGGCCATGTCGAGCCCAGGAAGCGAGCGCGCTAGACGAATATCCGAAGGGAGCAATGGTGGATGACAATGGAGAGCAGTTTGGACGAGGGGTGGATTCATGAGAAGATAAGATGGATGGAACTTAATTAATAAATTAATACTAAACCAATGCATTGAAAATTAATGGGGCAAAACCAGATGAGAAGCATAAATGACATCAAAACAGAGGCCTCGCTTGAGCTGCTCTAAAAGGGGCCCTCAATCCAAATGACAAGGTCATCGTAAACATTTCCATGTAGCCTGCTCCGCATCCGCTCTGTCAACAAACTCAACAACACCGCGACGAACCGCCTGCGCAATAATCCACTAGTCTTCTCGTCCCATCCAACGTGCACACGGTCAACAACGCCCAAGCCGCAGACGAGATCGCGGAGGTCGCGCTCAGTGGTGCCCTCGGGGAGGTTGCACACGCGGATGCAGTGAGGAAGAACAGAGAGACGAGAGAGAAGAACAGATGGGTCCCACGCCTTAATTTTTCAAAAGAATTTCGAGCTGGTGTTTCAGTTTCAGATGAGCCAAACACAACCTTCCAAAGCTCAGAAAAATCTGAGAAAAAGTAGGGAGGTCAACTCAACAGGAACAAATTCCTTATTGTAAGTTTTCAAAATTCGCCACATAATTTGAAATAAAATTCTGGAAAGGCAGAAATGATTTGAATGCTCCTTGAATTATTTTAAAGTACTTAGGAGTTTCGTAAAATTCTGGAAAATTGTCCACAATTTTATCTTGAGACATGGAACCCAAATAAGGTGTCAGTGTGTCCCACTTTTGTGCAAAAAATTGATCGTTTTAGTTCAAGCTCGCTTTTGACCATATTTGAATGATTTTTTTTTGACTGAATACAGGAACTTGATCGATTGAGCTTGTGATCATTTTGCGCTAAACATGACTGTAGCAATGTGATTAGGGTTTGTGAAAAATGGGGATGTTACACTACCAATGCTACTAACGAATAATTATTACATTGCTAGTCAAATCTAGTACACATGCATCTCATGCAAGCACGCACTACCAACTAAATTGCCTACCAACAACTTGTAAGCAACTGGTTGGTAATGAAGAATCCCATCACTTAACTCCCAACTAGATATAAAGATTCTCTTGAGAATAGGCGTAGCAGGTTATGGAAGCTCATCTTGATGACGGGCGGAGGGTAGGAGTAGAGATGCCGCCGTTGAGCGTTTCACTGACTCGGAGAGGAGGAGGCAGTCGTTGTCCATTTGCCAAGAGGGGGCCACACCGTTGTGGGGGACGAGGCGGGCATAGAGCGAGCGAGAATGAGGGACAAGGAAGAGAGACGGGGTTGGTGGTCACGAGTCCGAGGACGTGGATCGCTTCCCCGTCAAAACCTTCCTTTGGATCGCTTCCCCGTCAAAACCAGCCTTTTGAAGGCCAATACTAATGCAACTCACGAGTCCGAGGACGTGGATCGCTTCCCGCCACGTGAGTTGCATTAGTGTTGGCCTTCCAAAGGCAGGGGAGATGGATCAGGCCGTCCTCCCACATGGGTGTGGTACCCCGGGTTCAGACAGGGATCCCGGTGGGGTTTGGGCTGAGGCCTAGATGTGGTGTGAGGCCACTGGCGAAGTGAGAGCCGAAGAGAGAGGATGCACCACTACGACACTATATTACATCAAGAGTAAAGTGCATCTCAGGTCCTACAACTATTTCAAGATTCTCATCTGGGTCCATGAACTCTTAAAACAAAGATTTGGGTCCCTAAACTATTTCAGGTTCTCATCTAGGTCCATAAACTCTTAAAATAGCAATTTAGGTCCCAAAACTATTTAAAGATTCTCATTTGTGTCCATAAACACTCAAAACAAAATTAGGCTCTAATCTTGTATGGTTCTTAAACAACCATTAAAAATATGGCTTGCGTTTAAATCATAATGACATCGTGTGCAATGTTTGAATTTCCGTTGCTACCGGTAATACCGAAACAACCGAAATGTCTGGTCCGGAAACATAACAAAATTCAAATTCCAAATTTTGAATCTGAAAATTGGAAACCGATCAAAATGTCTGGGAAACCGGACCAAATTTTGAAAACCCAGTTCAGAGAGCAAAAAAAAAGATGCAAAAATTATTATTTTTTGTTTAAAAACAAAAACTGAGGAACAGTGTAGACCGAACCGTGTTTCCGAAAACCGTTTGGGTTACCGCGGTGAAAACGGGGCTATCAAGCACCTGACCAAAATCTTCGTTTTGAGAGTTTTTTATCCCAGATAAGAACACCAAAAATTGTTTAGGGATCTTAATCTTTATTTTGAAACTTTTTCAAGCAAGATAAGGACACCAAAATTATTTTGGGACCTAAATTGTCATTTTAGGAGTTTATAGATTCAGATGAGAATTTTGAAATAGTTTAAGGACCCAAATATTTATTTTAAGAGTAGTTCATGGAGCTAGATGAGAATCTTGAAATAGTTTAAGGACCTATAATGCACTTTACTCTTACATTAATATATTGTATACAAATGTTAGAAACTTATCTAACATAGCATTCATATTCCCTCGCAAAAAAATAACATAGCATTCATTTCTTTTTAAAATATGTGCTGCACTTAATTCATTAAATGAGAAGAGAGAAAATTACAACATAGTTATACATAAAAGATCTCATCTAATTCTAGTTCAACCATGGCCACAAGACCACAGTCGAATGAATTTACAGATTATTGACAAACACAAAACTGTGACCTATATCTAAGATAAGATGATACAGTATGCACAAAAAGTAATGCATGTTCAAAAAACAAGGACATGTATCGTACTACGGTATTATAGATTTTAGTCTGTACATCATTATGTAATAGTGTAAGTATAAAAGAAGGGGACGTGGCATAATGAAGACCATGGAAGCTTTTTAAATAATATCAAACATAAAAGATGCATTTGCCAAACAAACTGTAACAACATATTTCTAATTCAAGTTACTCCCCCCGATTAAGTTTCGCTAGACTCTATCTAGAAACCCTCCTAACTATTATTGGACCTACTTACAAACCTCAGGATTGTCAATACCGGTTCAATATTTTCACTTCATGTTATTTTACGAATTAAGCCGTCTTGATGACATGGACATTTGTAGTGCCATATGTGGCTTGTCACATCACCCTCCCCCTGACAAATCTTTTTTTTTTACATGGGTAAAACCTGATTTTTCAATACAATAGGAAAGAGAATGCTCAACAATTCACTCATGCCACTTTTTTTTTTGAGACAAATTGACTCATGCCATTTCATAAGGCTCAATGCTCAAAGGAAAAATATGACATGCACATCAAGTAGATTTATCAATGTTGGGTGATCCATTTCGAAGATGCAGCTACAATGTCTGAAGCACCACGAGCCCCTGCCTTTCGTCACATCTGTAGGTCGCTGTAGAACATGCCGACAGGACGATCCTTGGTAGTCCAGATCTAGCTATTAGGGGGCCGTCCTTGGCTTGAGGAGTGACAGTCTCGGTGGAAGCTACCAAGTTTTTTCCTTAGTGTTTCTTCTAAGTTCTTGCATTGTACATGGCCTCCGAGGGCACCAAGTTGACTTGGTGCCCATTTATCTCACCAAGTGTTGCCTGCGTCGATATGTGGGTAAGAGGATGGCTAGCAATTAGCAAAGCATGCAGGGGATGTTTTTTGGTACTGTGGTAGATGACAACGGAGAGCCTTTTGGACGAGCGGAGGATGAGAAGATAAGATCGATGGAGGTAAATGAATAAAATAATACTAAACTAGTGCACAGAAAATTAGAAGGGCAAAACCAAATGAGAAGCATATAAATGACCTCAAAATAGAGGCCTCTTTGAAGACGCTCTAAATGGGCCCTCAACCCAGATGACAAGGTCACCGTACACATCTCCATGGAGCCAACTGATAGCCTGCTCGGCATCCTCTCTGTCAACAAACTCAACAACGCCGAACCGCCTACGACATCTAGCAGTAGTCTTCTCGTCCCATCCAACGTGCAGACGGTCGACGACGCCCAGGCCGCAGACGAGATTGCGGAGGTTGCGCTCGGTGGTGCCCTCGGGGAGGTTTGCACACGCGGACGCACGTCTCCGAACATCGCACGCACCGTGGACAGATCGTGGGCGGGATGTACGGCGCCGCCCACTCCACCCGGAGCACGAGGCCGCCGTAGACGCGGCCGTCGATCCACTCGATGGCCTGCTCCGCGTCCTCGGCCATGTCGAACTCCACGGCGCCGAGCTTCCTGCGTGGCTGCGGCTGCGGCTTCACGTCCGAGTCCGACGCGAGGTGGAGCCGAAGCGGCAGAAGAGGTCGTACAGGTCGCGCTCCGTGGTTTCCTCCAGGAGACCGGGAGGTTGGTCACGCGAACGGTGCGCTCGTCTCTCGCCTCGGCCTCGCTCCTCTCGGAAAGGTCGCGGCAGGCGGTGCAGACTCGGGGTGCCGTGCGGCCGACGGCGGCGCGAGGGGACTCGATGAGGTCCTCGTAGGGGCTGTCCATGGTCAAGTGGTCGCCGTCCTTGCCGCAGGTCGCGCGAACCATGGCTAGTGCAGGATCGTCGGATGCAGTCGTTCTTCGGCTGCCTCGCCGCCGTGTCGATGTAGTGGGCGCTGGACTGGGGTTTCTTCGCTGGAGGAACGTACCCGTCATGGCGAGACGCGACGCGCGGGTGCCCCGGAATATTTTCCAGGCGTCCTCCATGAGATTGGGGCACCGTGTCGGCGTCGAAGCGGCGGCGCTCGGTCACGTTTATGACTGGAGTCTGGAGATGAGAGAGAGGCAGGGGAGAGGAGAAGTTGAGTTTAATATATAACCAGTTCATGTTTAGCGCACGCATACGGTGGCCGTATTGGTTTCGGATTAGGTCCACGTACAATCAACCCAGGAAAGGAAGGCATGGACCGCACGGCCTGCTTTGTTCCATGAGAATCGAGAGTCGAATGCCGACGCACATAATCTAGATAGAAGTTATATTTTTGCTGAACTAGGCAGGCATGTCTGGTTTTTATCGCCGCCTGATGGCGTTTGCAACACCTATGACATTGATACTTAATAAAGGGTGGCGGTTTCTCTCTTTCAAAAAAAAATTGACCGAAGGAAGAACAGAAACTCTACGGCGCAACCGTACGCGCTGGAGCGTTAGCGCGTGGGCTACTCCATCTTGCAACATGGGTCTGGCCCCTTAATACAAACCGACAAGGCGACAACCACCCCTGATCCGACCAATCACGCGCCCCCCCCCCCCCCCCCCGCGTATTACGTCTTCAATAGGTCCTTTCCCCTTCTCGCAAACTGCTTCTTCCCTCTCTATGTGTCCGAATCTTTCGCCCATGAAAGCAACCACCGCGGGAGAGAGGAGACAGGGACGCGATTCCAGCGAGAAGCTTCGCGGCTTCGCTCGCGCAGCGGCTCCCGCGGCTAGTGCTCCGCGTCGACCTCTCCGCGGCGCGAGAGAACCCCGCAACTAGGGGAGAGAGGCGACGGGAATGCGATTCCGGTGTGAAGCCCCGCGTCTTCGCTTGCGCAGCCATTCCCACGGCGACCTTCTCCGCGGCGCGAGGGAAATGCCTTTGTGTGTCCCTCCCTAATTCTCTCTCCCTCTACATGCGCGGTACCCATCAGCGACGCTACAACCCAAGCGAGGGGGGTTCACCATGAAGACACTATATTACCTCAATATATCATAACACTCATTTCTTGTTAAATACAGCTACACATATTTATTAAGAGAGAAGGGAGGAAATTATAGTGAAGTTTGACATGAAGATCCTGTCTAATTCTAGTTCAACCCTGACCACGACCACAGTCCAATGCACGGATGGATTTATAGATTATTGAAAAACACATAACCATGACATATATCCAAGATGATACATTATGAACATAAACTAATGCATGTTCGAGAAACAAGGATATGTTATACTACTGTTTTATCGATTGTAGTCCGCACATTATGCAAACCCATGTTTTAACACTTCATATATATTTAAGTAGTTAAAAGTAAATTGTGTAAATATAAAAGTAGAAGACGCGTGGCGTAATGAAGACGGTGAAAGATTTTTACAATAATATCAAGCATAAAAGACGCGTTTGCCAAACAAATTGTGACAACATTTTTAATTCAAGTTACTTCCCCAAGTTTGGCAAGAGTCCAGAAATCCTCCTAACTATCATTTGTCATACTGAAACCCAGGATTGTCAATATTGGTTCAATATTCACTCTCCAAGTTGGTTTCACACAGCCCTTTTCATGACATGGACAATGGTACTACCATGTGACCTGCCTTCACCATTCTTCCCAACCAGTGTTTTACTTTTTTTTTTTGCGAAAAGGGAATTTCATTAATATTGAAGCATATTAATGAGCCAACTCAATTGATGGGAGACAAGAAACCTTGAAAGAGCCGCAAATTCCACCATCTAGGATCACCATCCTAGACGGATATGACGAAAACTCCAGTGTTTTACTAGAAGCAAGTCGGAAAATGATGCATGGATGGCAGCGTTATTACAATTTTTTTCTCTGTAGCACAGAAAATTTAAAATTACAACTTTATTTTTATACTATAGCAGCAGAAATGATTAAATATATAGCATTGT
Source organism: Eragrostis curvula (assembly GCA_007726485.1). Classification (NCBI taxonomy): domain Eukaryota; kingdom Viridiplantae; phylum Streptophyta; class Magnoliopsida; order Poales; family Poaceae; genus Eragrostis; species Eragrostis curvula. The sequence continues at coordinate 7,012,183 of RWGY01000031.1, forward strand.
AAATGATAAATATGAAAGGCAGTCGTTAGAGCTCTCGCTTTTTAGTTCTCAATTCTGCAAGTCATAAACACAAGAAGCATGCCAAATAGCAAATAGATAGCAGATTCACAATAAAATAATTAAAGGCATTGGTTAATCATCATTATCTCTCACTCCCTCTTCCTCATATGTCATATATAGTCCATAGGGAGACTTTGCTTAGTCTAGATATTGCCACTCAGCTGCATGCTATGCTGTCTAAACGTGCGTAGAAGAGAGACAACCTTGGGGAAGCTACTGAGGAAGAGGAAGATGAAGAGGAGAGGGGATGGTGGAAGACGATGCAGATGATTGTGGACTACATCCATTGGGCGCCACTGCTGGCCTCCATCTGGAAGAGTTTTTATACAGATGCTTAATACTTTTAATTCCTTGATTGAGTATTTCTTCTATATTGGACCAGCTAAAGAGGGGCAAGATTTGAGATGTTTGCTAGAGTGTGTATACAAAAATTGATGGAGCAAAACCAGATGGAAGGAACAAATGACCTTAAAGAGGAGGTGCCAATAAAGGACGGTCGTTTAGTAATAGACTTGATTTTGTTTAACGTTATGGCGTCATTTTATCAATCTTTGATGGAGAAGGTGCCTCCTTTGTTTTTGTTTGTAATAATGAACTATGGGAACAACTACGTGCATTGGTCGTTGCCTAGTCTGAAATTTTGAAATATATTCTTGTTTCTAAAAAAAATGAGAAAACAAAGTACTCTACTGCAATACTGGCAAGTTCGATGGAAATAAGTGGATGGCAAACTAAGGCAAAAGGTGAGTTGAGTGGTACTGGTAGCTGTCTCGATCTCCTACCTCATCATGTTCATGGTGGTGATCCCTGGCATCAAAGTACTGGTCCGGTCTTGACCAAACCTAATGCATATTTGAAGAGAAAAATACACTTGAGTCCACGTGGATTAGGAGGGATTGGGGGGGGGGGGGGGGGGGGGGGGGGGGAATTAGTTCATTTTTTTTCACTCCATTCCACTACAATCCACGTGGCTTGTTTTACCAGCGAATACAATAGTGGCTAGACTGTGCATACAAAAAATTGAGGGAGCAAAACCATACGAGAGGAATAAATGACCTTCCTTAAAACAGAGGCCTCGCTTGAGATGCTCTGAAGGGCCCCTCAACCCAGATGACAAGGTCACGGTAAACATCTCCATGGAGCCAACTGATAGCCTGCTCGGCACCCTCTCCGTCAGCGAACTCAACAACGCCGAACCGCCTACGACATGCAGCAGTAGCCTTCTCGTCCGATCCAACGTGCAGACGGTCGACGACGCCCAGGCCGCAGACCAGATCGCGGAGGTCGCGCTCGGTGGTGCCCTCGGGGAGGTTGCACACGCGGACGCACGTCTCCGAACATCGCACGCACCGTGGACAGGTCGTGGGCGGGACGTACGGCGCCGCCCACTCGACGCCCAGGACGAGGCCGCCGTATACGTGGCCATCGATCCACTCGATGGCTTGCTCCGCGTCCTCCGCCATGTCGAACTCCACGAACCCGACCTTCCTGTTGCGATGTGGGTTCTCGTCCGAGTCCGACGCGAGGTGGAGGCTGTTGAGGACGCCGAAGTGGCAGAACAGGTCGTAGAGGTCGCGCTCTGAAGTTTCCTCCGGGAGGTTGGTCACGCGGATGGTGCGCTCGTCGCTGGCTTTGGCTTCGCTCCTCTCGACACGGTCGTGGCAGGCGGGGCAGACTCGGGGTGCTGTTCGGCCGACGGCGGAGCGAGGGAACTCGATGAAGTCCTCGTAGGGGCAGTTGGAGGTCCGGTGATCGCCCGCCTTCCCGCAGGTCGTGCAAACCGTTGGTGGTGGTGGTGCAGGATCGTCGTCGGATGCAGTTGGCTGTTCGGCTGCCTCGCCGCCGTGGTGGCGTGTGTGCTGAACCTGTCTTCGGTGGAGGAACCCATGGTGGCGAGACGCGACGCGCGGGGGCTCCGGAATTTTTTCCAGGCGTCCTCCATGAGACTAGGGGCACCGTGTCGGCGTCGAAGCGGCGGCGCTCGGTCACGTTGCTGTCAAGCGTTTTATGGCCTACGCACCGGCCGTGTTGGTTTCGGATTAGGTCCATGTACGTCCGTCGAAGCCTGGAAACGTGCAAGAAGCGACCCAGGACCAGGAAGGAAAGATTGCACGGCCCGTTTTAAAATTCTTTAAAATCTGGCCTCGGCCTGGTAAGCCCGTCAATCTACCTGATTGACCGGAGGAAACTTTAAGTCAAGCTGGGCCCGCGTGAGTAGAATCACGTGAATCCCCAGGTTGGGACCCCCAACTGTGTCAGTGGCTGCGAAAAGGCATATAGCCTAGCGATTATAAGAGTCTGAATAACATCTTAGGTTCTAGATTTGATTCCTCATGGGAGCGAATTTTCTAAGATTTAACGGCATTGTGCTTTCAGTGGTAAGCGACGCTCCCGTCGACAGCAAGACGCCAGTGGTAACTTCATCAATAGCTAGGATATGTTGGCACAGTCTTCGAAAATGCTCATAAAGGTAGATTTTTTGCGTACGTGTGTTTATAAGGGTGAGTGTGTGTGCGTTGTGGGCGTTTGAGTTGTACTTTGTACTCAAAAAGAAAAAAACTGTGTTAGTGGCACTGGCAGATAAAAAGGAACGGAAAATCATACGAATTTAAGGAAAATAAATTATTTATTATAGCACCCCGCGAACGGAAAATCATACGAATTTAAGGAAAATAAATTGTTTATTACAGCACCCCGCACGCCCCCCCCCCCCCCGGATCAAATGACAACACTTAGCATGATGATTGAGAATAGACAACTCGTCTTTTCTTTCTTTCTTTACATTCTTTTGAGAATCTAGAACGAGTCATGGAATCTGGACAACTTTTTCCAGTTTCCCCTTGTCATCAAGCAGCACAAAAAAAATCTGCAAAACGCTCTTGTCTTTCAGAATTCTGACAGCACTAATCACCGCACCCAGCCTCATCCATCCCCCCGTCGCACTCATTAAAAACGAAATGCCCCTGCCACACCTCTGCGGAATGCCGGATCTCACCAAATCGACCGTTTAATTTGAAACAACCAGACAGAAACAAACCAACGAAGAGCACGAGCCAGGGCGCCCCATGCTCCCAGCGTTTGAATCTCTCTGTCACAAGAAAAAAAAAAGGCGTTTCAATCTATCGGGCTCCGGGAAATAAATTCGCCACCACACGGCTGCGGCCCGCACGTGGCCGGCCCAAACCGTCCTCGACCACGGAATATCCCCAGGCCAGCACTAGGCTCTCTCCCACGTGTAGCGATTGTACTGGCCGTCCGCGCTGCTCGTTGCTTGGCGACCCGTACCGGATGCGCCTATCTTTCAGCGCTGCAGCTCGGGCTCGGTTTAGCTTAGCCTAAACTCACTTTTGCCCCCCTACGAGTTCAAAATATTGTGAGACAGCCCCTTGGGAGTGTCCGTTAAAGAAGAGCCACGGCTCCCATTCGCCTCGGGGTCGGAGCTTTTCAAACACTCCTGCCTCTGTGGACCGGTCGTCCCTGCCGTTGCGCGGTGCGAGGAGGCCGGACAGAGTCGGTGGTGAGAGGCGATCGAACTTCGCGCGGCGACCGGCCATGACGAGGGCGAAGGCGGAGGACGGGAAGATCAACGACGAGGGGATGGCGCTGCGCAAGGCAGAGGAAGCCGGTGAGTGCTGAGTACTTCCCCGCGCCTGCCGCCGGAGGCGTGCTGATCGACTCACATTTGTTGATTCTTTGTCCCCTTCTCTCACTGCGTCGCGTGTGCGCGTGCTGTGGGGTGATCTGCGCGTGCGCCAATGCCTGTTTGAGAGCGTTTGGTGTTTGGGTGCTGAAGAGCTGAGCTCGGGCGCCGGCGGCGGCGCTCGTTCGTTCGCCGGCGGTGGATCAGCTCACTCGCAGCATTTGCACGGCTGCGGCTAGCCTAGCTACTAGTGGATTATTACTCCACGGGAGATGCCAATTAGTGAGCTCTGCTGACCGTACGGCACTGCAATTAACACTCTGCCTCCTCCCCAAATGGCAAGGCGTGATGACGAGAGCTTTACTCTAGATTGCGTTTGGTTTAAGTTAACATGCTGCATTCAATTAGCGCGCGCGACATTCATTCGCGATCTAGTTGATGCGATCGGGAGCGGTCACCAACTAATGTTCAGATTTAATATTCAAACTTTAGTTACCGTTTTCTCGTTCTTCATAATTTAAAAATGAATCTGCATTTGGATGTTTCACCGACCTCTCTGATCTGTTATTGCCAATGTGACCGTTGCAGCCGCGCGGAGGTGCGAGGCGGCGCGATGGCTGCTGCGGATGGAGCCGGCGGCGGTGGAGGCTCTGCCGGAGGGGCCGTCCGAGGAGGAGTTCTGCGCCGCGCTGCGCAACGGCCTCATCCTCTGCAACGTCCTCAACCGCGTCAATCCCGGCGCCGTCCCCAAGGTGCGCGTCTGATGCCGTCGAATTTGGGGGAGAAAATGTAACTAATCCACTGCGAGGATGTTAATTCTCCTTCTTTTTTGTGTGTCAACAGGTGGTGGAGAATCCTGTCGTCACGGTGCAGACGTTCGATGGGCCGGCGCAGTCCGCAATTCAGTACTTCGAGAACATGAGGAACTTCCTTGTTGCAGTTAGCAACATGAACCTGTTGACTTTTGAAACTTCTGATATAGAGAAGGTACACAGTAGTGGAGTCTCTTTGACCCCCCATTATCAAGATATTTGGGCACAGTTATGGTGATTTCCCTCGATTGCTTATTAGAAAGTTGCTTTCCTTATGATTAATAGGGGGGTTCATCAATGAAAGTTGTCGACTGCATACTTTGCCTCAAAGCGTACCACGAGTGGAAGCTCTCAGGAGGGATTGGTATATGGCGGTATGGTGGCATCGTGAAGATTGCATCCTCAAACAAAAGGCCGGCTTCACATTTATCCAGGAGTGGAGGCTCTGACCAACAAATGCTGGAGTTTGTGCATCTTCTCTCCGAGGTCTCCTTTGAGGAATCAAGAGTTGCAGAAGCTCAGCATTCTCTTTTCCAAAACTTTGTTCTTCGTGTGGTGCGGGCATTCCTCCTGGAATGGAGTGAAACTGGTGACTCGCCTCTAGATGATATGGTAGGTGAGTTCTGCTTAGTTTCATCTAGTTATGAAGTAGCTTGACTAATGCAGTAATGCCCTCAGCACCTCACTGACACTTGATAATGCCGAAACATGACCACAATGACCTTTATACTGATTTATTTTATCGCTGTGAATACTGCAGGTTATTGAAACAATACTCGAGCAAGCTTGTAAAGAATTTACCATTCTCCTTGCTTCTCATCGAAATCAGGTACTGTACTGTGAGTGAGTGAAAAATAGAATATTAGAATTCCGTTTCTCGCGATCCTTGTTGTAATTATGTAATCTCTATGTACACTATGCAATAGGTAGTATTTTCCTTTTTGTCTTGAGAATAAGCATTTGACAAATAATAAAGCCTTAAAAGATAGTCCTGCTATAGGCAGCCATAAAAGCTAAATATGCGCCATAGTACTTGATTACTTACGTTTAGGCATCAAACCTCTAACAGGTCAGGTCACTTCTAAGGAAGATGATGAAGGATGACAATGGAGCTCTTTCTAAATTGGAATTAGTTGAAGCAATTTCAAAATGTCTGAAGGAGAACAGTGAGTGCTTATTCTCGTCACTATCTCGTGGCAGCCATGAACTCTTGGATAATGGGGGAGTACTTGAGAGCCAACAAAACGATCTCGAGGTAAAGACCGTGTGGAAATTACTGGTGTCACTGTACTTGTTAGTTGGCACTGCTTCATGCAAAGCTTTTTTTGTAGCAAGGACATGCAGACATTTTTCTTGCTATACAACTACAGTACTAGTGAAACCCATTGGTATTATATGTGTTTGTTGTGTTTCACTGATTTGTTTATCTGTTGGAATTTGAAATAATCAGAAGCTAAAGATGTCCTTCAATGAGATGAAGCTTCAAGTTGAATCTACTCGCGCTGACTGGGAGAACGACTTGAAGAGGCTAGGTCAGTACTGGATATGGAATTATATGAAACCTTGTGTTCTTGATCTCTGAACGATTTGTTAAAAATGCAGAAAGCTACTTTGAGGCTCAAAACCACAACGCCTACCATAAGCTTCTTGAGGAAAACCGTAAACTGTACAATCAAGTTCAAGATCTTAAAGGTAACATGTAAATTCTAATATATTGTTTGAGTTTTGTTCGCAACTGATATATGGTTACTGATTATACAAAAAATGGTTTTGCAGGTAGCATTAGGGTTTACTGCAGAGTGAAACCTTTCCCAAAGGCGCAATCTGATCAAAGGTCTACTGTTGATCATATTGGGGAAAACGGAGAAATCATGGTTGCAAATCCTCAAAAGCAAGGGAAGGATGGACGGAAGATATTCACATTCAACAAGATATTTGGACCTGCTGCATCACAATGTATATACTAAAATCTCAAGTAATATTCAAGTAATATGCCTACTCTCATTTTGCCTAACGTTTCTCACTCTCAACAGCTGAAGTTTTTGCTGATACGCAACCATTGATTAGATCCGTGATGGATGGCTACAATGTTTGCATATTTGCATATGGTCAAACAGGATCTGGAAAAACATACACAATGGTAATTCTACACAAGTATCTTTTCTTTAGAACTTCACAAGCAACACACTTTAATAAGAAACTTTTGTATTGCAATTCTAAATTCAGGGTCACAGTTTTATTATTCGATATGTAGCTAAGAACAATATCTTAGTGGAAATCTTTTATTTTTATTTCACAAACCATCAAGTTTACTGCTTTGTCCATGATGCTTTATTTTCGTATGTGCTGTGCAGAGTGGCCCAGATGTAACAGCAGAGGAAACCTGGGGTGTGAACTATCGATCGCTGAATGATCTATTTGAAATTTCTCAAACCAGAGCAGATTCTTTCAAATATGATGTAAAAGTTCAGATGATCGAAATTTACAATGAACAAGTGAGGGATTTGTTAATGACTGATGGGGGGAACAGAAGATATCCTTTCATGAACAATAAGTTTCACTTAAGTTTTAACAAAAATAATAATTAAATAAGTTTTTATATGAAAATTATGTGTATTTCTTGCACATAAATTTCATTTTTTGAAAGATGGCAATTATGTGTATTTCATAGTAATCATGTCCCTCCATGGCATATATGGATACATACTTGTTTTCTTCACATTCTTTTATGCCTTGTCAACGGGTTGTTTCTCATGCGTTTCTTCTGTATTACTTAACCATTAAACCCACTTGAGATTTGTAAGATTTCATGTTTAAAAATCTCTTTATATTTGGCACATCTGAAGTAGATAAATTCTTCACCCTTATTTAATGCTTTTCTGTCAAATCGTTTGCTTTTTATGCGTTATCACTGTATTTTCTTAACCATGTAACACATTAGAGATACGTAACAACTCTCATGTGAATGGACTCAACATCCCAGATGCAAATATAGTGCCAGTGAAGTGTGCACAGGATGTTTTGGATCTGATGAAAGTAGGCCATAGAAATAGGGCGGTTGGATCAACTGCTCTTAATGAACGAAGTAGCCGTTCACACAGGTATGCTTGAACTCATGTGATGTTCTTATAGATACAATATATCTGATGTGTTTCTGTATGATAAAAATGTGTCACTGGTGGTAATTTTGTTTCTCTTTTTAGTGTGCTGACAGTTCATGTACAAGGGAAGGACATAATGTCAGGTTCAACTCTGAGAGGGTGCCTTCATTTAGTTGATCTTGCGGGAAGTGAGAGGGTAGACAAATCTGAAGCCACTGGCGAAAGACTAACTGAAGCAAAGCACATAAACAAATCTCTATCTGCCCTTGGCGATGTTATAGCTGCACTTGCCCAAAAGAGTTCTCATGTTCCCTACAGAAACAGCAAGCTAACACAAGTACTGCAGGATGCATTAGGTACTTCCATAGTTGAACCTTATGCAATTGGACTTGTTATTGTTGAAATGCATAATGTGTTAACCATTTATTTCCCATGTTACACAGGTGGTCAGGCAAAGACATTGATGTTCGTGCATGTGAACCCTGAAACAGACGCTTTTAATGAAACAATGAGCACTCTCAAATTCGCTGAGCGTGTAGCCACTATTGAACTTGGTGCAGCTCGTGCCAATAAGGAAACGGGGCAGGTCAAAGATCTGAAGGAAGAGGTATGACTGTATTATTAGAATCACCATGTTTGGAACTTTCATTTCTTAACTCACGGATGTAAATTGTCTTTGACAGATTGCTAAGCTGAAATTGGCATTAGATGACAAGGAACGTGAAGCAGCGCAGTTTAAAGATCTTGCTAACCGTACTGCCTCAGAGATGAGAAACGCAAGAACAAGATCACCATTAACCATCAACATGTCCTTGAAACATGAGGCCGGTCAGGAATCCAGTGTAGATACTTGTACAAGTGAGGTACTTTGTTTTGGACATTCCTGAAAATTCTCAAGTTGTTTCTTGACAACATGATTCTATTAGTTTAGGTTTTCTCAAGTTTGGAAATTGTTCATATCAGGCAAGCATCCTAAAGATGTTAATTGTTCCTTTGGCAGATAAGAAGCACATCATCTGGAAAGCAGAGAAGATTCCGCTCTCCGTTGTCAATGAGAGAGCTAGAAGAGAAGACACCTGTTACCAGCAGGGAGTTGTACCTGAGTGCGCGAAAGTTTAAGACTCCATCTCCTCCTGTGAGAAGTTCACTGTCTGCTGAAAAAGGCAGCTTTAATAGGAGTGCAGAGAACACTGGAAGCATCGACTGCACACCGGTATCAAAGATTGAAGTGCCTGCAAAAGCACTGAACAGCAGCTCCAGGAACACACCTTCATCCGTCCTAACGACTCAAAATCTACGGAAATTCCGGGACTCAGAAGAGAACCGAAGCAAAATTCCATCTGTCCGGCAAAGTATGACGAAGAACAGGTCTGACAGTACGCCAAAGGCTCAGAAAGAAGAGCAATCGGCAAACAGAAACTCGGGTACCAAGTTAAGGTCAGAGACCAAGTACACGAGGGACTCGTCAGAGATAGAAAACGAGTTTGCAAGCGATGAGCCGACCTTCCATTTCAACCGGAAGGCCAAGAAGTTACCGACGCAGTCAACAAGACAGTCCCAGAACATTGATCTTAGGTATGGCTTAAGCTCATCAGCTTGTTCTCTTCCCTGATACTTCCATCTCTTTTGCTGTACTCGCCTTATGAACTAAACAAAGTTCGTCTCACAATGTCAGGGCCTCTGTCCGGGAGATGGAACCTCTGACCGAAGGGAGGCAACGCCGGAACTGGAGCAAGCCACCGTACGCCGAGAGGACCAACATCCCCTTGCCGGACATCAGGCGCAGCGCCTCTCTGCCCCGCGGGAAGATGGCTCTTGTGTGAATGTAGCTAGTTTCGTCAGGCATTCTTTCATTGATTGTTACATCATGTGTGATCCGTATGTAGGCTCTACAGCTGGGTAGAGGACTCAGGATCCTATCACTTGTAGTTTGGTTGTTTTTTTTTTTATTATAACAGCTGATAATGTAAAAAACGTAGCTGTTGCAGTTGTACCTCACTCCAATGGTGATTGAAAATGGAAACGCTCCTTGCATATTTGAAGCTTGTGTTCCTGAAATCAGATTGTGATTTTATCCGATTTTATGGACTATTGGAAGATTTGTTAATAAGTTTCACTTCTCCAGAAACAATGTTTCAGTTACTGCTACTTCGTCACCTGAAGTCAGGCTTTGCCTGGAGTACCTAATAAGTTTCATCATTTTTGAGAGGTGGCAAAATACCCAAGGCCAAGGCACAGCAACGTTTTAGTTCCTGCTACTTCCTCTCCTGGGCGAACGCCGAACGGGGTGCACAGTCCGTCACACTGTCGAGCTATGGAAGAGGCAGCAGAGAGGGAGCGGAAGAGGCCGCGCGAGGGCGACGAGGCTCCATCTGCGGCGGCGCCGGCGGGAGAGGCGCAGTACGTGTACCTGCCCATCGCCGACGCCCTCAAGGCCCCCGGCGCCCGTGTCTGCCTCTTCGCCACAGTCGCCGAGATCGGCGCCACCGTCCGCAGCCGCGGCACTGGTGAGCCTGCGCCTGCCCCCTCGCCCCCGCCCTCCCCTCTCCCACTTGCCGTGCGCTCCCACCTAGGGTTTAGGGCTTTTGGCGCCGCGCGGATTTGAATTGTTTTGGGGGCTCCATGGCCGTGAGAGGATAGGTCGGATACTCAATAGTGTCGTCCAACTGCTTCGTGTGCATAGTTTAGCCAGTTAGTTCTTGAAAATGAGCTTTGCTACGCTGTTGAAGATTGCAGAGGACCTTGGCAGTTGAATTTGGCTCGGGTGATTAAGCTGTTCATGTAGAAGTCAGGCGGTTTCTGAAACACTTGATGTCTCAAGCTAGTAGTTATGCTTCCTTCGTCAGTTCTTATTTTGCCCCTATAGGGCCTTCTTGGATTGCAAATTCTGTGGACAATGGTGTGGATTTTTAGTGTGAAATTAGAGGAATGTACATATTTATAGTGTGATTTGTAGAATCACGCTTGTTATCCAAATGTTACTGGCCTCCTGGAAAAAGGAAGGGACTGTTCTTATTATCACCTCTTTAGGTGAATTTTCACTTTTTATGTGAAATCCTCACAGCCATACCTATTTGAATAAATTGTTAGACTTTTTTCCCCCAATTTGGTAGTGCAATTTTGCTTGTTATTTATACATTAATCATATTTCTTTTCTGGTTTATTAATTCCATTCATTGCTGATTCTCGTCACTTCTATTCTTCAAACCATTGTTAGGGCACTTGTTCATGGCTGTATTCTTTTTTGGGCAGATTACACTCTTACATTGAGAATAGTGGATCAATCACGTTCAGCTGGGATATCTGTAACTTTTTTCGCTGACAACCCTGCACTACTGCCCTGTGTTAGGTCAAGTGGAGATGTGATCAGTCTCCATAATGTTGTGGTATAGTAGAAAGCTTTATTTTTATTTAATGCCATTTTAAAATTTCAGGGATTTCTATATGCCATAGTTTTTTTCTTCTTTCATCTTTTAACTTTGTAATGAAATAGTTGACAGCAGCTAGACCATGTCTGTTTTTGTATGCAGATAACAATGCATGGAGAATTCTTTGTTACATTTAACAAAAAGTTTTCCTCATTCGCACTATTTGAAGGGAAGGTATCTGCAGACTGCAGCCCATATCAGGTGTCTATGAAATATCATGCGAGCAAACATGACACTGAACTTTTGACCCAGATGAGAACGTGGCTCGTGAATCATCCTTCAGGTGACACCAGATTGATATCATGTGCCTTGATTGTGTTCAATATTGCTCCAAATTTGGTGTCACTCATTTCTTTGGTCCACCCATCTGCATGATATTGTGCCTTAATTGTGTTCATTCCGCTCAATTTTTGTATCCACACATGTACTGTTAACAGTTTGATGGTCCCACCAACTATAGTAATGTGCATGAGTTGATTTAGGGCCCTGAATACTTGATTGTGGTACTTGATATGGTTTTTTCTTACCCGAAGCGGTACTATTGTTTAATAAATTATACGAATAACAACAGGATTTGCCTGGTCTCCTTTACTATCTTAGTCTTTAGGTAAAGTCTGTATCTGCCTTTCAATCAAACACAACAGTTTGACCTTTGTTGTCTAAAGCAGTCCCATTTTTTAGTTTGTCTCTTCTTGATGTGAACTCATATGTTGCTTTAAGGCCAAGGAATGTATGCTATTCAGCTACTTTAGGATATATGCATTTTATTCTGGCATATAATTTGTGCCTACGTCTTTCCTTGTGCATAGATTCTATATCTTCATGGTTGAATACATGCTTTGTAAACATCATTTGCAATATTTGTTTCCATCTAACCATTTTGCACCATAGGTCTGAAAGATCTTGAATTGCAATTACGGAATATAAATTCTGATTCTACTTTTGATCTAGTATGCAAGGTTAGTTCTTTATCCAAATTGAATTCAAGACTTGTTTTGCGGGAATTCCCACTTATTTTCTCTGCATTCTTGTAGGTTCTTCATGTCCGTGAAACTTCCAGTGGCGAATGGATATTTTATGTCTGGGATGGAACTGATACTCCTGCAACTGAGTTTCAGGATTGTAGGTTGTCATTGTTTAATAATTTTTAATTCAGCTATATCTGACAAAACCAATTATGCAATGTAGGGTGGTGATCTAGTGCTTTTGGCATATTGTTAGGGCCTTTAGTATTACTATCTTGTTTTGGAGTGATGAATAGCACTTGAGCATATTTACGAAAAGCAAATAATACATGTCCTTTTAAGCATCCACTGACGCCACTCATCTAACATTACTGTATGCCTCTGCTTGGGGAACATGTAGTTTGGACTCTGAGGCTGTCGAATCATCCCCTCTATATCTTGAAGAAGCGCCTCTACCCAGGGAGGTTTTATGCACAATGCCTTGTCTAGGAACTGTGCTGAGGATTTTTGTGAATCGGTTGATCAAGGAAGTATTCCACTTGCAAAAGAATATATATTGGGCTAGGTTCTGCAACATTGCTTCCAAGCAAGAGTTCGGCATATGGAAAGGCATTTTGCTGCCCTCTAGTAGAGTTCGCCTTTTATCTAATGAAGATGGCAGTGTTGTTGATCGTCTGAAGTAATCTTCTTGTCTCATGAATTTGATATATTTTTAATATCATTTAACTGAATTTTGCCAAATGCATTAAAACTTGTTACACCTCCAGGATGTATGACAGTCGCCTTGCTAACCAAGTTCAGCGCCAGCCAATGGCGAGCCTCCCCGAGTCCTTTAATGTTTCTGGTATAGAGTATAACCTAATAATTTGTATCATTGCTCAACTGATAGTTATATTCATGGCTCAGACTCAATAGTTAGCTTCATGTTTTATGTGCATGTGATGGTTATTATTCAAGAACAAACCTCATAATTTTTGTTCATGTTAAAGTTCTATTTTATATGAATTATTACTGATGAATGTACTAGATGAAGTTGTTGTCATGCACTTTTTTTGTTATCTCTGTCCACAAAGGCTTGCAACATGACAATTTGTTCTCAATGCCAGGTATAGAATATGAGACAGCGGGTTATACAACTTTAATGGAGTCTTTAACTCATGAACAGGTAAGACTCCTTTCCAACAGAAAAATGGCTAATTAATCCTTAGTTTTGTTTCTATGTTTGGTTTTCACCAGGTGTCACCGGCCTTCCCAATAACATAACTATCTTATCATGGGAGCATGTTTCCTTCAATTTTCACTGTCAATGATTTGTCTCTTCATTCACATAAGCGGCATATTCTCTTACCTACTAGTGAATATAGACCTGAACCTGTGATTTATTGAAAGCTACCCAATATCAATATTTCCTCTCTTTTTTTTCTTTGTTTAGGTGACACACAAATTCAAAACCCTGGTCCGTGTTGTGGCAGCCTATCCATGTCGAACTAGTGACCTCAGTTCACTTTTGACTGGTAACTACTGTCTTCGGCTGACTCTTGAGGACCCTACAGCAAGAATTTGTGCCTACGTTCACAAGGATGATGGGGTAATATGTAACTACATCACCATTGTGCCTTATGGATCTGTCTACAGTTTTATTTTATTATTTTTGTTTCTTTTGTTCCCTGATGTGTGGTGCCTACGTTGTAACCAAAAAAAAAAAAAAAAAAAAAAAAAAAAAAAAAAAAAAAAACTGTATCTATTGTAGTAGCTACAGATGTCTGAAAGTCCCTCACACGATAAAAGTGTAATTCTGTCCCTACATTGATTCATTGCAGGCTAAATTCTTTGGTGGTTTCCTGACGGCAGAAGCATTGATAAAAAAGATGAACAAGCTACTGGGCATCCCAGAAGATGGTGATGAAGGTGTTCCCTTGACCAGGAACCCACCTTGGATATGGTGTTGCTTGAAATCTTACCGCCTGGACAAAAATGATCCTTGGGGCAGCAGAAGATACCGAATCTTTGCCACAGAGATCAGGGATGATTAGAGATGACTCACAGATATTGCAGGGAACAACCTTAAAATGATCCACATGCATGTCGTGTAGTGTGTGTATGTTCTGTCAGTGTCCCACTTGGGCATCCTGCTAGAATGGGGAGCACTCTTTAGTTGCTAACCTAGTACTGGTATTGCTAAGGGTGTAGGAGATTTTTTTCTTTTTTTTTTTAGGACTACTATTTTGTTGCAAACTTGCCCTGCTGTCACTTGCTGCACGGAATGGTACTGGTACTGGTGCATTGCTTCTGTAAAAATTTAGGCAGATAAATAACACTGGTGCTGTTTTTTCAATGCACGAATTCTTGCGTTATGAAATGTTAGTGCATGAACGTGTCAAGAGGTAAAGGGCCGCTAGTCATTGCTCTTTCGTTCTGAGCCCAGTATTTCCCCAATTTTTACGAATTTCTTGTAGAATATGTATGTTTTTTTTACACGAAAATTTGTATGTTTTGATAAGCCATAAGTCCATAATTTGTCCTGTTTCAGAAGCTCGGGATTGCATGCTTTTATTCAGTTTCAGTAGTATTTTGCAAAGGAGTAAGTGGTCACTGACCAGCCAAGCGAGAACTTTTCAGAGTCGCTGCTAGCTTGCTGGAGTGGACGACTGGCACTGGGCCATCCAGCGGGCAGTGGCACCACCTCCTGGCAACGGCTAACGTCCCCAATCCAATTAGCCGCCTCTGCTCGCGGCGCCTGAAATGGAAGCTCTCGCTATCGGATCCGCGCCTCCCCGGCCGAGCCTCGCCGCACCGACCCGCAACTCGCTCGTCCGCCGCCCCAGAACCACCGCCGCCGCGCGCCGCCCCTTCGCCGCGGCTCACATGGACCCCGCAGCCGGAGGCGGCCGCCCGAGCCCAGCTCCTCTCCGCTGCACCAGCGCCGGGACGGTCGGTTCCTCATTCGCGATCTCCCCCCTCCACCTATCCCAAGCTAGGCTCGCCGGTAATTGCCAATCGTGAGGTTTGTGTGTTCGTGCAGGAATCGGAGGTGGACGCTGTCGCGACGACCTCGCACGCCGCGGAAGCAGAGGCGGTGGTGGGCGCCACGGAGCAGGGGAGCAACGGGAGCCCCGTGGTGGATGCCGCCTCAGTCGACGCCCCCGTCGACATCGCGGGCGTCGACGGTATAAGGATCCGGCGGCGCCCCGTGACGGGGCCGCCGGTGCACTACGTCGGCCCGTTCCAGTTCCGCCTCGAGAACGAGGGGAACACGCCGCGGAACATCCTCGAGAAGATCGTCTGGGACAAGGACGTCGAGGTTTCGCAGGTGAGATGAGACTTCCCCGCCGTATTGCGAGTGAGTTAGCCATGTGCTAATGCCATGTGAGATTTTGCTGACAGCTGAAGGAGAGAAGGCCCCTGTACATGTTGAAGGGGCCGTTGGAGGCTGCTCCACCTGCGAGGGATTTTGTTGGAGCGCTCAAAGCCTCGTATGATCGGACTGGCCTGCCTGCTCTGATTGCGGAGGTTAAGAAGGCCTCACCGAGCCGGGGTGTCCTCAGGGAGGATTTTGATCCGGTGAGTTCACGGTATGAGATTGAAAGTCCATGCCAAAGTTTGCTGTGGGATCCCAAACCATTTCTCTATGTTATCAGAATTCATCTAGTATCCACATCACTGAATTACGTGTGTAACTACCATTTCAGAGGTAATTTCTGTTGTGGACTCATTTGCAGAACTGTGATAATCTAAACCTGATATATTGTTGACTGAATTGGTTACCAACCGGGACATAATCTACTTCTCAACAACTAATTAGTCCCCATACAATAGTACAACATAAGTGTGAGAGATGTAGGGAATAGTACAACATAATCTACTTCTTGTACGCCCTGTTTATTAATACCACAGTAACACATGCACTATGATCCTACAAAGAGATGTAGAGAATTGAAAACTTTAATTTCTAACTTTTGTGTATATAACCCACATATGGTTGCATATGTACTAAAAATTTGCAGAATAACAGAATATGTGATCGTAGTGCAGGCTATAAGCATAAGCTGATCTGAACTCATCTTTGAGTGATACTGAAATACATTGCATAGAATGCATTAATGCTTAGTTTATTCCTCCATTCTGTTATCATCCACTTGAATAGACTGATTTCAAGTTAGATAGCTCGTTTGTTGAGATTTTGAATGAGAAAGCATGATTTGGTTTTGAAGCCAATTGGTTGCTTAACTGCTTTTAATGTATAATAATGTTCTTTGCGATATAAACAGGTTCAGATCGCTCAAACATATGAGAAAAATGGAGCAGCATGCCTTAGTGTTCTTACGGACAGAAAATACTTTCAGGTCTCTAATTTCTTTATCACGAGAAATTTGGTTGCCTTTCCCATCTATTATAAAGCTATGCATACTGAAGACACTTGTTTTCAGGGAAGTTTTGACTACTTGGACGCTATACGCAAAGCTGGAGTCAACGTACTGTATCCATTCACTTTGTGTTGAGTGATATTTAGAACCGGTTCAAGTGTATGAATATCTCAAGGTCTACATTACTAAATGCAGTGCCCTCTTCTGTGCAAAGAGTTCATCATTGATGCATGGCAACTTTACTACGCACGGTCCAAGGGTGCAGATGCTGTTCTTCTGATTGCTGCTGTATTACCAGACCTCGATATCAAGTATATGTTGAAAATTTGCAAAATACTTGGCATGGCAGCTTTAGTCGAGGTTAGCTGGATTGCTTGTGATATGTTTTTTATCTTGAAGTCTTTGAATTTCCATCACGTGCTGCTCTTGAATCATTCGATTTATTGCTGTGATTTGACTGTGTTATTGAAGGTGCATGATGAAAGGGAAATGGACCGTGTTTTAGGCATAGATGGCATACAACTCATCGGCATCAACAACCGAAATCTTGGTATGTTCTTATTTCTGAACAATGAGTTTAGTCCCTAGTGATATCAGGCAAGTCCGCTGCCATTTTATCGCCTGGAATCCTGTTGATTCATATCGGCTTATGTATCTTCATTGCCACCATACTTGATGCTTCTATTACATGGTGTACAAATAGTTGAGGAAAAATATATGGGTTTTGTAGACTCTGTTTTAGAGCCACTTTGGAAGTACAGAAGTTAAACATTGAAAGTGGTTACTGTGGAAATTGAATGCTTATATAATATTCTACTGTAATGCTCCATATCTTGTTATAAGCTGAATATATTAGCAAATACATGTTTTTACCAGAGACGTTTGAGGTTGATATTGCAAACACCAAAAAGCTTCTGGAGGGTGAAAGAGGACAAATTATAGCTCAGAAGGATGTAATTGTAAGTTTTTTTCTGTCATGAGTTTTGTGAAGGATGTAATTATAGCTCAGAAGCACACTTCCGCCGACTCTGGCTACAACTATTGCACTCCATGAACCTATGCGGAATTTCTATATTCATGAAATGCACTTCCATATACTTAGGTGCAAGGTAAACTTTGTTTGTGCAGACTCATAAAATTAGATAATACATAAATCATTAGTATACTATCTGACAATGAAGATACTCAACCAGTGCTTAATTACTAGATTTTGGCACTATTTCTACAATTAGGACATAGTTCTTTGTTACATTATTTTCATCTTTAGCTTTATCACTCGATTGCAAGTTGCTATATCATTAGGCATTATGATATCGGCCTGTGAATCAGGAATATGTGCCTTCAGAAATGATGTAACTGCTTTTGAATTACTTCATTCAGTTGGTTGAAGAGGAGACCACTGTAGGTTTCTAGTAAAAGGAAAGAAGGAATAGAGGCTATCGTAATGAATGACATAAACCAGTGGTGCTCAGTGAATGCAAAGCTATCCCAAGTGAAATCACCATCATAGCATTTTCTTTCAGGCGCCATTTGAAAATTTAGTTGCATCAAACTGTAATTCAATCGATGCTAGAAATCTCTACTGAAGTTATCATTGATATTGTTCTTTGCCTTATGACAGGTTGTAGGAGAATCTGGTCTGTTCACTCCTGATCATATTTCGTTCGTCCAAAATGCTGGGATCAAAGCGGTAAGTCACCAGCCCATTAGACAGCTTGACTGCAGGCTCTATCGACAACTTCCATTCCATACCTTTTGCTGAGCTGACACTCGAACTCTCTGCCATAGGTTCTCGTTGGGGAGTCCCTCATCAAGCAGGAGGACCCAGGGAAAGCAATCGCTGGGCTTTTCGGTAAAGACATCTCCCATGCGGGTGCTGCTTAAAGACACAGAAGAGCCCATATGATAAGAGAGAAAATCTGGATCGCATCGTTTTGTATAGGGAAAAGATGGAGCAATCCATCTTTTTTTTGGAGAGTTTGGTAGGTCATTTTGAATACCTGATCAGCGACCTGTACTTACTGCTTGGAGCAAATAAATACAGAGTGCAATGCACAATATATCAATCGTACAAGTCGGATGTAATGTACCAACCTGGCAATGAAAAGTAGCTTCAGTGCAACGGTACAAGTTTTCTGGTGTTGTTCTCGCTCTGCGGTTTCTGCTCATTTTTGCCATTGTTTTTTGGGAAAAAAAATTATGCAGAACGAAATTTAAGCTGTTTTTCCTCATTCCCGAGTCCTGTGAAGTTATTGCGAAATTTCTCCGTTTATTTTTTTTTTAAAAAAAACGATATTTTCACTTCACGGCATATGGGCCGTATGGTTGATGTCTCCACCTTCCGTCCATTACACCAAACCGAGCCCAACCCACTTGCCCGTGCCTTCCCTCTGCCCCAGCGACGGCGGTCATGCAGGGCCGCCTCCGCCTCCGCCGCCTCCTCACCCTCCGCGCGCCGCCGCCACCGGTCATAATCCTACCTTACCGCGGGCTCTCCTCCTCGCCGCCCGCGAGCGGCGGAGGCAGTGGCGGGGATGGGGATGGCGGCGGCAGTGTGGCGGTTAAGCAGGTGACGCGGGGGAACCTCGCAGAGTCCCTGGAGGAGCTGCGGGTGCGCGTGCGTGAGGCTGCGTTCGTGGGGATCGACCTGGAGATGAGTGGCGTCACCAGTGCGCCGTGGCGTGACACCTTCGAGCTCGACCGCGCCGACGTGCGCTACCTCAAGCTCCGAGACTCCGCGCAGCGGTTCGCCGCCCTGCAGCTCGGCGTATGCCCCTTCCGATGGGACCCCGCCAAGTCTGCCTTCGTCGCCCACCCGTGCGTCGCGCTTCTCTCTTTCCGATCTCCTTTCTGTTCAATCTACGAGTAGCTGAGGACCTGTAGTAAGCTGAATAGCTGGTTTGGGCTTTTGGGGGATTGTAGTTAGCACATTGAGTGCGCTTTGGCCTTTAATCAACACTTCATTGCATTTATTTTCCTTGCGCTGCTTCCTGGTTACCAGTGAAGTCGTTCAGAGGGGCTGTTGAGTATCTAGTATTGCCCTTTGATCCTAAGCACAGTTGTTACTACGCTTTGTGTAATGTTATGCAGTAATAAGCTCATAGAATACATACGGAGATGGTAACGAAATTGGAATGTTGGAAAGATGATATCTGAGAAGATTAGGTAAACACTAGTCTGGAATATTGAGTCTTGATCAAGTCGGTGCCTTGTAGAAAGTTCCTCTATGCTTGGCTAGGCTGCACTGACACTCTGCAGAACCTTTGTACTAGTATTAAGCTCCTGCTGGACATGGATGCTGCTGCAGGACATATCAGTTTTGACATGAAATCGATCATCTGAGCCACTACCTCCAACTTGCAGATCATGGATTCGTATATTTTCGATTATTTCACTGGACAGAGGTTTCTCTGCGAAACCTGCCCAATATTTCTCCGCGTACCACATTGCAAACATAGATGATTTCCTAGTTTCCAAACTGATCGCAATGTTCCAAAGAGGCCAATATAGAATGGTTTGTATCTATGTCTGTATCTGTCTTGTCAAACTATAAGTTGTCTGTGAGGGTTTGCATTGCAATATTTGTATGTATTCTTGATTTGTTATGTGTTGTAAATTGGTTATTTAGTGATCGCATGCTAATCAGCTCTGAAGCTAACCTTCTAACTGGGTATAACCCTTTTTCGTCTTCGCAGGCATAACTTTTTTATCTTCCCTCGTAAGGAGCTGTCAAGTGATAGTTTGTCCCATGAGTTTCTCTGTCAGACAACTTCAATTGACTTCCTAGCAAAGTACCAGTTCGATTTCAACACATGCTTCCGTGAAGGTACTTTCATTTTCCTGTACTACTTTGTTGAGCTGTTAATTAGGGCATATCCCCCTGGTCAAAATTGAAGGATGAGCCAATTCCTGTGTAATTCAGTTATAGTTGCTTTTTTTTGTTACATAAGAGATATAACCATGCCTGTTATTTCTAGAGTATTTGTTTATTTACAATATTTGGTTAATCCCAGGAATATCTTATTTATCCAGAGCACAAGAGGAAGAGGCACTGCAGAAACTGAATTTGCTATATCATGATCAATCTGCATCATCTTCCACCCCATCTCAAGAGGATGCTGATATGCCATTAAAGAGTGCTGCTGATATTCTTTTCACAGAGAGGATGAAGATGAAATTCAATGAATGGCGTGATGTGATAATCAGCAAGCCGATAGTCCATAACCATTTGTCAGAAAACATTAACTACAATACAGGCCAATTCCAAACAGTTTTCTTCAAAATGCGACCAGCTATTATGCTAAATGGATTCTCATCACATCAGTTGAAATTAATTCAACAGGTATTACTAAGCATATTGACTGCCCTGGAATATAGTGATGAAACAGCTTGGCTGCTAATTTGTGGGGTGGGAAAAAGATACTTCCTCTCTGAAATATCAGATACCTTTTCTCTCTTTGGTGGTCTTTGTTCCACCTGTGGGCATCTTCAGCTGCTTGTACATTTTTCACAGCTTCTGATGTTCTTTATATTCTTTTTATAATATAACTAGCATAGCAACCTTACTGTATTCTCCTCAAAAAAAAAAAAAAAGGATCAGGTACCCAGTTTTCATTGCTTGCTGTATTCCAACGGTATTGGCTGTTGTCATTTATGTAATAGCTGTACCATGTAGAATTTACAAATATTGCTAGTAGAATATAAGATTTTTAATACAAATGGTGTATTTCTGCTGCACAATCTTTAATAGGTAGTTTCATGTCCATGCCACTAATATTATTTTGTAGTTTGATATCCATGCTAGTAACATTATTTGTAAACTGTCACTGCTTGTGCTCATATAACATAATTTTGTATGCAGGTTTTAAGGAAGCATTTTAGGGATCTTGTTTACATCTGTACATTTGGTGAGGATGACATATCTGAAAAGAGAGTAGTTTATTCAGACACTACAGAGGACCAAATGTTGTTGATGGTAAGAGAATTTTGTTTCTCCCATATGGAAATGGCGCATGATTCATTTCTTTTTTTATTAGTAAACTTAATTCAAAAGGTAGAGGTCCTCTGTTTGACTTCAAATTTGAATGGAACTTTTAAAAGTTGCACTCCTCCTTTTTGTTCTGAACTGGAGAGGTTGAAGCTACACAACATCATGATCTATGTGATAAGTACTTGAGTAGTCTATAGTAATCTATTTTTGTATTCCAATCGCAGAAAGACGTGCATGAAGATCTACTGAGAAGCAGAGAAGCAAGGGTCAAATCAGCCATAGGAATCCGCCATGTCATTGATCTTCTTTCATCAGAAAGGAAGTTGATTGTTGGTCATAGTTGTTTCCTAGGTATGCTATATTTTTATGCTTACAAATACCTTTAAGAGAAGCACGTTCATAGTTGTCACTTGGATAGGTTTCACATACACACTGTCACTGATAATGACTCCCGTTTATGAAATTTCTGCTCAGATGAGGAGAACTTGAACCAGTAGCCAGTAGATACAAACTGAATTTATGATTTCTGTATCACTAACCTTTGAACTTCCTCTAAACATGTCTTTCGTGTGAAAACAGATATTGCACAAGTGTACAGCAAGTTTATTGGTCCTCTTCCTTCTTCTATGAAGGAATTTGCCTTGGGTATCCACAAAATTTTCCCACACATTGCAGATACCAGGCATCTTATGTCTGTCAGTCTTGCAGTTCAGAATCTGATGAGGCAGAAAAGCAAATCACTCTCTTCAGTATTCTCCTTGTTGTGCCCTGCATCTTATACATCTCCTGAGAAGTCATCCATTCTTCGTCCTGTGAGAATTGAAGTTGAAGGAGATGAAACAACGTGGGTTTTCATGTCTCTTTGATATTTTATACTTTTTCATGCTAGATACAAAATTTGGTCTGCGAATACCCAAAACTGCTTTTGCATGTTCAGAGAGCATTGCAACCAGCTTTTGAATTTATTCGGAGTTAGTATTACACCAAGTGGCATTGTTTCTGAACTGTTCTTTCGTTTTATCCCTGCTATCCTGCAGGTCTTCTCGCTTCATTTCAGGTGCTAAGCACGAAGCAGGGTATGACGCATACATGACTGGATGTGTTTTTGCGCAGTTGTGCAGCTATCTTGACATCAAATTTGAGAACCTACCACCCCAGGAGAACCTAGCAACAAACAATAAACTGCAGAAACATATTAATTTTTTGCCGCCTAGCTTTAACAGTGGAACAGTGGTTGACTTAAGCACCGGCATGGAGAGACCAGATCCTGGTTATATGCGTAGGTATCCTGCTGCGGTGTATGATAACATTGTACTCATTTGGGGTTTTCAATCTAAGGTCAGACCAAAGGATATAAAGGACTGCATCAGCAAAGTGTTTGGTTCGGCTTCGGTTACATTAGTCTTCTCCATTGATTCCACTGCTGTTCTCGTGCAGTTTAGTGACCAAGAATCTGTGAATGATTTCTTGGATTTGAAGGCTGCTTTAGAGAGAACAGATAGTGCTATTGCACTTCTACATCCTCTGTCAAGTATATTGGAAGGAGGCCAAACACGAGCGGCAAAGTATGACACCTACAGAGACATTTGCAGCTCTTCTGAATCAAAGTATTTATTTGCAGATCAAGCTGAAGCAGTCTGTTCATTACTAAAGGATCAGCTCCGAATTAATGTTGATGACAATGTTATATCTGGTGCACATGAAGGTATTCTTGAGCCTGCCTCTGTAAAAAAGGGAGATGGAACGAAATGTGGTTCCAAGAATCAAGACAACAATGATATTTCGTGTCAGGATATCTTGGATGCTCTACAGAACGGTAGAGCATTGGTTGGCAAGGGAATCAGAAGCTGATGACTATTGTTTGCCACAGGTTATTAGTCATTCTCCTTTGTTATTTATCTGAGCTCTGGATTACTCGGGTTTAGATCAGTATTCACTTTACCAATGCCGTAACAATGCTACCTAGCTTTACACTACAGAATTACTGTACCAATTAGGAATCATTCTTTCCAGTCGTATGTACAAGATTGATTAGTCCCATCCTCTTTTACTCATGGGACAACTATCCTGAGCTCTAACTCAAGGTTGTGGGTGATGTTGAACAGTTGAAGGGCTAAACCAAACAGAGACAAGTGATGTAATCAATGTGTAATTCACGGATGATAATCCACTTGTCCCCTTTCGCTGTCTCACCGATGAGGATAAAGGAAAACTTTGCACGGTGCATGCTTAGATAAAGCCTTACTAAATACTGTTGTGCCTGTAATTTGTGTCTCCTTGTTTCCTTGACACGGAGGAATATAATTCAATACGTTCATACAACACTTCATTTGAGTTGCCTTGTTCCCTTTCACTCTCTAAAGAGCTTTTTCTATCCGAAAAGGCGCAGGGTTGAGTCCCTGATTCTGAAAAATCTCCTCCATCCATGATACACTTACTATATATTGAAGGTTTTTCTTCCCATGATAATGAGTTCAAAAACTATGCGTGCGTGTGTGCCTCACGTGCATAGTAACTAGTATGAATTGTCTTACATGTTATATCTCTTAACATATATAGTATGTTGTGGTATTTGCTTGTAACAAGCTGCTCTATGCGTTACAAATTGTGTGTTATTGGAAAGTCTTTGGTATGGTAGTGATAATGCTCATGGTTCAACTCCGAAGTCTTGAGGACAAAAAGCTTCCTTCATGCATCCGAATTGTGTAGTAACCGCTCATAGTGGCTAGTATAGCCCAGGTTCTTGTTACTGGATCATATGCTGTGAGAGCATGTTTCAGTGGTACCCATACGACTATCCTCCCGTCATCCAATAGCATCAACGGATATGGGAGGGCGAGACCGAGCACAGCGCACGTCCAATTTGGCTCATAATCCAAAAAGTACTTTTTGATCCAAAGCCCTTTACCGGCGTCCTCAAGGAACCAAAGATTCATAGAACAACAATCTTGAGAAGTATGGATTGTGACCAAACGGCCATCTAACTTGGCCAACTGGAGACCCTCCCTACATTTTCTGTATGAAAGTTTCTTGTTAGCGGCTCTAGCAATATGGGTGCTTAGCGGCCCCTGTAGCGTCACTGCTCTCCACTCTTCAGTTCTGAGGTCAAATGAAGCTATACCATCTGGCTCGATGTTGGCACGGTCGATTCCATATGGACTGAATAAGAAATACATGACTCCGTCAACAGATGCCATGCTCTTATCATCCAGGTCGACACAGATAAGTGGGCCTTGTTTCGTCCTCCATCTTTCCTGACCGTCAATGCCAAGTGTTATGACTTCACATGATTGCTCCAATGTATATAGGTCGGCCATGAGTTGCGAGTGGATGCGGAGCACCTTGTACTCTCCGGTTGAGGGAACCAGACCTATTACAGATAGTATGCTACTTCCTCTGGCATTTGTTACGTCCGGCAAGAAATATGAGGCAGTGGTGGCCGCGTTGAGGACACGGGATTGGCAATGGCACCTAGTTCCATAGATGCAGAGCAGGTCGACATGGGCGCTCATTTGTTGGTCGCAGCACTTTGGCAGGCGTATCCGCTTGACCATGTTTCCGGACAAGTCGAAGAACTGAACATCTGATCTCGTAGTGTGGTCACAACGGAGGCTGACGAAAAGTGGGTGACGGGTAGCGTGGGCCTTGGAGAAGTAGGGGTCGGAGGTAAGTGACCGCCATGACCGGCAGACGAGACGGAGGCGGCAGAGCTCCCTGGCGGGGAGGCGAAGCAGGATCTCGGACAGCACTCCAAGGGCAGAACCACACCGTCGTTGGCCACGGCATCAGGGTCAGAGAGGTCACCTCGTTTCTTTTTCTTGCCCCGAAAGAGTTCCGACGCCATCGCTTGATGTTTAGATTATTGCGGGGTGCTTGGTACAGGTGCTGCAGGCTGCGCACGGCTTCGGCTACATCAGTCTTCTCCATTGATTCCACTGCTGTTCTTGTGCAGTTTAGCAAACAAGAATCCGTGAATGATTTCTTGGATTTGAAGGCTGTATTAGAGAGGACAGATGGTGCTCTTTCAATTTCGCATCCTCTGTCAACTATATTGGAAGGAGGCATACACGAGCTGCAAAATATGATACCTACAGAGACATTTGCAGTTCTTCTGAATAAAAGTATTTGTTTGCAGATCAAGCTGAAGCAGTCTGTTCATTCCCAGAGGATCAGTTCCAAGAGAATGTTGATGACAATGTTATATCTGATGCTGCATCATGAGGGTATTCTTGAGCTTGCCTCTGTAGAAGGGGGAGATGGAACGGTAGTATTTCGTGTCAGGACAACTTGATCAAGACAACAATAATATTTCGTGTCAGGAAATCTTGGACGCTCTACATGATGGCAGAGCATTGTTTAACAAGCGAATGAGAAGGTAATGGCTGCACGGTGACAGGATTTATTCAACGGTGACACGGACACTGCATTTGAGTTGCCTCATTTACGGATTCAACGAACAGCTACGTTGGATTGATCAAACAGCCACGTCAGCAAGCTTATAGAAGTATTAAGGATGGCCTGTTCCGTCTGAGAGCTGCCGCAGGAAATAGTAATTTTTAACGAGATGTAACCGATGCCTGAACTGGAATCGCTCTCTGTTTTTTGGAACCGGAACATCGGTCTGCACAGTGTCTGGAGCGAAGCCTCAAACCAGAAAAATGAATTCAGACACCGGTTGAACAGTACACTGTGGAAAGCTTAGCACCTATCTGCCATCAGGCTCTAAACTGTTTACCTAAGATCCTTTAAATATTGATTCGATACATGTAGCACAGGCTGATATGGTATGTCACACAATTGTAACATACCAAAACATCAGGTTCATTATCAGAGGAGATCATAAATCCTGTCTTCTTTACCTGATCCCATACTTTTGCCGAGATACCAGAGAGAAGCATTAGTTTAGGGTGTGGCCAGCGTGGTGTTTAGATGTCAGCGAAGGGGGAGAAAAGAGGGAGTAATTACGCTCGGGAGTAGAATAAATTTTCTCTATATATATTTATATATATATATATTTGATCTACTATAAATTTAATTAGAAAAAGCAAATATGTATATAGGTGTGTTTGGTTGTGCTTTTTTGGCTTTGACTTTCTAAAAAAGCCAAAAATCCAACTAAAGACCCCTGTTATGTCACTTTGGTTTTGAAGAAAGCAGTTTTTTTCTAGTTCAAAGAAATTACCCACCTGCCACTGATTATGAACATACCGGTTCGTTTTCTGTTTATTTTCCTTCGGTGCTGTTTGACAAATAGGAAATAGACATTGGGATAGAAATTGAGAAATGGACTATCCAATTAAATCTCAACCCTCCGTTCCTTCAAAATGTATTTCCCAATCCCAATCCCACTGCCCATTTCCCGTTACCCAAACAACACCTTCCTTTCTCCGTCGTTCCTCCCCGTGACCCATGGGACGAGCTCCGTCGCTGACGCCGACGCGAACGACTCCGCCGCCGGTCTTCCGCCCGTCCGGTGACCCTTCCCGCGACCCCGCCGCCCCTTCGCGAGATCTGCCGTCCCTCCACGAGCGCGGCGCATCCCGGCCTGTGCGCTCGTCGGTGACAGGCAGCCCACTCCGGACCCGCCCCTGCGCAAGGCGGCGGCAGATCCTGACACCTCCTCGCCGGGAACAGGCGGCACCGTCAGGATGCGTCCTCGTGCCCTCCACGGGCAGCGGAAGAGCAATCCACGGGATTGGAATTGGGGAATTGGCTTCTAGTTGCAACAATGGAGAAGGTCGCTGTGCCTCGATTTCATTTTTTCTTCTTTCAGACCCTAGCTGCAAATCTGCAAAATTAACACCATAAATAATGAATTTGATCAAATTGATCATATAAATGTCGTCTATAGCTCCAGACGAATCCATTTAGGTTGCCATGGACACCGATACAGCCGATACTTGTTGCAACCATCGATCTCTTGAGGTAGCAGTTCTTCTCTCGAGTTATCTCGAGAGCTTCGACTAAGGCTGACAGCTCCCCTGAAAATGCGGATCAGCGATCTGTTCCACCCACCGGTGATCGCCGATTTCCACCGCTGAATCCAATTCTCTCTCGGTGATTCTTGCTCGGCGCAATCCCCTCGTCTCAATGATGTTCTTGTAATTCTGGTTACATCTTGGTGGTCTATGGGAGTATCATGACCTGACGAGGTGACGAGGACATCGCACCATAATTAATTTATTGGTGAGCTCGTTCCAAATAATGCTTTATTTATATATTTTTAGAATATATTGCTACCTAAAGATTTAATTATTGTTAGGAACCATGGATATGATGAGGAGGCATATAGAAAGGTGTTTGGAGACTTGAAGGGCTAACAAGGGCGTGCAAGTTAAGTTGGAGGCCCAATCAAACTCGGCTTCGAGTTTGTTTCGGAGTCTGGAAACAGCCTGCATTAAAACAGTTGCCAAGGTCGCATACGGGCTCGGTTTTGGACGTTCTTCATATGGACAGAAAGATAATTTCATAACCTTTCCAATGGTTCTGGTCTCATATCAAGATACATCTGGAGTCATCGAGAATCGTCGAAATAAATTGACATCCAGAATCTGTCTCAGTGCTGCGCCACCGTAATTTAGCCTTTGAGCCTTGTATCTTGTTTGAGTCCACTCAGGCTGCGACCAGGGGTCTATGCACGACCATAGGGGCTTCATATACAGCAGCCGCCGCATCATTAGGGTTTGGGTTTTGCTTAGATTATTCTGTCAAGAACAGTTTCGTCGTTCATCGGTTTGTGAGACCCCAACTTGTGAGTTTAATCATATATCTGCAATTTGGTTGCATTCTTTCTTGTTCTTGCTTGTGTTCTTTGATTCGCAGGCAAGGATTAGCCTTCTGGGCAAGGTCAATCGTGCTTGCACGGTTGATAACCATAGGAGACGTGGTGCTGCGATTGCGGGGTTTCGGATCGTGTTGTTCGGAAGCCGGATCGATTTGTGTCAAGTCTCCGCCAAATCGTTGTTTATCTGAACCTTTCGGAAGATCGGGCACCTTTGTTCACATCAAGTGGTATCAGAGCAACAAGTGTGTGAGTCTTCTTGTGATGAGCTTTTAGAACCATTAACTACAACTCCAACCCCAGTCTCCAACTCCAGTCATGGACTCTCCTATTGATTCTTCTAAAGAGCCAATGCTTGATGTTGATATAACAAGTGGCTTATCTCTGATATCTCATGAAGTACAGCGTGATGGAACTACTGTTAATGTGAAGGGGCGGCGCTCTAATATTTTTCAGTCAGAGTGCAATGTTAAAGACAAGGTATGCAATGTGAACAAGGGTGCCCGATCTTCCGAAAGGTTCAGATAAACAACGATTTGGCGGAGACTTGACACAAATCGATCCGGCTTCCGAACAACACGATCCGAAACCCCGCAATCGCAGCACCACGTCTCCTATGGTTATCAACCGTGCAAGCACGATTGACCTCGCCCAGAAGGCTAATCCTTGCATGCGAATCAAAGAACACAAGCAAGAACGAGAAAGAATGCAATCAAATTGCAGATATATGATTAAACTCGCAAGTTGGGGTCTCACAAACCGATAAACGGCAAAACTGTTCTTGACAGAATAATCTAAGCAAAACCCAAACCCTAATGATGCGGCGGCGGCTGTATATGAAGACTCTAGGGTCATGCAAAGACCCCTGGACGCACCCCTATCGGGCTCATAAGAAATACAAGGCCCAAAGACCAAAAGACGGCGGCGCAGCACCGAGATAGATTCTGGACGTCAAATTGTTTCGACGATTCCCGATGACTGGGGTTTCGGATCGTGTTGTTCGGAAGACGGATCGATTTGTGTCAAGTTTCCGCCAAATCGTTGTTTATCTGAACCTTTCGGAAGATCGGGCACCCTTGTTCACATCACGAGGCGCTTTTTCTGCACCGGTAAGACCAACTCCCTCAAATCCCTCCCTCATGGCTTCTTTGGCTTTGGATTTCGCCCTGGTTTTGGTGTTCAATCGGCGATAAGGGACCGATTGGGTCCCCCCGTCAACTTTGCTTCTGGTGCTGGTCTGAAGATGTTCTTTCTCGTGGTCTCTTTCGAGCGTGACTAAGGTCCTTCAAGCTACTTCAATGTGGCTAAGGTGCTTCAAGCTACTATTGGTGGATCAGCGGCTGATTTTAGGCCGTTGTTTCTTGGGGATAAATCTTACAGATTTGTTGTTTCTTCTAAAGTGGTGGGTCTTCACATCTGCAATCTGAAATCTTTTGAGTGCAAGCAATACAAGATCTTGTTCCATCTTTGGACGCCTAGTGCTGCTAGTCAATGGAAAGGCAAGAGTATTCAAAATTCTCCTATCATGAACATTGGGGAAACTAGTTCGGAAGATTTCTCTTCCTCGAGAATGGTTGGCAAGAAGGGAAAAAGTCGTCCAGTGACTTATGCGGAAGTGGCTCGTCAGAACTCCAACCAAACACTTACGGGTGCTAATGCAATTCCTTTGGGAGGGGCAGATCATCCTATACAGCACAAGAATTGCGAAGACCTGCGCCCATCAGTTTTCACTCGATTGGAATTTCCAAAAATCTCTGTTTTTGATCGGCTGGAGAAAGCACCAGAGCAAGCTGCACCGCAATCCGAGGTGCAACAGCATCTCAAGGTTTCCCGGAGAACAGTAATGGTGCAAAAAAATTGAATTTCAAACACCAGCGTACGAGCCAAGTTAGCTCTCTTCCACAGAATGGGCCTTCTATCCTCGTCTGCGGCAAGTGCTTGAAGTCGAGCCATTCTAAGGCCCGTTGCAGAGGAAGGACCAAGTGTAGAATGTGTCATCAGGATGGCCACATAGCCTATTTTTGCAACAGCCCACCAGCCCTAACCACTTTCACACCGAAAGTCCAAACAACGGACACTTTCAAGAAAAACTGGGATGACAGTAGGGCAAAAAACTGGTTCTCAAAGCAAGTGCCAATGACAACTGGGGCCAGCTCAAGTGGTCCACCGAAGTACTTTAGCTTTGCTGAATTACCATGGGTGAGAAAACATTTGGAAGTCCAAGGGTCGCACCCCTCGACTCCACTCCATTCAATAGGCGCCGACCTCTGCCTGGGACAGAAAAAACCCGCAAACTGACCTCTTCGACGCACCACACCACTCTGCCAAAGAAGATGAACAACCAGTCCACCAATCTCAACAACACTCAATAGAGAGAGTGATCAAGGATCTTCATCAAGAGGTGATGGCGTTCCAGCGCGCCAATCCGACGCCATTCTTGCCGCCGGGATTCAATCGAATCACGGTGGATGATCGCGATGTCAAAGTCCGCGCGATTGTGGGTCGTCCGCATCCTCAACACGACGACATCGCCATCGTCACCATCTCGCCCTTATCTCAGGGTCAGGTACACTTTGCAAACATCAGAGAGGTGGTCACTGAATTTCCTTTAGAGCACAAGAGAATGTGTTTCAGAGAAATTCAGCCATCATGTTTAGGGAAAGCTTTGGTCAGGTTCGAGTTCCTGTATGATAGGGATCTTCTAGTTCGTACTGGTTCACATCGATATAGAGGTCTGGAGTTTGATTTTGTCAATCACAATAAGGGCAGATATTGGTGTGCTTTAGAGTTCAATCAGGAATGTTGGCTCATGGTTATGGGGTACCCACTAGACTACTGGAACACTGCTAGTATTCAGAGTGCCATCATGCCTTTTGGTAGATTGATCTCTTGGGATAATGATACCAGAAACCTGACTAGGTTGATTGTCAAAGCACGTGTTCTGGATCTGAAGAAAGCCCATCATTTCATTATCATTACTGATGCTGAGGGCTTTCATGCCAACTCGTGGACGGTGCAATGTGAGATAATTCAGGAGACAATGTTAGGGAAACAAGCAAGGGATGAAGAACGTGAGCCTGACATTGATTTCAACAATCATCCATATGACTTCTATGGATATGGACAGGAAGGGCCTGGACCATGGGAGCCTTTTGGTAATGCTGAGCAAGCACAGCATGTTGATGGTGCACAAGATGGATGGGACCAGTGGCCTGAGCAGCAAGCTCCGGATGCTGCAGCTGCAATGGTGGCACAAGCAGAGCAGGTAAATGTTGAAGCAGAGGCAGCACAACAACAGCGGATCAATCTGGACTTTGATCTCAATGTGCAGCAGGAGGACCCAGTTGATATGGACCAGGACTTGGGACAACTGCAGGAGGATCATCCACAAGCTGCTGTCAACCATGATGTTGACCTTAACCAGGTGCCACCTGATGAGAATGTCCAGCCAGAGGAACCTGGGAAGGATTTCACTGAACTAGCAGACTTTGTGGACATGCTAATGGAAGAGGATCAGGCCAACAATGAAGTTGAAGTTAACATACACAATGATGGGTAGATCAGCATACAACTTTCTCAGCAGCCAGCCATTTCAGAGTCATCTGTCAATGTCATTCAAGATCTCAACATGCAAGTTGAACGGTGCCTCCATAGATCCATCACAATGCACATGACCATGATATCCCTCCTGAACAAATGGTCCCTGACTTTCCAGAAGGGGCAGAGCTGCAAGAGATGCTCATGCCTCCACACCCTCCTCCTGGCATACTACAGCAACCTGCTGAGATTTTAGGCCCTCAACAGCAAGTCGTCAATGTGCACCCACAACTGCCAAACCTGAACCTGGAGCAGCTCATTGGGCCTGAACTGCCAAACCAAGGGCAACAAGAAAAAAGGATACATCACAATTTGCATATTGGCATGATGATGTTCTCCAATGATCAGGGGCCTGACCCAATCTTCTCCAGTTTCTTCACAGAAAGGGCTACTCAGAATCATAGGCCCAATGCTGACATATACAGGCTATGGGCAAGGCATTTCACCAAGGGAGACAGGGCTAGGCCCATGGTTCACATTCCTCTCGAGTGGCTGCCATTCTTCACCACAATGCTTATGTCTCCTTCTCATTTCTCCTGGGCTAAAGACTTCCTGACCTCTAAGGCCTGGGCCTATTTCAGCGCAGATGTCCAGAAGTGTCTTCAGTTCTAGATTCCACTTAAATGCCCAGACAAGGCTGCTCCAATATGCTCCATCACTGAACTCCATGAGGAAACCACTAATGCAGGTGTTGGCCCTGATCCTCTACAGATGCAGAAGGACCCTAAAACACATACCACATGTTACCAAGCTAAAGGGAAAGAGCATGCAGGCTCTAAAACTATGCCCATTCTTGCAGTTGAATTTCGGTGTCAAGGTCCAGTGATTGAAACTGAAGTACGCAGGAGTACCAGAATCAAGGTTTCAAAAGAAATTATTGTAGTCACAAAAACTATTTGGCTTGTAGCCATGCACCTCCTGCTCTCTCCTCTGAGATCATCAAGAACCTGGGGACCACCTTTGCACAAATGAAGACTGACCTCATCACAGATGAAGCCCTGCAGAAGAAGAGGAAGGCAAAGGGACATATAGGGAAGAAGAAGCAGGCTGCTGAAGAAGCTGATGAAGGGAAGGAGGGAAGCAAGGACAACAACAAGAAGACCAAGGACGCTGGGCCAAGCAAGAAGCCAAAGAAGTGATCACATCAAGCTTAAAATCTAGTTGCTGTAAGTTGACAGTCTTGCTTTATTTTGTCGTCGTTTCTGGTTTTAAAACTGGTAGTTAATTATTGGTACTCCTTCTTCTAAATGGATGCTTCTATCTATGCTATTTCATTCAAAATGTGTGCTTGCATGCTCTTACAATTGAGAACACATGCTGGTCTCTTTTCAATCTCTCTTGTGACACCAATAGTTCTTACTCAATTTTTATGGTTGGGATGATTATACTCTGTGATGTATTGATGGCCAACACTGAAAATGAGGCTCCAAAAATGGGGATAAATTCCCTCACAATCTTTTATTCAACCAATGGATCACACAACTAACAAAGACAAAAAAGAGTGGAAGGTACTTTGTTGGAACATTAGAGGACTGAACTCAGACAAGAAATGGGATTTTATCAGAAGCAAGATAACTGAGTCAAAATGTGGTATTGTCTGTCTTCAAGAAACAAAGAAGGAGCACTTTGATATTAACTTCATTAAAAGATTCTGTCCCAGCAATTTTGATCAGTTTGAATATTTACCATCCGTAGCTGCTTCTAGGGGGTGCATCACGATTTGGAAAAGTGTCATTTTTGAAGGCACCCTATCGTTTATTAATGATTTTGGAATCTCGATTGAATTTACTTCAAAACACACGGGTCAATTATGGATTTTAACCAATGTTTATGGGCCAGCACATCAAGAAAGGAAACAGGGATTCCTAAATTGGATGATGAATATTGACATGCTGGATACAATGGATTGGCTAATTCCTGGAGATTTCAACATGATGAGATCACCTTCAGATCAAAACAAGCCAGGGGGAAATCTGAATGAGATGCTGGAATTTAACAATGCTATTAGCAGCTTGGGGCTGGTTGAACTACCATTAAAAGGAAGATCTTTCACATGGACGAATAAGCAAGCCAATCCTCTACTTGAACAGCTAGACTGGTTTTTCACTTCTTCTACATGGACCACATCATACCCAGGGACCATTGTCACCCCACTCTCACCCCATTCCTAAAGCAAAAGTTTTTCGCTTTGAAAATTTTTGGATGGAACATGAGGATTTCCTTGCTATAGTGCAACATGCTTGGACACTGCCAGTTTCAACAACCGACAAAGCAAAGAAGATTGTAGCAAAATTCAAAAACTTGAGAAGAGTATTGAAAGCATGGCAACAACAAATGGCCAATTTGAAACAGACAATAGCTAACACCAAACTTCTTATCTTCATGCTTGACCTATTTGAGGAATCAAGGGACTTAACTCTAGAAGAATGGAACTTCAGAGACCTTCTCCAACAACACCTAGCTGCTCTCCTGCACAACCAGAAAATCTATTGGCAGCAGAGAGGAACCGTAAAATGGGTAAAATTTGGTGATGCAACAACTGAGTTCTTTCATGCAAGGGCTTCCATAAATCATAAGAATAATTTAATCACAAGCCTGCAAACTGAACAAGGAGATCAAGCTTTTGATCATGAGAGTAAAGCAAAAATTATTTGGGAAGCTTTTAAAGATAGGCTGGGCACAACTGAGGAAACACACATGCATTTCAATCTTGAGGATCTTCTGGTAGCCTCACAGGACTTGTCTTGGCTAGGAGACCCTTTTACAATTGAGGAAATTGATCAGATAGTAGCAGACCTCACTCACAACAAATCACCTGGGCCAGATGGATTCAATGGAGACTTCATCAAGAGATGCTGGCCTATTATTAAACAAGACTTCTATGAACTATGTGAGGCTTTTTATACAGGAGAGCTATGCTTCAGAAGCATCAATGGCCCTTATGTCATCTTGATACCCAAAAATGTTAATCCAGAAAAAGTGACTGACTACAGGCCAATCTCCCTCCTCAATTCCTCCATCAAACTCATCACCAAACTCCTGGCAAACAGGCTTCGATCGGTTATCATGTCTCTAATACACAGAAATCAATATGGGTTCATCAAGACAAGATCAATTCAAGACTGTTTGGTTTGGGCTTTTGAATACTTGCATATTTGCCACAAATCAAAGAGGCAGTTAATTCTCCTCAAACTGGACTTTGAAAAAGCCTTTGACAAAATTGAGCACCAGGTCATTCTACAAATTTTACAACACAAGGTTTTCTGCCCAAAGTGGCAGAACTGGATACAAGGAATTTTGAACTCAGGAACATCTGCAGTCCTACTAAATGGTGTACCAGGCAAAGTTTTTCACTGCAAAAGAGGTGTAAGGCAAGCAGACCCCATGTCATCTCTACTCTTTGTTCTTGCTGCAGACCTTCTACAATCCATTCTCAACAAAGCCAAAGATCAGGGCCTGCTTAAGCTTCCAATTCCAGTTGGAGGAGGCACAGACATTCCCACGGTGCAATATGCAGATGATACTCTATTAGTCATGGATGCCTGCCCAAGACAACTCATAGCTTAAGCCTTGCTGAACACTTTTGCAGACTCCGCAAGTCTTAAGGTGAATTATAACAAATCTATGATGATACCAATTAATGTTGAGGCAGATAGAGCTGACCTGCTGGCCAGAACATTCAACTGTCAACAAGGATCTATGCCCTTCGCATATCTTGGACTTCCTGTGGGAACCACCAAACCATCAGTTCAGGACTTTCTACCAATGGCACACAGAATTGAAAGAAGATTAGTTTGTTGTTCTCAGTTCCACACAATGGCAGGGAAAATTGAAATGGCTAACACTGTTCTGACAGCAATGATGACATATGCAATGTGCTCAATGAAGATACCAATTACTATCATGGAACTGGTGGATGCATATAGAAGACACCTTATCTAGCGTGGCTTTGACATTAATGTTAAGAAGCCACCATTGGCAGCTTGGGACATGGTTACTTTACCAAAAGAATTGAGAGGATTAGGAGTTAAAAAGATGAGAACACAAAATGTTGCCCTACTTCTCAAGAACCTCCATAAATTCTACAACAGACAGGACCTGCCATGTGTAGACTTACTTTGGGAGAACTATTACAGCAATGGAAAATTACCAGGGGAACAGAAAAAGGGGTCATTCTGGTGGAAAGATATTGTTAAACTTCTAGAAAACTACAAAGGAATGGCAACAACAACAACTATTGGTGATGGTAGAACAATTCTCTTCTGGGAACATGGATGGCACACCTCTCTACTCAAACTACTCTTCCCAGAACTACACTCCTTTGTAAAGAAGCCCATGATCACTATGCAACAATTTCTCAATGAAAGAAACATCCAAGCACTATTTCATTTGCCACTTACAATACAAGCTTATGACCAGCTGAAAGAGCTCATGCAAATCACACAACAAATACAATTAACTAAGACAAAGATGTGTGGTCATATATTTGGGGTTCTCAGAATTTCTCCTCATCTAAAGCATATAAAAGACTAATAGGACACATCGCAGTACACCCTGATTATAAGTGGATTTGGAAGAGCAATTGTCAACCCAAGCACAAAGTGTTCTTCTGGCTACTAATGACGGACAAATTAAACACGAGGGGATTGCTACTAAGGAAGAATATGTACCTGGAAGATTACAAATGTGAGTTCTGTATATTGCAAAGAACTGAAACACTAAGGCATCTATTATTAAGGTGCAACTTTGCTAAAGCCTGCTGGCAGTCCATTGGAATCAACATACCACAAACTCTCACAGTCCACAGGGTGATCAAATGGCTAAAAAAGAGAATTGTGGTCCCTTTCTACATGGACATAATCATCATGATGAGCTGGTGCATATGGGTAACAAGAAATGATTGGATATTCAACAATACTGACCCCACAGTGGATAATTGCAAAAGAAAATTCCTGAAAGAAATGAACTTGGTCAAGCTCAGAGCAAAAAAGAACCATGCAGCAAGACTAGAAGAATGGATCAACCAATGGCATTGACATGACAGTGGATTAGCCACTTGATGTTTTCTTATTTCCAGCTGAATTATTCTTGTTCTTTGTCTTTCCTAGCTTAGTCTGTTTTTCATGTAATCTGTACTGTTTGTCTTTTTCTATATATATACTCCAGTTCCTTCAAAGAAAAAAAAGCAATTCTTCT
The DNA here is from genome assembly GCA_007726485.1 of Eragrostis curvula. Classification (NCBI taxonomy): domain Eukaryota; kingdom Viridiplantae; phylum Streptophyta; class Magnoliopsida; order Poales; family Poaceae; genus Eragrostis; species Eragrostis curvula. The sequence goes on from RWGY01000031.1 coordinate 7,049,117, forward strand.
CTCTCTCTCTCTCTCTCTCTCGGTAGCGGTTCATCTCTGGTGAGGAAGAAGGCAGCAGTGAAAGCTAATGCATTTTTTTTCTCCTGAGGTAGCAATCTTGCTGTACTTTTTTTCTCTTTGGTGTGTTGCACGTTTTCTATTTGTATCAACTAGACTCTTTTGTGTAATGATAATGATACCGTTGTTTTTATGTGAATCCAATGTTAAAGGTGGATGCAACAATTTAAAATATTTAAGATTCTCATTCTAAAATGGTCATTTACATGTTAATATCAAAATAGGATCGAGTTTTACGATCAATTTTCATATTAACTGTTCCTTCAGGGCCGTTATAGTCATTTCACAGTTTTTTCACAACCCTCATTTCAACCAAATGGCTTTCAGGTTTTTTACAGCTCACATCCCACAACAGCTTTTCTCACAGCCCACAGTCCACAGCAGCTTTTTTCACAGCCACAGCACAACCAAACACACCCTCAGTATGAACAAAGAAACAAGCAGCAGGCTACCTGCACAGCGGTGCTGAACCAACAGACAGAAAATTTAGTGCAGGATTCTCATCCAACACCAACCGTCATGGCAGCAATAAACCGAGACCCTAGCGGCCTAGCACAACTGCAGCACGTACTGATGCGTCGGACGGAGGACCGGTGATCTGAACCAAGTCATGCACGTGTGTAGGGCGGCGGGGCGGCGGACGCACTCCGAAAACCAGACTTTACCGAGTATCTCCCTCTATGTCAAGTGTTTTCTGCTAAGGATGAGCACTCGGCAAAAGCCCCTTCTTTGCTGAGTGTAACACGAAAAACACTAGGCAAATAGCCCGACGGCACTCTGCAACGAAGTAACACTCCGCAAAGGATGTCCATGGGCCCATCAGGCGGCCCATCAGGCGCGACGACCGTTTCTTTTGGATGTCGACCGTTAGACCTTTGTCGAGTGTCCGTAGTGATTGACCGTTGGTCCGGAGGTGGGAGACGACACTGACAAGTGGGACCCACGCATCAGTGAGAGGGGGGTGAAGGAGGAGGGCTGGAGAAGTTGGGCTGGGAAGAGAAGCAGGGCCTACGGGAAATTCTGGAAAAGAGAAGGAAAAAAGAGAAAGGGGTCGGGTCAGCTAGAAAGAAAAGAGGGAGGCGGCCCAAAAGGAAAAGAAAATGTTTTACTAATTTCTGGGATTTGATTTATCACTCAAAAAAGAAGATGGGCAACCAACACTTGAAATAAAAAAGCAATAAACTCCAGGAGTGCATATGAGGCGACTTTTATGCAAGTTTTCAAATTCAATTTTTTTGATTTGGCGTGAATTTACTTTCTACTTTGCCAAGCTAGGTTTGTAAAAAATTGAAAAGTTTAAATTTTTAGTGGTTTTTATTACATGGCAAAACACAGAGTGTTACAGACACCCAACGATACGTTTGTAACACCTTAATTTTTCACTTTTTGCAATAGATGAAAATCTCTCTTTATTTAATTAGGGTGTTATCATTTTCCTAGGCCAAAGAATTATTTTCTAAATTAAATAAATTAATCTAGGCTATAAAATAATTGTTTGTTGAATTCATGCTGGAGTAGATTGCAGTAGGTATTTTATTGTGCAGAAAATATATTTAAACTTCGAGTAGAAATCGCTTTTTGGTTTTAGTTTCGATTTTTAGAAAGGAGAAACGAAATAGAAGAAAAAGGAAAGCTCTGACGGTGTCCTGGGCCGAATCTCCTCGGCCCAACTTCCCTTTTTCTTTTTCTTTTCCTTTTCTCTTCTTTTCCTTTCTTTCTTGGGCCGGCCTTTCTTTCACCTTGCGACCCAGCTAGCCAGCCTGCGTGCGCACGCCGCAGGCCCGCCAGCCCTTGCACAGCCCCCGCAGGCCCGCCGCAGCCCGCAGCAATACCGCCACTGTCTCGGCGTGCGCGCCCGCCTCCCTCGGCGTCTGAGCCGGACCCACCCTCGGCCTCCGCGTATAAAGGGGCCGTGGACCCCTCCGCGTATAAAGGGGCCGTGGACCCCTCCGCGACCCCTTTTGCCCGTTCCACCGCCTCACGCTGCCTCCGCCAAGCCCTAGCCGCCGCCATTGTCGCCGCCTCCTCGAGCTCGGGGAGAAGCGCGCCGCCGCCGCCGCCCTCGACGTCGACCCGCTGTCGCGCTTCCCCGTGACGTGCCGCCCCTTCCCCGCCACTCGCGATGCGCTCTGATGCACCGTGGACCGCCCCCGATGCCGCCGAACGATCGCCGCCGCTCCCCGTCGACGACCGCCACCTTCCGGACCCCGCCAACCCCATGCGACCGTCGAGGTGACAGCACCACCGCCTTCCCGTGCTTTCCGGGCACCCGCGGCGAGGTTTGAAGCACCGGAGTGCCGTTCCGGCCGCGCTCCGGCGATGCGCCGCCGCGCCATGGACGCCCCGGCAACCTCGGTCCACCGTGGACCCGTGGACCGGGAGCTCTGCCCGGTGCACCGTCGCCGTGGACCTAGTCCACGGGATTTCCCGAATTAATTTAATTCATTTCGTATTATGACGTCGGCATTGCGCAATAAATACTATTTTCCTTTAGCAGAATATTTTCGGTAATTTGTAAGCTTTTCAGTTTAAACCCTGCTACTTCAAATGCTTATAACTTTTTACTCGTAACTCCGTTTTAAGCGATTCTTGCGCTCACGTGATCGTTGGCTCGAGCTCTACCTTTTGGTACTGTTTTTGTAGTATGTTAGTGCTGTCTGGTGTACTGTTATTTATTGTTTGTGCTTGTGTGCTTTGCATGTTCACGTTATTAGAAGAGGAGCCGATCGAGAACTTTCAGGACTTGGAGTTTGATCAACCAGCAGCAGGGGGAACAGGCAAGTGTTCCTTGATGCATCTTGAACCCAATTCTATCTCCCTCTAGTTTACTTCATGTATTGCGTTTAATTTGAATCCCATGTGTCATTATTCTGTTCCTTTACTTATTCCTTGTCGTCGGGTTATGGTAGTGGTTAATGATAATGTGGATGGGTAGAAATGCTTAGCTTGCTATCTTGGGTGGATAATAAAGTGATTAATAATCTTGACTAATGATTTCACTTTAACTTAATCTTCATGGACTGGTTAATCTTTTTAGCAACCTGGAACTTAGGTATGCTGTAACTTGAGCAAGTGGTATGTTGATGATGGTGCGGTTAGCACGAGACTTTGGTATGTGGTAGTCTTGCTCAAGTTTGCTAAGGACCGGTTCGTGGAGCGGTAACCCAGGACAACAGCGCAAAGCACAGGGTTGATTACGGTAGACTTGGTCAAGTATTATGCTGTCTTCCCAATTTTACCGGCGTTCATGGAATGGGGGAGGAAGGGTTACTTTCAAACTCAGGTGATCAAGGGTTACTCTAGCCAAGGCGCAAGAGGGGTCTACTGTTTCAAGGATACTGGCAGTAGGGAAATCTTAGCGGGGATGTTGACTGGCTGGGAAGCGCTTTGAAAGACCATGTGGTGATCTCTTGGTCTCACACCTTTGATAGTGTGAAGGCAACATAGAGGTTTTAGTCACTGAAAAGTGATGGAATCACCACCCTGTGGGTAAAGTTATGCACCTCTGCAGAGAAGTAAAACTGTCATGACAGCCGTGCTCACGGTCAGGAGCGGCCTGGATCCTCACATGATTAGAGAATGGATGGTTGGACTTGGATGGTTTTGGGTGGGGAACCCAGTTTGCTGCAAGGGGTACCTTGTAGTGCTTAATTTAATAACTTTGGGTAATTTGGGTTTTCACCTAGTAATATAAGGAGTGCTGGTTTAGTGTAGGGTGCTTATTCTGCAATTTAACCTTTATGTCAGCCTTTCTTGTTATAAGCTAGCATTACATTACTTCCCAACACTTGCGGAGTACGACAAGTACTCATCCTTGCTATCCCCCACAATGTTTTTGTCATGCTGCTCAGAAGATGAAGGCGCGATGGACTACTTTGATGAGGAGTACTACTAGGCGTGCTTTCCCCTAGTCGACTGCCTGTGTGTTTGGGAGTCTTCCGCTGTCGTTTATTTAGTCCTTTGAGACAATTTATTCAGATATTGTAATAATGATACAATGAGACGATGTAATAATGGCACTGACTTATACTGTTTATTTCACTATTGTTTTTATATGTGCGAAACTTGATCCTGGCGCATATATAGCTATGCATTTAGTTTTGTCCTTAAAACTGGATGTGACAAAGTTATTGCTAGCCCGACGCAAGTTACTGAAGCACTTAAAAGTGGTGAACGGGCTCATCAGCGCTTGAAACAGAGTCCGAAACACTAGTGGCGGGACTTGCTGACATCATCATGGGTGCCATTGGTGTTTTCTCTTTAGTGGCAGACTCCTTGCATTAGCGGCCCGCCACTACAAATCACCAGGCCTAATCTGAGCCCATTTCATCCCGAATTGTTACTTGACACATAAACTCCTCTCCCGCACAACCCTAGCCTACTCTCAGCTGCCTTCCCTCTTCCCTCATCTCTCTTCTCCAGTTCTCCCATGCGCAAATGCATTTGCCATTTCCTCCCTCTTCTCTCATCTCTCTTCTCCAGTTCTCCCACGCGCAAGCGCACCTGCCATCTCCTCCCTCTTTCTCCCCTACGAGCCCTCACCTCTACCTTCCCCACAACGGCCCCGCCCCTCCCTCCTCCATGTCGGTGGCTCCGCGCGCGGTGGCAGATCTGGAGGCGGCTCCGGGGTGCGGGAGCAATGGTTTCGTTGTGCGGCGGCTCCGAGTCGTGGGGGCGGCGGCGGCTTCCTGGCGCGGTGACAAAGGAGAGGCTTTGTGGCGCGCGACGGCTCCCTGGCATGTTGGGACCATGATTTAGAAAACAGCGGTAAAGCGGACCGGTTATCACGAAAACCGGAAAAACCGGTCCGGTCCGGTTTACCCGGTTCCCCGGGTTTCAAATTCAAAATTAAAAAAAAATGATAATTTGACAAAATTTGAAACAAAAATATGTAAAAAACTAGATGAAATTTGCAGCACAATGGTGAAAACTAAACACGAAAATTCGATAGTTTGATAGGTCAAAAAAATCACGCAAGTTTCCTGAGTTGAAAAAGAGGGGGGGGGGGGAGAAAATTTTGAACCGGCAACCTTCTTTGATTTTTTTTACAAACCAAACGATCGAATCTACATGTTCCGTTTCCACGGCTCCAAATTTGATGTATTGTTTTACATATTTTTTGTTCCAACTTTTTCAATTTTTTTTAATTTTTTCTCTTTAAGCTGGTTTACGGAATTCTTGTCCGGTTTACCGGAATTTTCGTCCGATTTATCGGTAAACCAGACCGGTTTTCCAAAAATTTCAATGTTTTTTATTCAAAATTCGTCACTTGAATTTCGGTCTGGTTTTTGACCGGTTTTTCCGGTTTTCCGGTAAACCGGTCATCTGCGGTCCAGTTTTTCCAGTCGAAACGAGATTGAAAACCCTGGTTGGGACGGAGGCTCCGAGGTGCAGGGATCCTTGGCGTGCATCTGACGCAGGAGCGGTGACTCCGGTGAGGATGTGGCGGCGATGGCGTTGATCCGACAACGCGTCCTCTCCCACGACGACAGTGGTGCAGGGACGGCTTCTGCGGTCATTTCCAGGTGTCTGGTCGGCGCAGTGTTTTTTTTTAAGAACAGTACCCGCCTTTATTCATATCAGTGTAAATAGTGTAAATGGAGGTACAAACTAAATCGGGAGATAACAACCATGTCGTCCAACAGAATTATAAAAAATGGAACTTTTAGCCAATCTACGGGCATCGCCGTTCGAGCTGCTGCATGAACGATTTCCGCTATCATAAAGCTTGCCATCCCCAACTTAATCTCTCCATGATGATGTGGCCATAGAATTCTATCCCAGATCCTTCCATGGTTCTCACAACACTCGCGCCATCGATGGCAATTATGAAGTTCCACAACATGAGGTCGCTCGCGAGAGACAATCCCTCTTCCAGGCCATTGTTTCCGCCATCTCAGGGTCTGAAACACCCTCCATCATGACCGCAGAAGCTCCCTAAAAAATGCCGGCTTCATCCCTCGACCGCTGCCATTGTCGCGATACACAAATTCTTTGAAAGCGCAGCATGAACTTGTAACCGCGAGTGTTTGTGCCATCCATGTGCATCACATCTAGATCCACTTAATTCAAGCAAAATTGGGCCACTACTCAGACTAATGACCGAGTATGTTTTTTTATTGCCACTGAATGGCCGAGGATGTTTAGTATTTATTTTTTATTTTTTATTTTTTGATTACCCAGTACAATTTAGACACTCACAATGTAGACACTCACAACGCACGCACCCTCACTCTTATAAACGCATATACGCAAACCCTAACTCTATGAGCATCTTCGAAGACTGAGCTGACAAATCATCGAGATTGACGAAGTCACCACTAGCGTCTCGCTGTCGACGGCCACGCCACCTACCGCTGAAAGCACAAACCGTTAAATCCTAAAAAATTCGCTCCCATGAGAGTCGAACCTAGGACCTGAGAGATGCTACTCAGGATTTAGTGTTTATTAACGGTTAAATCACCACTGGCGTCTCGCTGGCGACGGTCGCCTGCCGCTGAAAGCACAAACCGTTAAATCCTAGAAAATTCGCTCCCACGAGAGTCGAACCTAAGACCTGAGGTGCTAGTCAGGATTTAGTGTTTATTAGTTGATTTGCTGAGAGTGTAGACAAATTTGCTACCAACGTTTACTGACCACCAATCCTGAACACGCAATAGGTAGTGGAACAAAAGACTAAAACTCACCGTCCGCCACTTGATTGACAGTCTAGCTGAATCTTTTATTCTTGTAGTGATCAAGCGAAATTGGGCCCTAAACTACTACTTTGTCCAAAAATACAGTGTACATTTAGTTTTGTTCTAAATTAATTTTTTTCAACTTTAATCAACAATATCTAAAAAACCATAAAGATTGACAACATGAACATTCTTTTACTAGATTCATCATGAAATGAACTTTCATAATATATAAGTATTTTACTTTGAAATAATATTTTTAGATATTGTTGGACAAAATTCAAAAATAATAATAATCAAAGTACACTATATTTATGAGCAGAGAGAGTTAGCTCGTTCTACCAGTGTTGCTAATGTACGCCAGCCATGTGGAAACTGCACTGTCATGGTGTGTTCTTGCACACACAAATTTAACTCCTTAAAAGTTTCTTCCGTCCGCTGGTTCACTTTTGCAAGCTCTCGTCAGGTTTGGCTAGAGGTGAGATCGCTATCCAACGCTAAGGAGTGATGAATGGCCAGTTTTGCACGGTTGTTTCCTCGATTTTTCATTTTATGATTCTTCCTTGAAAAAATGTGTTGTTCTATCCGATTTGGGCCTCAATATTGCTTCTACAATAAATGATATCTCCAACAACTGGTGCTGTAACATAAGTACATGCATCAGAGGGATTGTCCAAGTAGTCATGAGACCGGGTTCCAGTGCGCTCTTTTTTCTGACTCAGCGAGGCAGTGGCCTCCTTTATAACTCAACACAAATGCATCACTGAATTAGTACTACCAGCTAGGAAATAATACGTACGTCATTATCCTCGTAGAAAGCATCTAGAACATATACCAGGATAACTATATTCAGTTCACTACGCTTTCAGCCTTAGCACAATAGCAAATTTGTAGTTGGTTGGTGGCAAAAGAAGGAAACATCCAAAGCCTCAGCTTGAAAGTTGAAACAAGTTAGGATGCATGCAGCAGCTACTCAAGGGTCCTGTTCAGAGCTTCCCATAGCTTGCATGGCCTCCCTGCAAGTTTCAAGAATCGAAATCCTGTGAATAATGTGCTCATTACACCAATAACTGAAAATTGGAGTAGAAGGGAACAAGAGCATTTGCCTAAGGGCTTTCTTGATCTCTTCGCTTGCAGAGTCAAGCTTTAGTGCTTCCTCAAATGCATGAACTGCTACTTTGTAGTTCTGGATATGGAGGCACAACAAGAGTAAGCTCAGATTATTAGATTATGTGGCAAAATTTGAGGTAGCTGTTGCAATACCTTGAGCAAGCTTAGAGAAGTGCCCAGTCGGTACCATGCCTTCGCCCATCGAGGACGCATCATTCTGCATCGTTCAGCGTCGACCAGAGCATCCTGTCCTTTCCCCATCCGCAGGTAGCTAACGCTCCGGTTGGAGAACAGTGTAGCATCAAGTGGATCTATCGCTATTGCCTGTATCAATAATCAACGGGAATTTGAATCTCATCTCTGGATCTATTCCAGCAATGGTAGGTCAAGGTCACACAGATTCTGTTTGTACTAGTTTTTGTATGATTGCAAACAAGTGTCCAATTTTATAGAATGAGCAAATACCTGGCTATAGAAGTAGACTGCAGCAAGGTAGTCCCCCTTTGTAAACGCTTCCTTCCCTTTTGACTTCGAATTGCAGAGGCGCTCCTCCAACTCAACTGAAACCTCATCCTAGACATGATGGCATATTCGGTTACACAAATGGCATGGCGTTGAAGATGTAAAATCATGCTACTTTTGTGCAAGATTCTTTTTTGAATCAATGTTTGTTCAAAATGCTTCAATCATAACCGTGTCTTATTTTTCCCATTATTAACTTTGCAAGCTTGACGGACAAACCGTTTGCATACCTTAGCCTTCAATTTCATAGTTCTAATTATGGCATCGACATTCCAGTCTGGCAGAGATGGAATTGGTCTTGTCCATGGAAATAGAATTTCAACTAGCTTGTGTGGTCCCCAAGCTGCTGCTAACATCATTGGAATTTTCCCGTGCTGCATTATAACGAACAAAGATGGAGCTGGTAAAACAATTCAACTTGAAATGTGCAAAAGGTAAATTGTTGAAGATAAGATACGACAATTGTAGTCAGTGATCAATTGTTGAAAACCATAGTAAGTGTGCCTACTGCCTGCATTACATATTTCAACAATTGAATTTGAATGGTCGATCCGAACCCAGGGATCACAATTTGGTGGGAGTTCTAGAATTTCGAATCCTAGAATCATGCCGTCATCTGAAATTTCAATATTTACTTCATTTTTTTGTTCAGATTTGATATTTCAAATGGTAATACACATAAAAATATCCAAGATATATGCACTATATTATTGCTAGCTTGGTGAAAAGAGGCCAAGATAACCCTCAAAGCATCAATAACGTATCGAAAAGTAGAGTGAGCAAAAGGCAGAGCCATACTTACCTCGTTAGGGATGTTAGCGTCTGCTCCGGCCTCTAGCAAGAACTTGATAATGTTGGCCAAATTATCATCAAGTGCCTGTAGATACAATTAAGAATACAAAGTTCATGTAGCGTTAGATAGGATTTCCACATGTAAAGCTGGTGACAGGATTTTCACATAAAACGTTCAGAACCGTTCAACCGAATTGCCTGTATTCTTGTACCAACAAGTTTTCTTTTCCAAAACAATGAAATTTATGCAGGGAGAAAAAAGTAGGCGAAGGCATTGATAGAGCTCAATTAAGAAGGTCTAGTTAGTGATAAAGTGCTGATCGTTAGAGTAGGTGTGTCTAGACTTCAACAACGGGATTTCAATCTCCTCCAGGAATTACGAGTAGTTAACTTGTCATTTAAGTTGCAAATCATGGAATACACAACAGAACAACTGCAGTCGGAAGTGAAGCCAAAAGTATGGGCACACTGTACAGAATATTCTGGGCCCATGAACTAGGTTCTTATTATAGCCATCTTATATGTCAAGGGGTAGCGAAAGTGTAACCACTGTCAAGGCATACATTTTCGGTAAACAAAAGAGTAGGAAAACTGGTAATGAAGGAATCATACTTACTACCTTGTCAGGATAGTTTGGGTCAGCTCTGGCCTCCTTGAGCTCGGCAATGTCAGGTAAACAGGCATCAACCATGGCATTTAAAACGTTACTCCCGTAGGGAGTCGTAAAGTTGACATCAGCGCCAGCCTATAGAACAGATTAGTTGTTAGGGGTAACTTTAGAGACAAAGAGCCAGGCCGGAGTGACAATTAGCAGTACTGGCAAAATAGAGTATTTCATTTAAACAATGGCATGTTAATGCAGAGAACGGCACAAAACAATCAAGGAAGTTGACCTGGACCAGTAGCTTGATGCATTCCAAGCAGCGATTTCCGCATGCCGCCGTGAGCGGCGCAAAGAGCCTGTGGTTCATTTTGCTGGGCTGCATGATATCACAGTTTGAGTTTAGACCAACAACTAGTTATTACATCATCGGGAGAAGAGTTGGCAACCAATCCTTGATGTGAAAGATTCAGAGATGGATGGACTTTTACATTAGCTCCATGGTCTAGCAGGACGCCAAGAGCCTGATGGTGGTCCCCGCCGAGAGCAAAGTGCATCGGCGTGTAATCGTCGGCGAGAGGATCCACGGGAGCTCCTTTGGACAGGAGCAGCCTCACAGCATCGCTATGCCCTTTATGGAGAGGGAGGCCAGGCAAGCAAACAAATTTATTTGGACCGGAAAAATTAAGGGAATCGCTGAATCAGCCCAACTCCAGAACCGAACTAGCTGATGATGAGAGATGTACCATTCATGGCTGCTGCATGCAGCGGCGTCAGGCCCCCGTCGCCGGGCATCGCCGGGTCCCCGCCGCGGGTAAGGAGGTACCTCAGGACGGGCAGGTGCCCCTCGGAGGCGGCGACGAGCACGGGCGTATGGCCTGCAGCAAAAAGAATCAATTTTTCATTATAATGGGAGGCTCGCGCAAGGAAAGGGAAAAAAAAACGGGAACGTACCATTGGCGGCGGAGCGCGAGTTGACGTCGAGCCGCGGCCCCTCCTTGTCCTCGATCAAGAAGCGGCAGATGTCGAGGCGGCCCTTGGCCGAGGCGACGTGCAGCGCGTTCCGCCCGTCGGCGCCCGTGATGACCCGCAAGTCCACCTGCTTCGCCGCCTCTGCCCAGGGTACGGTCGGGGGAGGAGGAGGAGGAGGAGGAAGCAATCTAATCCGTTAGACAACAATCATGCGTGCACGCAATTAATGTGCCTCCAATCAAGGGAGGAGGAAGAAGAAGGGTCTGCTTACTCTTGAGGAGGCGGAGGTTGCCGTCGGCGGCGGCCATGAGAGCCACGCGGGAGAGAGCCGCGGCGTCCATGGCGGTTGCTTGGGGTGGGGGCGTCTCGTCTCCCCCTCGTCTCGTGGGGCGGGCGGAAGGAGCCGAAACGAAAGAAAGGGTTTGGACTGGCACACGAAACGGCGGCGCCTGGGCTAGTCTTGCTGCTGCTCCCTTCCCTAAAAATCGCCGTTTGTACTCAGCCAGTAGCCACCGCAATCGCCACGCTGAGTTGTATTCCGTGAAGCTTGTTGATGTTCCACACTAAAAATTACAAACTCGTTTTCTTAATTTTTGTCATCATTTTTATTTAACTACCAAGGCGTTTCATGTAACAATGTCATTTTTGACACAAATTCTATTTTCATGTAAACGCCTTGGTAGTTCATCCTGGGGTCAACGTGTGGACTGATAACATAACCATATCCACAATGTTCAAACTCAATGAACCCACTATCACAATATTCAGAAGCCATGTTTCAGTTTTCTTCAGTCTAGTCAAATGTCACAAGTATTCTTTCATGTTCTCACACATGGTTTGTAGTCGTTGATCCGTGCAAGTTTCATTCATACCATGTTGTGCAAATACTACATCTCATCTCTTATTTTGAAGTTCCCTTGTCGTCAATAATCTGTATTGTACGCGTTGATGGAAAGTTGATGGCAAATTTCACTTATTTTCTCTCATGTGATTACATTACATTAAATCAAAAAGGGGCATTACTGATTGTTTGTGTTCTTGTAAGTATGCAATGAATTCTTCAAAATAATATGTCATTGTTTACATGAATATCTGTTGACACAATATCAGCGTTAGCTCAATAAATTGTGTAGGAATCGAGGAGGATGTTACTGAATATCATCGATCTTCAAGCAAAAAATGTTTGTGGGGCATATGAACGAAGCATTATCAGTACATGGTCTGCTGAACAATTTAACATATTCAAAAAGAAAAACATGATGTGCTGAACAATTATACACTAATATCACTCTTTAGAAGAAAGCAAGGGATGGGAAGACTTGCGAATGTGGCGGAGCAAAAAATGAAAATATGTGAGGTTGGGAAATGGGAAGGGTTCTCTCTCCGTGCAGCGCTGCCGACCCAAACCGAGCAACGCTACGCCGCGTACAGTGGCACAACTGAGAACTCGTCCGGAGCGAGCGATTTTACAAGTTAGGCTTCCAGGAACACAAATTCACCAGCTGATTCAAACTAGGCCTCTAACGAAATTACAATGAGAAACAACCGACATACACACTGCAGTTGTTCGATGGTATTCTACAAGGATCAGAAAGAAACTGAAAAACAACAGTAAATCATGTTACAATCCTGCATCTGAGTTTCCGATACTTCTACATAGTCTTCAAACAAATAATGAGAGTACTGTCTATCTAGATAGAGTGAACAAAAAACATGTATGCCTGAATCACGGGGCTACAACAGAACACAAGGAAAATACTACTACTATATACCATTGGAGTAGAAACATAATTTGTTGTTAATGATTTATAACTGAACATATGAAGAGTTATATGGTTTTTACAGGTGATATACTTTTCAGTGATTTAAATAGAGCTTTTCACTTGGCCTATTCTCAATGCTTCTATTTTACTAGATTCGAACAGACTTAATCTATAGACTAAAGAGAAGAACTAGATAGTTTGTGTGGTCATTTCAATACAAGAGACGGCATCATTGGAGCTAAACTAGGTAAGCTCTGGATGATCTGTTGCAGCCAAAGTCATTGATGACCAAAAATAAAAGAAACCCCATTAACACAATTGTTATCTTATAAGGCAACATGGTTAGAAAATAAGCAAGTTTTGGGACTTTAGAGAATCCTCCGGAGAAAAGCAACTTCCATTACCCACCAACAGAGTTGCTAGCGAACAGTGATTTTCCTTAGTCATCACAAATAAATAAGCACTTACATGGTCAGGAAGCGGAAACCTACAAAAATAAGAGCGAGGTGCCCTTAGAACATATACAAGGCTTATAAAAACATCTGGATCTGCAGCAGAATTAAAGAAATAAGAAATTGCCACCAATGAGGCCGAGGTAGCTATAATCTTCCTGAGATTAAAACCCAAGAGGGCTCCTAGCTCCTGCATCTGAATCTGATAATTGTTCCGTGCAGTTTGTGAAACTTATAGTGCATGGCTGTCTTACATGGACTTGACTGTGTGCACCATGCTTTGAAACAATGCATCTTTCCACCTTCGTTCTCAGATGCTCAACATCATCCCATCGCTCTGCTTTTGCATAAACATTTGATACTCTGATAACATCTCCATTGTCCATTGGCCACATCGATTGTTGCAGTTCGCAAAAAGCTTTATTAGCAAGATCGAAGTGCCCATGCACTTTGCATGCAGCTATAACCATCTTCAATAGCACGGAATTTAACTCTACAGGCATCTCCTTGATCATTTGATAAGCTTCATGGACTTTCCCACAGCGGCTTAATATATCTATCATGCAGCCATAGTGCTTCACATTGGGCAAAATTTTGTAGTCTTCAATCATGCTATTGAAATATGCTCTCCCCTCATCCACTAGGCCACCGTAGCTGCAAGCATTCAAAACACCAACAAATGTGAAAAGATCAGGCTCAACGTTCATTGAATTAAAGAGAGCTCAAGGGCATCACATGAGTAGCCAAGTAGTGATAACCCAACAATCATCGCATTCCAGCATCTAACATCCCTTATTGACATGCTGTCAAAAACTTGTCGGGCAAGTTGCAAGTTCCCGCATTTTGCATACATATCAACCAATGCATTTCCAATATATCCATCAGCCTGCAATGCCCTTGCTCCAAATGTAATTGTGGATTTCCCTACCATGTTCTAGCTCGCCCATCTCTGCACAAGCCCCGAGAACTGACACAAACGTCAACTCCGTCGGTTCAACACCATTATGTTGCATCTCTCAAAAAATATCCAATGCTCGACTGTACATCCTAAGCTTCGCATAGCCACCAATAAAGGAGTTCCAAGAAACCGTGTCCCTCTCGGGCATTGGCCTGGAAATCCTTGCTGCGTTGGCCATAGCTCTGAGCTTCATATTTCGCATGATCTCATTATTCTACCACGATAAGTTCCTTTCAGGCATCGCCTAAGAGACGAGTTCTGCTCCCTGACAGTCCCCAGCGGCACCATAAGCATTCATCAGCGCATTCCAAGAGACAGCATTCTTCACCGGCATTTCATCAAACACCCCCCTTGCGTCCTTGAGGAGCTCGGACTTGCCATACATGGACACGAGCGCATTTTGCACATAACGATCTTGCGCGCATCCAAGCTTCAAGATGCGGCAATGCAGCTCGGCGCCCTTGGCAGCAAATGCAGCAGCAGCGTTGGCGTGCAAGCTGAGCTTGAAAGCGCGTGCACAGGATTTGAGGAGGGCCCGGAAGGCCGGAAAGCGGGACGGGGTTGGTAGGGAGAGGGAGGACACGTGGTTGAAGAGGAACAGCGAGCAGGACGGTCTGGGAGAGGATGAGAACGCGACGATGACGGGGCAGAAGAGGGACGGGGAGAGGACGCTGGGAGGGGCGGCGAGGAGGAGGGAGAGGGACGAGGTGCAGGCAGCCGGGAGGTGAGAGAGGAGAGCGGGGAAGAAGGCAGGGTCGTGAAGGAGGCCGTGCTTGGCGAGGAGTGCGTGGAGTTGGTGGCCGGCGGCGGTGGCGCTCCGACGAGGGAGGCGGCAAAGGATGCGGAGGACGACGGTCGGGGTGTACGACTCGTCCTGAAGCGTCGTGAAGGGCATGGGCTTTGGCGGTGCCTTGTTGACTGGTGGGTCCACTGGTTTTGAAGGCCTGATGCAATGAGCGAGTTGCTAGCAATAGAGTTTGTGTGCCTCAAAAAAAAAAAAGCAATAGAGAGTTTGTACATACCAACATTTTTTAGGGCGTGATTGGTTGCCTGGCCCGACCCCCGGCCAGGCCCGATGCATGCAGCATCGCCATGTTTGGTTGCCTGGAAGGCCTCCTGGGCCTGGCTCGACTCATGCAAAAAGGGGTCCGGAGCCTGGCCCGATGGGAACGCACGAATCGGCCATAGCTCCCGAGCCTGGCCCGTGCGGTGTGACTTGGCCCAGGAGGCTGCATCCGCAAATGCAGGCAACAAAACCAGCGGCTGCACCGGGTGAGCGCTAGGGTTCACTCCACTCGCTCATTTCCGCCGCTCTCTTGTGTCCGCTCACCTCCCTCCTCTGGTGGCGACTCAAGAGGCGACGAGCTCGGGCCCTCTTCTCCGACGACCTCGCTGCTTTAGCGGCGAGGAACTTGGTCCCTCCGCCTTCCTCCTCCTCCTCTGTGTTGTTGCTCGCTGTCGGTGAGGGTAAGGCCGACCCAAATCCCCCTCCCTTGTCCTCCCGCTTGTAGATCTGCTGGCTCATGGGTACTATCTTGTGATTTGGCTGTAGATCTCGCGTTTCTTGTTCCATTTTCGTTGGTTTACCTCTGGATGTTGGTAATGATGTTAGGGTTTGGCAATTTCTTTTCCATTTCTCATTGCATATGTTGGAACGCCATGTTGGGTACTCGATTCGTGCTACCTTCTTGTTGATTTTTGCTCGGATTCGTTGATTCATGTTAGGGTTAGGTCATGGTTTCATCATTTGGTTCTGGTTATGCTTGGCCGTGGACTTTTGCTATTCTTTATGCCGATTCTTGATGCAAGATGGCCACTTATGATGATATACTCATGTTCTGAGCAATGTACCTGGTCGATGATGTGTTGCATGCCACAGGAGGAGCATCCATTGGATGTGGCAGCCGTGGCATGCTATTGTTTGTTGTTTAATTGATGCACTAATGATGACTTACAACACCATCTAATCATCTGCATTGCGCATTTTTCTAGCCATGGATGATGCTACTAGTCGTCGTCGTCGTGCTGCGGCCTTTGTTGTTGCAGTAGCTATTTGGTCCTTGATGTGGTTCAGGCATCGTGTTCGGCAAGCTAGGTCCATTACCTATGGGCCAATGCTGGAGAGGGATATTCAGAGGCAGAACAACCTTAGCTTCATTTATAACTCAGACGATGTGCATTGTGTGAACCTTCTGAGAATGAGAAGGGCCCCGTTCTTTCAGCTCTGTGACTTGTTTAGGTCTAGGGGCTTGCTTAGGGACAGTATTCACAGCGTGATTGAGGAGCAGGTGGCAATGTTTCTCCATGTTGTTGGTCATAACCAGAGGTTTAGGGTTATTGACTTGACATTTAGGAGATCAGTTGAAACCATAAGTAGATATTTCAGAGAAGTGTTGTATGCTGTTGGTGAGCTGCGCCATGAGCTGATAGTGCCTCCATCTACATCTGTGCATCCTAAAATTTTAGGGAGCAGGAGGTGGTATCCTTACTTCAAGGTTAGGTCCAACATAAATTGCAAGTAACTAAAATTAATAATTTCACTAAATTTTCTTTCTTGCTTATTAACTTGTTGTTTGGCTCTCATATATAGGATTGCATAGGGGCTATTGACGGTACACATGTTCAAGCTAGGGTACCTAGAAGGATGCAGGCTGCCTTCATGGGTAGGAAGCACACCACAACACAAAATGTGTTAGCAGCTGTGGATTTTGACTTGCACTTCACCTATGTTCTTGCTGGTTGGGAAGGGTCTGCACATGATGCGTTGATCTTTTCAGATGCTCTTGAAAGGCCAGATGGCCTAGTGGTTCCACCAGGTACTAATATAGGTTGTCTTGGGGTTTCACATAGAAATAAACAAAGTTAGGAACTAACTGATGTCTTGGGGTTTTTGATAGGCAAGTTCTTGCTTGTGGATGCTGGCTACGCTGTGAGACCTGGTTTTCTTCCACCCTACAGAGCCACAAGATATCACCTGAGAGAGTATGGTGGGAGGAATCCACAAAACCAAAAGGAACTCTTCAACCTAAGGCACTCAGCCCTTAGGGTAACTGTAGAGAGGGCATTTGGGGCACTCAAGAATAGATTCAAGATCCTGTATAACAAGCCATTCCACCCATATAGGACACAAGTTAAGCTAGTCCAAGCTTGTTGCATCCTGCACAACTGGATCTTGAGGTTTGGGCATGATGAATGTGTTCCCACTGAGGAGAACTGGGCAGGAAACAACACTGATGAGGCAGGGCCACATGATGTTGCTGTTGACAACCACACTTGGTCAGAACAGAGGGACACCTGGGCTGCACAAATGTGGCAGAATAGGGGATCAAGCCGTACCTAGTTGTCTGTTAGGGATGGTGTTGTAACTTGTTGTCTGGTGTATTGTGATGACTGCTAGTATTTGTAACACCCCTGTGTCATTGAAATACAGCTCGTGCAAACATCCCAACTGAACAGGATGCAAACTAGGAACAAATTCAATTTGAAATTCAAATATTCAAACAATTGCCAAATGAAGAGTTGTGAAGGAACTCAAACTTTCCAATAACAACTTGAGCAAACAAAAATACCAGTGGATGCAGGTCAGAAAGAAGGAATTTTGGAGAATTTGTCACAATTTTTGTAATTCGTTTAGCTGTCCAAATAAATCCTGGAATCTTAGAAAGTATCCTACTTTGACCAGCTTCCATTTTAAATTCCCTTGGAGTCCAGATGTGCATGTTGGCCAGACATTAGTTCAGTTCTAGGGCTTTCCAAAGAGACCAGTTTCGTGATTTTTGGACCTGGTTTGCTATTTTTAATAGTGTGCCAAACTTTGGGAAAAATCTGAGTTTGAGAAATTCGTGAAAAAGGAAAAGATGCCGCGGGCCCACTCGTCAGCGTCTCTTCTCTCTCTACCCGCGCCGAACTCAACCGCCGCATGGCCGGCGGCGTACGGACCACGCCGCGGCGGCCCTGGCCCCGCTCCCGACCACGGACCAGCTCCAAAACGCCTCCCCCGCGCCTGCCCGAACTCCCTCGCCCCATTTCCCCTTTTCTCTGCTCGCAAAACCCTAGCTTCACCATCGCCGCCGGCTCCGCCCTCCCCTTGCTGTCTCATCGCCGCGGTGAGGCCCCTCCGGTCTGAGCTCCGGTGATTTAGCCTGCGCCGAGTCGCCCTCGAGCTCGCCATGGCTTCCATTTCCCGTCTTCAGATGTAAATCGCGCGTATCATGCTCGTCTTCCTCCGTTCCGGCCAACTGCGCCACCGCGACCCCGCCGCGCGGTTCGCCGCCTCCGGTAAGCCCGCATCAATTCCTTGCGCCATGGACCGCGCAAACAAGTCGCGCACACTCCTAATCATGTCACCCTCCGAATCAGCAGCTCATGTCTACGGGACGAGATTTTTCCCCATCGCCGCCGCATGACCATGCCGACCCTGTCGACGACGGCAGCAACCCTGCTCCACAGCTCCTCGACGTCGACATCACCTATGCCGAGGATCCTCCACGTCCAGCGGAGCTTGAGCGCCAAGATGTGCAGCGGGGAGACGCCACCGACGAGGTCAAGCCGTCGCCGGACCACCACCAACCTCCGCCCCTCGTCGCCGAGCCAACCCCGGCTGTCTCCGCGAGCCCGAGCCGTCGAGGTGAAGTCTCCAGCCCATGCGCTACTTCCCAGTACCCTCCTTTCCCCGAAACAACGTCGGGAACTCCACTCCGGCGAGCCGCGCCGCCCGTCTCCGGCGATACCTCCGGCCGACACACCACGGGCCACAGCCCCAGGATCCCGTGCGACAACGCAGGATCTGGTGCTCCACCCCGTGTGGCCCTGTGTGTGCCATCGATCCTGAGTGGCTGGATCACTTTGTGACCAGCCGGGATCTAGTGCGGCCCAGATCCTGTGTCCCTTCTTGTGGCTCAGATCTGATTGGCCGGCCCAGATTTCCATCCTTTTTGAATTAGTTTAATTCCTCAGAAATTTATAAAATGCATAATAAATAGAATACTCATCATAAAACTGTGAATCCAATTTTGTTGGACTCCTTGTGAACTGCTCTGTCCAACAAAAATGTCAAATCACCACTTTGCAAACTGTGTATTTTCTGAAAAATCCAATTGTTCAGATATTGATTAATTCCTTATAAATTCTATATTGCTCCATAAATCTTGAACTATTTCATACCTGTTAAGGTACTGTTAACACACCTACAGAGCATTTTTCCACTATCATAGCTAGCTTAATTAGTTTCCTATGATTTAAATCTTTCCTGCATTGTTTAAATTAATATAAATAATCTGTAAGGAAACAAATCATCAAACTTCACAGTAAATTACTTCCAGTGGTGAATTTCACCAGAAAAATGCCACTGGACATAAATTAATTTTTGAAATTCCATTATTCACTTAACCTTCCCAAGTTGATTAATGGTGAACTTAATTAAAAGTTAATGAAGGAAATACTCCAGACGAAATTAATTAACAAAGATAATCATTTGCA
The DNA here is from genome assembly GCA_007726485.1 of Eragrostis curvula. Taxonomy (NCBI): domain Eukaryota; kingdom Viridiplantae; phylum Streptophyta; class Magnoliopsida; order Poales; family Poaceae; genus Eragrostis; species Eragrostis curvula. The sequence goes on from RWGY01000031.1 coordinate 7,068,499, forward strand.
CTTACAGTGGAAATGACTGTCCTATCAAGTAATTAAATCATTAATTGCATCATATTCTTGCATCTAACTTTGCATTATTTCCTTATCATAACATGTAGTGACAGAGACGACTCCGGAACCACTGGACTTCCAGCTGCCGGAGGAGCAGACCCAGGAGGTGCAGGAGGAGCAGCCGCAGCAGGACACTGACCCCGCTGACCCCGTTAGCTACGCTCCTGAGCCAGGCAAGCCCCGGTGCATGCCTCCCTAATTAGGATTTTATTTTCGTACTTGATTGGGGCTAGTAATTGATTGTGCATTAGGTTTATTAGGAGTTGATATGAAAACTTAGAACTGCATTAGGACTACCCTTCCATATCCTACCTTGTGTCCTATTTTTGTAGATGTGGTCTAGGTTATGTTAGAACTTGCTAGGCTTAGTGGCTAGCGGATGGTAGAAGTCGAGTGGTAGGTCCCACTCGCATGATAGGGACTCCTGGATTGTACTAGCTGGATTTAGGATTTGTTGAGACCGGACGGGGAATTGCTTGTATAGGATGGTTGGAGAAGGCTGGGCCTTCACGGGGGTGTAGCCCCGTCTGTGTCGATTAAGGACCGTCCGTTGTTGGCCCTGTTGAGCAAGTTTGAACGTATTGACTCACATGCTAGTGTTTTTATGGGCCTAGTAAACCTAGTAGCCTGCGTCGCCCTGGATGTCTGGTAGATACTTTACTCTTTCTATCATGGTATTTGGGAGAGGTAGGGTGGCGTCCCGCGCAGTGAGCCGTCCGGGACGGGGGCTGCGGTGGGAGAGCCCTTCCTCGGGAGGAGTAGAATCTGGTACAGCTCTGGTGGCACGTAGCGTAAACGGTTGCCGTATGTGGCCTTTGCCGCGTATGGCGTGTGGTCAGGTTTTCTCCTGCAGGATGTACATCGATGCCGCCGCTCTCGGTCAAGAGCAACCTTGCTCACTGAGTCACCTCGTAGTGTGCCATGATTGATGAGATGATGATGCTAGTCTATTACATTACTGTTATTTACATTGCTATATATACTGTCACCGTTGATGTATTGTTACTATACCTGTTCTAGATATATGAACACTGCTTATTTGGTTAAGTACTTAATTGGAATTAAAACTTGAAAGTAAGGACCAAGTAATTAGTGCGCTTTTATGCAATCGCGTCAGCCACCCCTTTCGTAGCCTTGCATATTAGGAGTCGGCTGTAGTTAGCCTTTTGACGGGTAAGTCTTGCTGAGTATTAGTTGCTCAGGGTTTGGCTCTCTATGATTTTATTGCAGGTAGCACCTTTATCCCCGACTCTACGGGTGGAGGTGGACAGTGGGATGGCCAGCTTCCCTATGGTTGGACAGCCCACTGGGAGACTGAGGAGTGATCTCCTCTCGAGTCCGCATCTTCATGGCTTTGGATGCGGGTTCTTGTGTATCGTGAGCGCGTGCGCTTGTACTCTATTCCTAGACTTGTATCGTTTATTTCGCTGTGCGACTCTGTGTTTTAATTGGATTAATGTAACCACTTAAAGACTTAAATTGTGCTTTTTATATGCTGTACTGTTGCGTCTGTTCATCAGCGCTATACCGACTCGATCCTGCGAAAAGCGGAGACGCTTCAGTATTCTGCTGAGACTTGTTATGTAATATTGTTGAGACCTATGGTACATTGCTATGATGATGTTTTATGAATGCCCTTCTGCCATGTTTTCATCTGGTTATTGAATTGGTGATGTTCCTCCTGATTTTGTTTATTTGGTGCCATGTACTCAGTTGTGTTCTATTCTGAGCTTTTCCTGTTGTCAAATATTCAGTTTGGCTATGGCTGAGTTGGGTGGCAATGGGGGACAAGGTGGGGATGTTGCCCAGCCTGGGCAAGGAGGTCATGCTAGGGGTGCCATGTGCTGGACCCCAGTGATGTCTGGCTTTGTGCTGCGTAGGTTTGCTGACTTGGTGGGTGAAGGGGTGAAGACAGGCAAGGGGTTTAAGGAGGTGCATGTTAACTCGATTGCTAGGCTTGTGAGTGAGTTTTCTGGTCAGGAAGTGACTGGAACTCAGGTCTACAACCACTTGCGCAAATGGCGCCAGAGGTGGGTGAGGGTTTGCAAACTAAAAGACCTGAGTGGTGCTCTGTGGGATGAGGATAACTGCATGATTACCCTTGCTGAAGAACACCTTGTTGGTCATACTAAGGTTAGAGTTGAATGCATCATCATGTTTTCTGATTGCATTGTCTTCTGTTTTGTTTTGCGTCTCATACCTGACTTGGGTAAACATGCTTTGAATTGCCATCTAGGACCATCCTAAGGATGCAGAATTCCTGAACACTCCTATTGAGAACTATGTCCAGATGCAGATGATATTTGGTAGTGGTGTTGCAACAGGGAGGTATGCTATGGGTTCAAATGAGCCCCTTGGCAAGCCTACTGACCAAGGTGTTCATGATGTCAACTCTGACACCACTGAACAAAACCACACTGATGCTGAATACCCTAAGGCCACTGACCCAAAGAGTGCTGAATCATCTAAGACCCAAGATAGCTCCAAGGATGTGCCCACCAACCTAGGGAAGAGGAAGAGGCTCATGTCTGATGAGGACTGCCAGATGTTCATGGGCATGACCTCTGTTGTGAAGGAAGTGGCCGAAGGCTTCACTAAACCAGTGAAGGATGACATGTACGGTCAGCTCTACAATGCTGTGATGTTCACTGGTGGTTTCACTGAGGAGGCACTTATGTTTGCTCTGTCACACATGCTTGAGCAAAAGTCGCAGGGCTTTGGTTTCCTTGAGATGAATGAGGCTCATAGGGTGCTTTGGCTCAGGACTTTCCTGGCCAAGCACTACTACAACTAGGGCCTTATGCTCTAACCCACTGACATCACCTTTTGAGAGTGATCTGACAACAGGTGACTCTATCCCTTTGCTTTAGTTGGTTGCATGCTAGTAGGAGCATGCATATCAAGATTGCATGCTCCTGGCAGCATGCAATGGAGGTAAGAACTATGGTCACTTGTGCACCTTGAAACTCTAATCATGAGGTGCCTTTCAGCTGTCTATGACATGGCTGTAATTTTTGTATAGCATAGGGATTCAGTGATGTGTGGGGCGCCACATGGGTGAGCGCTTGATGCTTGCATAACTGCCAGCAAAACCTTGACGCTGTTTGAGTAATGCTTGCATGGATGACTTGGTTGTGATGATGTGTTGCATTGTTGATCTGGATGCTTCATGTGGGATGGCTGTGATGACCTACCGGACTGTGATGACAATTGGCAATTTTATACCTGATGGTCTCTTGGAGCACAACCACTCTCTTTTCTTGTGTTTTCATGTTCGTCTTATTCTGGGTGTTCTGCTAATTTTTTCTGCAACCAATCACGCCCTATGACTCTATTTTTATTCGTAATGCTCTTCTGCCTTTCTTGTTATGTTTTACATGTGCTCCAAGTAAAAGAGATCAAATGATAGACATGCCTACTCTGAGTCCCGTTGAATTTTACCTAATTATTTGTCACGAAACATTGATTACCATTTGACAGTTTTCTTTGTTTTTGTTACCTACTTGCAAGGACTATGACTTGGTATGTTGTATTTCGGGGCAGGAACCCCGGTGTGTATCAGTCATGGTCAGTTTGCAATGAGCAGGTTCTAGGCTTCAGCAAGTGCTCGCACAAGAGTTTCAAGACAAAGGCTGAAGCTGATGCTGCATGGGATGGCTATCAACGCATGGTGCTGCTGATGGACGAGGATGGCAAGATGAATAGACACGCTGGTTTATTCAGTTGGAAAGATGTTGTCATAGTAGTTCAGTTTCTTACCATTTTGATGTTGCTTTACAAATCCGTGTAACTTGATGGAAGAATGATCCATTGCCATATGTCAGACTTTGGGTACATTTGTATTCAAACGTATTTTAATATTAATGCACTTGTTTCCCTTCATTTTAATCTTTTATATAAAAAAAGTGACAACCACTTTAGTCCAAGGAGTAGAGGTGCTAGTCATGGGACTTAGCTGTTTTTCTGTTGCAAACTGATGGTAACCTCACCTCATATGGGCCAAGGTGACCAGACCACCACTGGACCAGGCTACCAATCAACCATCATCCTGGCTCCATCCATGCTATCCGCCTCCTGGGCCAGGGAAACAATCAGCGTCACACCTAAGCCTGGACCAGTGCAGAAGGGCCAACCAATCAAGCAGGCCTGCACCAACACATGCATGCCATGGCCGGCCTGGCTCCCTACCTCATACAGGCTGGGTCTGGCTAGGACAACCAATCACGCCCTTAGTCGTTCTCCATTCATCAGACTACAGAGAGAAAAGCTCGAGCATTCCATAACTTGTATTCATGTCAATTTTGCAAATAACGGGCTATAAAATCTAGCGGAATTGACCTGAACGGCTCTCGCGTCGCCTCGCTCGGGGTGACTCGAGGGCGACACCAGCCGCCGCCCAACCAACCCCCACGTACGGCGGCGGCGGCCAGCGATGGAGCCGCACAACCGGCGCCGTTCGCAGCCATCCGTTCGTTTTTGTTTCGCTAATCTCTCGTCCCTCTCTCTCTGCTCAGATCTGAAGCATGTCGGGGAAGTTTCCTCGCCGGATCCAGGCCTCCAATAGCCAGATCTGGACGTCCTGTGGCCAGGGCCGAGCGCCCCTGCTCGGGGCTCGATGTTGTGGCGGGGGCAGGGCGGCGCTGCAGTGTGTTCCCCCGGCGACGCGACCGGCGTTCCTCGGCAGAAGGCGCTGCGCCGGGCCGGATCTGGCGGCGCCCTCAACCAACCACGGGTGCAGCGCTCCTCTCGGGCTGCCGCACGAGGCGGCTTCGCTCGCAGCTGGCGGCAGCGACCCTTGTCGCCGGCCAGGGGCTGGAGCTTGGCTGCCTTCTTGCGCCGCCCGTCATGCGCGCGACGGCGGCCCGCAGCCGGCGGTGGTGGCACTCGTCGTCAACCAGGGGCTGGGGCCCGACTGCCGCCGCGACTCCAACACACCCACACCCTCTCCCTCTCCGTTTCCGGCGAGATCCGACGTCTTCTCGCCGACGCTGGCGGCTTGGCGTCCGCTGGGGACGGCGACGACGCTTGGCCATGGTGGTCAGGTGCTTATCTTCCCCGGGGGAGCGTCTGCGGTGCCGGTGCACGACCATGGTGGTCGGGCGCCCCTGCCGCGCTCCCATGGACGGGGCTGGATGCGGGAAGGGCTCATCATCTTGTGCTCCGCGTCTTGCTGTGGAAGTCTGATGGCAGCTTCAATGTGCAGGCACCAGGCGAAAGCTTTGCAACGATGACGCCTTGAGCGTCATTTTCTTCCTTGGAAGCGTTGGGGAGGTGTCCTGCACTGCCAACCCAAGGATTCTCCGGTGAAAACCTTGATTTAGTTTGCTGCTGGATCGGGCAATGGTGGCATTTATAGTGCTGCGACCTTCCTGAAGGCATTGCCTTGGAGTTTCTACTTGGTTGCATTAGTCTTTGCAGATGTATCCTTCACTAGTTGTGATCTAGTTGTGATCCGTGGTTATGCCAAGCTGCCCTTGTGCTGGGTCTGGTGTTTTTACTTGTGGTTATGCCACAAATGCGCCTTTGTGCTGGGGCTAGCTAGATGATTTAGGCCTAGTTTAGCTAGATAGTTATCACGGTTTTAGCCCGGTTTTCCCTAATTAACCGAGCGTTGTAGGGTTTTTGCCTCGTTTTCCTAAAAAACGAGGCCGTTGATCTGTGGTTTGCCACACTTTGAATATATTCCCGTGGGGATGCTCTCGCCCCCCCCCCCCCCCCCCCCCCCCGTTGACCGTTAAAAAAAAATCTAGCGGAATGCTCTCAACAGCTCATCCAAATTGTCTACTTGAAAGATCGAAACAAGGCAAGTTCTTTTAATGACAACCGGATCATCTTCTCCACGCAACATTCTCAGCACCACTGAAGTCACCTCATCAATGTCGTTGTAAAAAATGTGTTGGATAACCGTCTAGTCCTGTCCTGGAGCTTTGGTCGGTAATTAACATTTAAAAAAAAATGCCTCCTTCACCTCGTCTTTATTAAACGACTTTAGCAATTGGTTATTCGATCATTGCCTCCGTGACCTTTACTGGAACGGTGTCGAGGACCCTGTTCATATCAACCGTGTGTAGCATATAGGTTCCTAAAGAAAGGAGTAGCCTTGTCTCCCATCTCTCTTTCATTCTCACTTAACTGAACATCGACCTTCTTTAGCTTACAATTTTGTTTTTCCTCAGCCTCTGACTTGCTTGCATATGAAAAAACTCAGTATTTTTTTGTATCCTGCCGACAACCACATAATGCGAGATCTCTGATTCCACATAATTTCTTCCCTCTGGCTGAACTCAAAAATTATGTCCACCACTTTCACTTTTGCATTTGTTGATCAGTAACGTGCAGGGTCTAAGTCCAGCCTATTGAGGTCCTCATTTAATCTCTTTAATTCATGCCTCTCACATGACCAAAAGACATTAACTCCCACTCGAATAGCTTACTAGACACGATGAGTAATTTGTCCTTAAGTTCCTTCAGAGTATTTGCCTTGCCTTCACCTTAGCCACATCTACACCATCATCGCAAGAAATTCTTCATGAGACTCCAACATAACCTCATACCTGAATAATTTCTTCCATCGTTTCCCCTCTGATGATCAACATTTTTCCCCCACCCCCAACGTCGTAATACAATGGGGTCGTGATCCGATCGAGGCAACGACTATTAGGTGCGTCACCTTTGCTTCCGGAAACCTCGCACACCAATCTGCCATTGCAAGGGCTCGGTCAAGCCACACACGATAGTAGGAACTCCCGGGCACCTTCTTCTCGTACGTCCTACCGCGGCCTTCATAACCAAGGTCATACAAACCGCATATGTCCACCATCTCCCTAAATCCCTCGATGTTTGCTTGAATTCGTTCCTGAACACCATCATGTTCAGATCTATGTGGCACTTCATTAAAATCTCCTATGCAAACCCAGGGTAAAGGGGATGATGATTTAATTAATAAATTTTAACAAGTCCCACGTCTTTAAACGTTCTGAGACACGTGCTTCGCTATAAAGACATGTTAACCTGCATGGTTCATCGCTAGTGCTCGGTAGCAATGGCATCAATGTGGTATTGCAAGAATGGTAAAATTTGAAATTTGGTTTTATTCTTCCAAAAAGTCTCCAGTCCACCACTGCGTCCTAAGCTCCTTACAACAAAAACATGATGGAAACCTAGAGTACACTTAAGACCTTCCACCCATGTCTTGTGAACTTGAGTTTCTAGTACACAAAGAACAGATGGAGCAACACTTTTTGCTAACTCATGAAGCAATTTAATTGTCGTGGCGTTGACCAAACCATGAAATTCCAGCTTAGAAAACTAATTGTCGACGTCGACACTCCTCCTCGGAGCCTGCCAGATCCTTGACCACTTCCATCACCATCCATCCGTCAAACCCTATAGAGCATCATCGACGAACTACCAACTCTCTACCAAGGCGGGCATCTAACTACGTCAGTCCCTTGATCAACCCGAGTAGAGAGCTGGTAGACACTTGCCGTGGCGTTCCGACGCCAAAAATCCTCCATCGAGTGAATCGTTGTCAGAGTCTCACTACCCTAGTTTCCTAGGTCTTCATGAATAAATGGATCGACTTCCTTATCTCTTACACTATACTCCTACCAATCTGTGTCTCCTCCCACATGGAGGGCATCTCGTGGCCTACTTCCAACAGATTGGCCCTCCTTCCCCTACCCAACAACAATAGGAAATGGAGCCATCACACATCCATGCGCCTTTATCTTTTCTTCCACGTCCTCATCATGGCCTTGCTACCCAACGGAGGTTATCTCGAATTCGGAGGCACAAGGCACTAGCTTCTCACAAGGAGCTCATATTCGTGGCAGCAAAAAGCTCTAACATTGCAGCAGAGAGCCAGATTCTTCTTAAGAATTTTTTTATCACTCATGTTTCTACAATTCTTAAGAACTTCAAATACATTTGTTCAAATTCATCGCATGGCCATGAAGAAATGGAAGCTCACCGCACCATTTGTGTTTACGCATTAAACAATGTACGAAGAAAGTAGGAGCCCACCATTTGCGAGGGTAAAGGGATACCATCCAAACTTGAGGAGACACTGATTGGCACATAGCTAGGGGATGTGTCACATAAGCTCCCACACTTTTGAAGGAGATGTTTAAGAAAATGACCAGTATATGAATTAATCCCAACATATTATTCTTATGACATAATTTTTCTTTTATTCATTAACATGCCATAAAACATGATAGGAAACACGGTTCAGCACAAATTTTGTTTCAATTAACAAAGCTTCTTTGGTTTGCTCAACTTTAGAAACTCTTGTCGGTGTCCCTCGGCGGTGGTGGCGACAATGGCGGTGGAACAGTCCAAGCTGAGAAAAAAAAACACATTTCCTTAATAAAGACATGCATCTACTAATTTCTCATAAAATGAAAAGTATTAGATACTTACTTCCACATTTGCTTCCAGCCGGCACAATCTGGCCACACGCACGTGCAAGACGAACAAGCTTACTAACGCTTATATAAAGCTCTTCATCCTCAGTAATGATACGACATACACAAGCCATGTCAGATGCTTCCACTACTTGACGACAATCACTACGTGGACGCACATAAGGCACACCAATCTCAATGGTAGCCTTGCATTTTTGTATAACTAGTATTTTCTCTTGATGACAATCCTGCTCACCCCAAGTTTGATGTGTTGTAAACATGGCAAAAATCAAAGCAACGACCAAAACTTGAAGTGATACTTTTGTGGCCATCTTGTACATGTTATTATGTTGCTAGGACCAAGTGCTCCCTTTGTATAGCTTTCAAATGGGAACAATGATCGGTATGCATACAGGATTGTACTAGACACTTCTATTTATAGCATATGAAAGGTCTGAGTCTCATTTGAATTAATGTCAAAGAATCGTGTGAGAGAGGAAAGTAATCGGACAACCAAATCATAAAGAAGAAATAAGTCACAACAAAATTAATTGTTAAGATCTTGGAATCGATAGGCAAGCAACATTGATACGGCTAAATTTATTTTTATATCCTAGCATATACATTAATATGAACCCACAAACTCATGATACTCTTTAATTTAAACATGCAACCTGAAGCTTTCTTTACTAGCAATAAGGGTGTCATCTCTTTTTTTTATGTGGGTAATAAGAGCATCATCGACAATTATCTTCCATCATAGAAAATCCATATGATAAATACCAACCAGTTTAAATACGCAAATCTTATTTCACTTCTTCCTCTACAAAATATTCTGGTTATAGCTTATATGTCATCTAAGAAGTGTTGTTTAGCCTTCACAAGTATGCCACGTGTGGTACTTAAGATACTCCCGAAGTGTCATGTGTTGGTCTCACAATGAACATATGTTGCTTTCCAATATTGACATACATGTACAAATGTGGTTAGTACATGTGTCCCTCTCTAGTTGAATCACGTGTATCATGTTTGTGCTCCCACGTGTTCTTTCCTGGTTGCTCCATGTGCCATTCTGTCGTTGCCCAGATGGACCACATGTGTTGCCCACATTTCTCCACATGTCCCTTTCTTGTTTGTCCATGTGTACATTTCTGCTGCCTCCACTTGTCCTTTTGTTTGTGCACGACATGCTTGTTTCACGTTTGTATATGTGACCATTTCCATTTACGATGTACTAAATTCTTCATAGAATACAACATCCATAAGTCATAAAACACAAATCCTTAAGTCATAGAACCACATTCACTGTCACAGATGACAACATCCATCCATCATAAAATACAATATCCATACGTCACATAACCACATTCATTCATCACAGAATCAAACATCCATTCATCACAGACCCATATTCATTCGTCACAAAATACAACATCCGGTCATCACAGAACCATATTGATTGGTCACATAATTCCAATATTTATTTATAAAAGAACGAACATGGCACATTAAATATCCAGATTCAAATCACGTACACAGGAATATCCAAATCCACATTCAAAGTGACATCAACAATTCCACAACGACAAGCACTCAACAAAAATCATATCACTTCAATGCTGAGAGGAGGTACCGCATGATTTCAACATTTGCCAAAGAAGGGTCTCATGATGCGCTTCGTGTTGCTTCTTGAACTCATCAAACTCTTGTTTGGTCCTCGCTAGCTCTTACTCATCAACTTTAGACTTCTTGTTTATTTCATCAAACTCTTGATGAAGAATAGTTGCACCATGCATTTTAGCTTCAAGTTCTCCATGAAGTGCTCGAAAATTTGAGCTTGAAATGTTCAACATTGTTCAAGAAAATGTTGTTGCAGCTGTTCTCAGTGAGGACCTTGGAAACAGCCTCGACACAATGCATTGATGTGAAAGAAGACTAAAAATCCAAAGTAATATGGGAACAAGACATTGGAAATTTGCAAGTCATATATATAATTTCTAGAAAAACTTGTCTCATCTATGCATTTCAATATTTTGTATTCATTTGTCCCAACAGTAGAGCAACCAAAAGATAAAAAAGAGGACAAGGTCATGGACCATATGAAGGGACTTACAAGTGCTTCTCTTCTTACATCACTAGTACTCTTTGTGTTGCTGGGATGGCAGACCTTGAGGGCTTCCACCACATTTACTTCTTCTTCTTCAAAAAGCTCTACATCCTTGTTATTGTTCTTCTCATCGAACTGATACCAATATATGGTGGGTGCTCAAAGATACAAAAAAAAAAAAAAAATACGTGTAGTGGTTAATGTACTACTAGAAGGCATATGTTACTTACCTATGTGTGAAAATGCACAAAGTATCCATGAGATCCCATAGTTTGATGAAGCTTGACTTCAGCATGGCTTTGCTTGTTCTTATCTATGATTACCTAGCAACAACAGATGTATGATTAGTCTCCATAACAAGTAGATAATGAAAATACTTTGTGATTAGAGAGGGTTGATGCGAAAAAGTTATGACCTTATTTAAAGGATATGAAAAGTCTAAAGCACCATCCATCTAAAGAGAAGAGTAAAATACATGGTGGGTTCTTAAAACTATTTATGGATTCCCATTCAGGTCTAGCAACTCTCAAAACGTCTATCTAGGTCCAAGATCTATCTAAGTTTCTACCATCATGTCCACACCCCTCTGTATAGCTAAGTTGCGCTGATGTGGCAATGATAACGTGACATAACTTAACACAACTCCTTCAGCTCTTTCATTCTTGCTATCTTGCCCCTAACACTCAGCTCGCCAAGCCAAGCACCTCGGCACCTTGGACAATGGCTACTGCTATTGTGCTGGCCGTGTGAAGGCTCACCACACAGACGCGGTGTGGAGAGGTGCGATGGGCAAAATGCTCGGCCATTGCGGTGAGCGAATGGCATGCGACACCGATGTTCATGGTGGCGAGCACACGGCATACAACGAACTGATCGATCGGTATCCTTGGCCGCGTCCATGATAAGCAAAGGGGCGGCATACAGGACCGCGATAGACGAGCTAGCTAGCCAAGCTTGACATCATGCCTACACCGGCCGGCCAAGTGGCCAATATAGCGGGAGTGAAAGAGAACTAGAGGAGTTTCTTGTAAAATTATGCCATATTGTCATTGTCACATCAGCGCAATTAAGTTGTATGGAGGGATATGGACTACGATGCCAAGGAAGTGAGGGAAAGCATAGGGACCTAGGACGCAACCGCCTCACAAGGCCCTCCTCCCTCCGCTGTCCTAGGCAAGCTCCGGCTGCCTGAGTCCATGTGTGTTTCTAACTTTGTGTCTAGATTTTGCATGAATGAGTTCCGTTATTGACTGGCAGTTTAAATTGTCTCTTTTGCAGCCTGCAATGTCGGGCACATATCAGGTGCAAACAGCCTAAAAGTTGGAAACTTGAAAACTTGCAGCGTGAGCCGTCAGATGTTGTATCTACAATCCAGATTGTGCATGCGATGCCCTCTAGCTTTTTGTTATTTTGCAGTTGCCCCTTCAAATTTCTGAAGTCTTAATCTTAGATGCAAGATCCAAGGGTTCACATTGCTAGTTTTTAAGTTTTTAACTTTTAGATGGTTTGCATATGATATGCTCCCCTGCAATGTCTCCTCGGGCCTTTGCCTATTCAATACAAAAACAGAAGCCTCTATAAGAGAATTGAACTTCAATACTTTTATTTTGGCTGTTCGATTAAGCAGGAAGAGGTAGGCTGAGAATGTTGTCTTTCTAGAAGCCGGCTGGTGCTGCATATACTGCTAGTATAACAGAAAGTACAGGAGCAAAACAGCGAAGGAGAATTTTAGTGAGTTTCTGGATTTATTCTTGTACAGGGAAATAGATACACCGAGTTCATGAACTCGTGGACCACGGCCGAGCGTGTGGGTTCATAGGGTCCGTCGTGGACCAGAGACAAGGGTCTGCGACCAGCGGCGAAGATGACGGCGGCGCCATGGCCGGAGACGGCCGGTGGCCGGCTAGGAAGAGCTACAGTCCTCGGTTCTCGATGGGATTTGGACGGTGGGGATTCTCACAATGAGGCCACACAGATCTTGAGGTGGCCGAAAGAGGCGTGCGACGATGAAGAGCGGCGGCGACTCGTCGGCATCAACGGGAGGTGGATGCGCGCGTCAAAACTCGTCGGCGAAGAGCAAGTGAGGGACAGAGCATCATGGAGGAGCTCGGCGCCGTGTCCGAGAAGGACGGAACGCTCGGAGCTACGGAATGACGAGCGGCGGCGCACATCACCGGACTCGGGGAAGACGGCGGCGCTTGCGAGGATTTTGGAGGGGTGCGAGAGGCGGCGGGGTTGGGAAAAAGGAGGCGCGCGGGTGGGATCCGCACCTTTTTTGCGAAGTAGGCACGCACGCCGAGATAGGCGGCGGCGGCCGTGGCGGCGCGGTTGCAGGACGCGCTAGGGTTGGCGGAGCCCGGCTGGCGTGGGCTGCAGGGGCGAGCTGGGCTGGCGCAGCTGGGCCTCAGGGGGAAGAGGTGTAATTTTTACAAAATGGTCTTTTTTAAAAAAGTTATTCACATATAGACCCTTAAGAAAAATATGTCCAGAAATGGACCCTTTTCTAAGCGCCATTGCATTTGGCGCTCAGGTCAAACATGTGAGCGCCGCACTATTTAGCGTCCACCTCTGCCACGTCAGCACGCAAGATCGCCACCAATTGCTGAGCTGGAAGGGGTGGGCGCCATGTTATTTGGCGCCCACCTCCTGGACAAGCCGCGCTGCCATTCCCTGCTCTGGCCCGAGGCCACGCATCTTCACTAGCAACAGCAACGGATGCTAATAAACAATCAAAAGGCTGCTCCGCTCTCTCCCTCTCGGACTATGTGAACACCATCAAGCTTGCAACTCATTGCACTGCAAGTGTTTGACGTATTGCCCACAAGGTTAGTTTTTTTCCCAAATACTGTGTGCTTTGCTATTCTGATTGGAAAGCTATTCTGATTGGAAAAAAATAATAATTGGCGGAGCATTACTTGAGAAGAATGTCAAATGATTTTCAGATGAATCTCCTTGTGCAAAAATTCTTTGAGGACTTGTCATCTGAGGAGGAAGAGGATGATGAATGGGATTATGATGAGGATACGGCGATTGTCACACTGCTGGACATCGTCGATTTGTTGGCGTCGCGACTCGATTCTACCGGGAGGGGCTTGGCTGCGGCGTCGGTAATCCACGGTCGATAACCAATGAAACCGACCGGTTACCGACCAAAATCGGTTGATTACCAGAAAAATCGGTCCGTTTCAAGGTTTTCAAATTCAAAATTTTGAATTTTTATTCGATAATCGCTCGGTTATCGCGATAACCGGTAAAATCGACTGTATCGGTCGCCGTCGGTTGGAGCAATCTCGTCGAAATGGTAAACCTTGGTCCCGACGCGTCGTTCTCAGCCTCATGGACTCGGTCCGGGTCAGCTTCATCTCTGCATGACCATCAGCCTCCATCGGCGCCGGCCCCTCGCTGCTCTGCCGCTAAAAGCCCGCATTCAAATAAACTTGTATCAGAACTTTTTATCCAAACTTTTTTATCTCAAACTTATGACACAAAGTTGTATCAGAACTTACAAACAAACTTGCATTCAAATTTTTTGACTTCAAATTTTTAATGCAAAGTTGTATCAAAACTTACATTCAAACTATTTGATCTCAAACTTATGATACAAACTTGTATCAGAACTTGCGAACATACTTACATTCAAACTTTTTTACTAAACTATTGAACAACCTTCCAACTTTTTCTTAAACTTTTGTTCGAAGGAGTATGGCTTGCTAGAAAACACGAACGCACACTACCCAGAAGTGTGGGACCATCTGCATGCAGGCCAGTAAAAGCCAGCCACTCCACGACATGCGCAGCTCCATCTGCGGGAGCGAGCCGCTAGTGCCCCACGCGGGCCCTACGCGCATGCGCGATTCCAGTCCGACAGCCTCCGTTGCCTCGCGACGCGCGCGGCAACAAGGAATTCTGAGACGGGCTCTGCCATGGCCACCGGGGTCGCGACGCGCCAGGCCTGGGGTGGGCGCCAGTGGACACGGCGCCCACCCATAGGTGCTCGTCAAAGGACCTGGCGCCCAACCCTGCGAGCTCAGCAATCGCAACGCGTGCCTGCAAGGTGAGGTGGCATAGGTGGGCGTTAAATAATGTGACGCTCACATGTTTGACCTGAGCGCCAAATACAATGGCGTTCAGAAAAGAGTCCATTTCTAGACATATTTTTTTAAAGGGTCTATATATGATAAACTTTTACTAAAAGGACTATTTTGTAAAAATTCCACTAAGGGGAATTCGGTCCAGAAGACTGGCTGTGGGTTTAGGAATTTCGGATCAAACGAAATTAAAAGGAAAAAGACAAAGAGAGGGATAAAATAGGAGAAAATGATAGGAAATTTGGAAGAAATTTAAAAATGTATTATTCAGCCAATAATATCCTTAAGATATTCTATAATTTATAAATTCATTTTCCATCACATAAAACATCATTTATTTTCTAACAAAACCTAGCAAAAGTGCTTCACATCTCAAAATACTAGAAATTTTGGGATGTGACATAAGCCCAGATAGGTTATTGGGAAAGGCACTCACTTACCTGTGAAGGAGTGTAGAACACGATCCATGTCTACCTCTTGACACTGTATTGCAGCAACTGAACTCTTGTCCATGTTAATATGCAGCCCTGTTGCCTTGCCAAATTCTCATGATTTTCCAGCTATTCTTTCAAACCGATATACAATAGACTAAGAGGGATGCGGGCGTTCCAGAAAGAAAGTAATATTCTTTTACTAATTTTGTGCTTATTTTACTTATTCCTATTATTCTTCAATTAATTTTTGGCATATAGATCTTTACATGGTGTAATACATAATTTGTGATATAGTGAGAACCATGAAGATCTAACTTAAGGACTGACATGATTTTATTTAGTGAAAATGTTGGCATGCCGTACTTTCGTCTAATAACCCAACCGCCTGATACAGATCCATTAATCTTCATGTAAATTTAAATGGTTAAACGATTCCTCTCGCTAAAAGAATAATGCAGGCTACATTTTTAGCTTTTGTTTCATTGAAAGCACTTACTAATACAGTTCTCATCCTACAGATTTCTCATGTGACTTTCTTTCTTACTGCAGGCTGTTCACCATATGATAGGTCAGTGCATTTGTTAGTCCTTGCGGTGGCATTTTCTTTTTTAAGAAATGATTTCCTGCTTCTCTGTTTCTCTACCAATCCTATTCTGAATGACGCTTACAAAGGAAGAGGTCTAATGCTCGTTCTCATGGGCAATATGTCTGCAAAAGCCAAATAGTTGGCATCTGTCCAGCGACCAGATGATTCTTAATAGGTGCAAGAAAAAGGTTCCAACAAATGTCCCTTTCCTGAACAAAAAAATGTCCCTTCCAACAACGAAATTAGCGGTAAGACTTTATTCGTTAACTAGTGAATTACTCGCCCCTTGCTAAGGGAGAAAAAATCATCACGGCAACAATATTATTGACTGGCCAAAGCTAATATAAAATAAAACCACACAACCGATCACAAACACAAAAAGAACTTTAACAACTTTAAATACGGTCTTGCAATAGTCTATGCTTCCGTAATAAGTTTATTTAAGATTATCATTTATCAAAAGTAACTTTAATATATCAGAATAAATGACACTACATTTAGTCAATTTTTACCAAATCACAGAAACTTCGTTTAGCATAAATCATTTTTATCAGTCACACCATTGCAAGGCATACTCATTTTGAGTCTTTCACGCTGCCATGCTCATGTCACCAACTGAAGAAGCACCAATCGTCAAATGATTGGAGTTCAGTTCAATCTATTTATGTACATTTCCCCAAAATCTAACTGCAAAGGACGGCAGCTGCAGACCCGTATGAACTTTACCTCCAAATATTTATGAAATTGAAGCTTCAAACAACATGAGAGCAGCTAAATAAAAACAACATTCTAAATAAATAAAAAGGTTGTACATATTATCAATAATTAAGATATCAAGGGGATCCAACAAAGTAATCAAGTGACCAGTGCATTATATTTTCTGGAGTATTTGGCCTACATCATTGCATATGGATATAACCACCAAGATCAAAATGGAGAAGCTACATTATATGTTGACCTGGACACAGATGGCAACGAGGATCTGCTTGGCAGGGTCCTTGCTGTCGTAGGCCATGAGCTACCCCAGGCAGGTTGAGTGAGATTTGACGATGAGATGAATTAAAACAGAGATTTTGCCCCAGTATCGTACCTTGTTCTGTTGACACAATTATGCACTGGAGCCATGCATCTCGGTGATGCCGGGCAGCTTAATGACAGTGGTGCAGCCTCCGAACAGAGAGGCAACTTCAGAGATTTACAATGGCTGCTTGCCTGCTTGTGCTTGGCAAAGGGCAGGGTCCGCAATGGAGAACGGTCTACTGCGTATCTCCCAGATGGTGGTCGGCGCTGGTTAAGCCGATAAACTGGCCCACGCAGAGGCGCGAGTGGAGCAAATCGTCAGGTTCCAGGCCGGCTTCTCGCCTCCACACATACGAGCAGCATTGCGATGAAACTATCATGAACACGGGCACTTGCTCGCTTCACACGCCCAAATTAGATCGAATCCGGAAGTAAAGTAGCGAAACTCAGCAGTTAAATAAATACTCCAAACTGTTGGTCTTTGAATTTAAAAAGTGCAGAATTATATTCGCTTCCTCTTTTCCATTTGTTCTTAACGAACTGTAAAGCTTTACATTCAACACGAAGGCCTACTCGAGGTTACCGACTACAAGCTTATGTAGCATACTATGTGTCATCAGGCATTTAGAAGCTAGCTGCAGTTTA
>RWGY01000031.1:7086837-7279172 GCA_007726485.1 Eragrostis curvula
TTGAAATTTGGTTTTATTCTTCCAAAAAGTCTCCAGTCCACCACTGCGTCCTAAGCTCCTTACAACAAAAACATGATGGAAACCTAGAGTACACTTAAGACCTTCCACCCATGTCTTGTGAACTTGAGTTTCTAGTACACAAAGAACAGATGGAGCAACACTTTTTGCTAACTCATGAAGCAATTTAATTGTCGTGGCGTTGACCAAACCATGAAATTCCAGCTTAGAAAACTAATTGTCGACGTCGACACTCCTCCTCGGAGCCTGCCAGATCCTTGACCACTTCCATCACCATCCATCCGTCAAACCCTATAGAGCATCATCGACGAACTACCAACTCTCTACCAAGGCGGGCATCTAACTACGTCAGTCCCTTGATCAACCCGAGTAGAGAGCTGGTAGACACTTGCCGTGGCGTTCCGACGCCAAAAATCCTCCATCGAGTGAATCGTTGTCAGAGTCTCACTACCCTAGTTTCCTAGGTCTTCATGAATAAATGGATCGACTTCCTTATCTCTTACACTATACTCCTACCAATCTGTGTCTCCTCCCACATGGAGGGCATCTCGTGGCCTACTTCCAACAGATTGGCCCTACATCATTTCCCCTACCCAACAACAATAGGAAATGGAGGCCATCACACATCCATGCGCCTTTATCTTTTCTTCCACGTCCTCATCATGGCCTTGCTACCCAACGGAGGTTATCTCGAATTCGGAGGCACAAGGCACTAGCTTCTCACAAGGAGCTCATATTCGTGGCAGCAAAAAGCTCTAACATTGCAGCAGAGAGCCAGATTCTTCTTAAGAATTTTTTTTATCACTCATGTTTCTACAATTCTTAAGAACTTCAAATACATTTGTTCAAATTCATCGCATGGCCATGAAGAAATGGAAGCTCACCGCACCATTTGTGTTTACGCATTAAACAATGTACGAAGAAAGTAGGAGCCCACCATTTGCGAGGGTAAAGGGATACCATCCAAACTTGAGGAGACACTGATTGGCACATAGCTAGGGGATGTGTCACATAAGCTCCCACACTTTTGAAGGAGATGTTTAAGAAAATGACCAGTATATGAATTAATCCCAACATAT
This sequence comes from Eragrostis curvula, assembly GCA_007726485.1. Lineage (NCBI taxonomy): Eukaryota > Viridiplantae > Streptophyta > Magnoliopsida > Poales > Poaceae > Eragrostis > Eragrostis curvula. The sequence goes on from RWGY01000031.1 coordinate 7,087,935, forward strand.
TATTCTTATGACATAATTTTTCTTTTATTCATTAACATGCCATAAAACATGATAGGAAACACGGTTCAGCACAAATTTTGTTTCAATTAACAAAGCTTCTTTGGTTTGCTCAACTTTAGAAACTCTTGTCGGTGTCCCTCGGCGGTGGTGGCGACAATGGCGGTGGAACAGTCCAAGCTGAGAAAAAAAACACATTTCCTTAATAAAGACATGCATCTACTAATTTCTCATAAAATGAAAAGTATTAGATACTTACTTCCACATTTGCTTCCAGCCGGCACAATCTGGCCACACGCACGTGCAAGACGAACAAGCTTACTAACGCTTATATAAAGCTCTTCATCCTCAGTAATGATACGACATACACAAGCCATGTCAGATGCTTCCACTACTTGACGACAATCACTACGTGGACGCACATAAGGCACACCAATCTCAATGGTAGCCTTGCATTTTGTATAACTAGTATTTTCTCTTGATGACAATCCTGCTCACCCCAAGTTTGATGTGTTGTAAACATGGCAAAAATCAAAGCAACGACCAAAACTTGAAGTGATACTTTTGTGGCCATCTTGTACATGTTATTATGTTGCTAGGACCAAGTGCTCCCTTTGTATAGCTTTCAAATGGGAACAATGATCGGTATGCATACAGGATTGTACTAGACCACTTCTATTTATAGCATATGAAAGGTCTGAGTCTCATTTGAATTAATGTCAAAGAATCGTGTGAGAGAGGAAAGTAATCGGACAACCAAATCATAAAGAAGAAATAAGTCACAACAAAATTAATTGTTAAGATCTTGGAATCGATAGGCAAGCAACATTGATACGGCTAAATTTATTTTTATATCCTAGCATATACATTAATATGAACCCACAAACTCATGATACTCTTTAATTTAAACATGCAACCTGAAGCTTTCTTTACTAGCAATAAGGGTGTCATCTCTTTTTTTTATGTGGGTAATAAGAGCATCATCGACAATTATCTTCCATCATAGAAAATCCATATGATAAATACCAACCAGTTTAAATACGCAAATCTTATTTCACTTCTTCCTCTACAAAATATTCTGGTTATAGCTTATATGTCATCTAAGAAGTGTTGTTTAGCCTTCACAAGTATGCCACGTGTGGTACTTAAGATACTCCCGAAGTGTCATGTGTTGGTCTCACAATGAACATATGTTGCTTTCCAATATTGACATACATGTACAAATGTGGTTAGTACATGTGTCCCTCTCTAGTTGAATCACGTGTATCATGTTTGTGCTCCCACGTGTTCTTTCCTGGTTGCTCCATGTGCCATTCTGTCGTTGCCCAGATGGACCACATGTGTTGCCCACATTTCTCCACATGTCCCTTTCTTGTTTGTCCATGTGTACATTTCTGCTGCCTCCACTTGTCCTTTTGTTTGTGCACGACATGCTTGTTTCACGTTTGTATATGTGACCATTTCCATTTACGATGTACTAAATTCTTCATAGAATACAACATCCATAAGTCATAAAACACAAATCCTTAAGTCATAGAACCACATTCACTGTCACAGATGACAACATCCATCCATCATAAAATACAATATCCATACGTCACATAACCACATTCATTCATCACAGAATCAAACATCCATTCATCACAGACCCATATTCATTCGTCACAAAATACAACATCCGGTCATCACAGAACCATATTGATTGGTCACATAATTCCAATATTTATTTATAAAAGAACGAACATGGCACATTAAATATCCAGATTCAAATCACGTACACAGGAATATCCAAATCCACATTCAAAGTGACATCAACAATTCCACAACGACAAGCACTCAACAAAAATCATATCACTTCAATGCTGAGAGGAGGTACCGCATGATTTCAACATTTGCCAAAGAAGGGTCTCATGATGCGCTTCGTGTTGCTTCTTGAACTCATCAAACTCTTGTTTGGTCCTCGCTAGCTCTTACTCATCAACTTTAGACTTCTTGTTTATTTCATCAAACTCTTGATGAAGAATAGTTGCACCATGCATTTTAGCTTCAAGTTCTCCATGAAGTGCTCGAAAATTTGAGCTTGAAATGTTCAACATTGTTCAAGAAAATGTTGTTGCAGCTGTTCTCAGTGAGGACCTTGGAAACAGCCTCGACACAATGCATTGATGTGAAAGAAGACTAAAAATCCAAAGTAATATGGGAACAAGACATTGGAAATTTGCAAGTCATATATATAATTTCTAGAAAAACTTGTCTCATCTATGCATTTCAATATTTTGTATTCATTTGTCCCAACAGTAGAGCAACCAAAAGATAAAAAAGAGGACAAGGTCATGGACCATATGAAGGGACTTACAAGTGCTTCTCTTCTTACATCACTAGTACTCTTTGTGTTGCTGGGATGGCAGACCTTGAGGGCTTCCACCACATTTACTTCTTCTTCTTCAAAAAGCTCTACATCCTTGTTATTGTTCTTCTCATCGAACTGATACCAATATATGGTGGGTGCTCAAAGATACAAAAAAAAAAAAAATACGTGTAGTGGTTAATGTACTACTAGAAGGCATATGTTACTTACCTATGTGTGAAAATGCACAAAGTATCCATGAGATCCCATAGTTTGATGAAGCTTGACTTCAGCATGGCTTTGCTTGTTCTTATCTATGATTACCTAGCAACAACAGATGTATGATTAGTCTCCATAACAAGTAGATAATGAAAATACTTTGTGATTAGAGAGGGTTGATGCGAAAAAGTTATGACCTTATTTAAAGGATATGAAAAGTCTAAAGCACCATCCATCTAAAGAGAAGAGTAAAATACATGGTGGGTTCTTAAAACTATTTATGGATTCCCATTCAGGTCTAGCAACTCTCAAAACGTCTATCTAGGTCCAAGATCTATCTAAGTTTCTACCATCATGTCCACACCCCTCTGTATAGCTAAGTTGCGCTGATGTGGCAATGATAACGTGACATAACTTAACACAACTCCTTCAGCTCTTTCATTCTTGCTATCTTGCCCCTAACACTCAGCTCGCCAAGCCAAGCACCTCGGCACCTTGGACAATGGCTACTGCTATTGTGCTGGCCGTGTGAAGGCTCACCACACAGACGCGGTGTGGAGAGGTGCGATGGGCAAAATGCTCGGCCATTGCGGTGAGCGAATGGCATGCGACACCGATGTTCATGGTGGCGAGCACACGGCATACAACGAACTGATCGATCGGTATCCTTGGCCGCGTCCATGATAAGCAAAGGGGCGGCATACAGGACCGCGATAGACGAGCTAGCTAGCCAAGCTTGACATCATGCCTACACCGGCCGGCCAAGTGGCCAATATAGCGGGAGTGAAAGAGAACTAGAGGAGTTTCTTGTAAAATTATGCCATATTGTCATTGTCACATCAGCGCAATTAAGTTGTATGGAGGGATATGGACTACGATGCCAAGGAAGTGAGGGAAAGCATAGGGACCTAGGACGCAACCGCCTCACAAGGCCCTCCTCCCTCCGCTGTCCTAGGCAAGCTCCGGCTGCCTGAGTCCATGTGTGTTTCTAACTTTGTGTCTAGATTTTGCATGAATGAGTTCCGTTATTGACTGGCAGTTTAAATTGTCTCTTTTGCAGCCTGCAATGTCGGGCACATATCAGGTGCAAACAGCCTAAAAGTTGGAAACTTGAAAACTTGCAGCGTGAGCCGTCAGATGTTGTATCTACAATCCAGATTGTGCATGCGATGCCCTCTAGCTTTTTGTTATTTTGCAGTTGCCCCTTCAAATTTCTGAAGTCTTAATCTTAGATGCAAGATCCAAGGGTTCACATTGCTAGTTTTTAAGTTTTTAACTTTTAGATGGTTTGCATATGATATGCTCCCCTGCAATGTCTCCTCGGGCCTTTGCCTATTCAATACAAAAACAGAAGCCTCTATAAGAGAATTGAACTTCAATACTTTTATTTTGGCTGTTCGATTAAGCAGGAAGAGGTAGGCTGAGAATGTTGTCTTTCTAGAAGCCGGCTGGTGCTGCATATACTGCTAGTATAACAGAAAGTACAGGAGCAAAACAGCGAAGGAGAATTTTAGTGAGTTTCTGGATTTATTCTTGTACAGGGAAATAGATACACCGAGTTCATGAACTCGTGGACCACGGCCGAGCGTGTGGGTTCATAGGGTCCGTCGTGGACCAGAGACAAGGGTCTGCGACCAGCGGCGAAGATGACGGCGGCGCCATGGCCGGAGACGGCCGGTGGCCGGCTAGGAAGAGCTACAGTCCTCGGTTCTCGATGGGATTTGGACGGTGAGAAAGAGGAGGAGGCGGGGATTCTCACAATGAGGCCACACAGATCTTGAGGTGGCCGAAAGAGGCGTGCGACGATGAAGAGCGGCGGCGACTCGTCGGCATCAACGGGAGGTGGATGCGCGCGTCAAAACTCGTCGGCGAAGAGCAAGTGAGGGACAGAGCATCATGGAGGAGCTCGGCGCCGTGTCCGAGAAGGACGGAACGCTCGGAGCTACGGAATGACGAGCGGCGGCGCACATCACCGGACTCGGGGAAGACGGCGGCGCTTGCGAGGATTTTGGAGGGGTGCGAGAGGCGGCGGGGTTGGGAAAAAGGAGGCGCGCGGGTGGGATCCGCACCTTTTTTGCGAAGTAGGCACGCACGCCGAGATAGGCGGCGGCGGCCGTGGCGGCGCGGTTGCAGGACGCGCTAGGGTTGGCGGAGCCCGGCTGGCGTGGGCTGCAGGGGCGAGCTGGGCTGGCGCAGCTGGGCCTCAGGGGGAAGAGGTGTAATTTTTACAAAATGGTCTTTTTTAAAAAAGTTATTCACATATAGACCCTTAAGAAAAATATGTCCAGAAATGGACCCTTTTCTAAGCACCATTGCATTTGGCGCTCAGGTCAAACATGTGAGCGCCGCACTATTTAGCGTCCACCTCTGCCACGTCAGCACGCAAGATCGCCACCAATTGCTGAGCTGGAAGGGGTGGGCGCCATGTTATTTGGCGCCCACCTCCTGGACAAGCCGCGCTGCCATTCCCTGCTCTGGCCCGAGGCCACGCATCTTCACTAGCAACAGCAACGGATGCTAATAAACAATCAAAAGGCTGCTCCGCTCTCTCCCTCTCGGACTATGTGAACACCATCAAGCTTGCAACTCATTGCACTGCAAGTGTTTGACGTATTGCCCACAAGGTTAGTTTTTTTCCCAAATACTGTGTGCTTTGCTATTCTGATTGGAAAGCTATTCTGATTGGAAAAAAATAATAATTGGCGGAGCATTACTTGAGAAGAATGTCAAATGATTTTCAGATGAATCTCCTTGTGCAAAAATTCTTTGAGGACTTGTCATCTGAGGAGGAAGAGGATGATGAATGGGATTATGATGAGGATACGGCGATTGTCACACTGCTGGACATCGTCGATTTGTTGGCGTCGCGACTCGATTCTACCGGGAGGGGCTTGGCTGCGGCGTCGGTAATCCACGGTCGATAACCAATGAAACCGACCGGTTACCGACCAAAATCGGTTGATTACCAGAAAAATCGGTCCGTTTCAAGGTTTTCAAATTCAAAATTTTTGAATTTTTATTCGATAATCGCTCGGTTATCGCGATAACCGGTAAAATCGACTGTATCGGTCGCCGTCGGTTGGAGCAATCTCGTCGAAATGGTAAACCTTGGTCCCGACGCGTCGTTCTCAGCCTCATGGACTCGGTCCGGGTCAGCTTCATCTCTGCATGACCATCAGCCTCCATCGGCGCCGGCCCCTCGCTGCTCTGCCGCTAAAAGCCCGCATTCAAATAAACTTGTATCAGAACTTTTTATCCAAACTTTTTTATCTCAAACTTATGACACAAAGTTGTATCAGAACTTACAAACAAACTTGCATTCAAATTTTTTGACTTCAAATTTTTAATGCAAAGTTGTATCAAAACTTACATTCAAACTATTTGATCTCAAACTTATGATACAAACTTGTATCAGAACTTGCGAACATACTTACATTCAAACTTTTTTACTAAACTATTGAACAACCTTCCAACTTTTTCTTAAACTTTTGTTCGAAGGAGTATGGCTTGCTAGAAAACACGAACGCACACTACCCAGAAGTGTGGGACCATCTGCATGCAGGCCAGTAAAAGCCAGCCACTCCACGACATGCGCAGCTCCATCTGCGGGAGCGAGCCGCTAGTGCCCCACGCGGGCCCTACGCGCATGCGCGATTCCAGTCCGACAGCCTCCGTTGCCTCGCGACGCGCGCGGCAACAAGGAATTCTGAGACGGGCTCTGCCATGGCCACCGGGGTCGCGACGCGCCAGGCCTGGGGTGGGCGCCAGTGGACACGGCGCCCACCCATAGGTGCTCGTCAAAGGACCTGGCGCCCAACCCTGCGAGCTCAGCAATCGCAACGCGTGCCTGCAAGGTGAGGTGGCATAGGTGGGCGTTAAATAATGTGACGCTCACATGTTTGACCTGAGCGCCAAATACAATGGCGTTCAGAAAAGAGTCCATTTCTAGACATATTTTTTTAAAGGGTCTATATATGATAAACTTTTACTAAAAGGACTATTTTGTAAAAATTCCACTAAGGGGAATTCGGTCCAGAAGACTGGCTGTGGGTTTAGGAATTTCGGATCAAACGAAATTAAAAGGAAAAAGACAAAGAGAGGGATAAAATAGGAGAAAATGATAGGAAATTTGGAAGAAATTTAAAAATGTATTATTCAGCCAATAATATCCTTAAGATATTCTATAATTTATAAATTCATTTTCCATCACATAAAACATCATTTATTTTCTAACAAAACCTAGCAAAAGTGCTTCACATCTCAAAATACTAGAAATTTTGGGATGTGACATAAGCCCAGATAGGTTATTGGGAAAGGCACTCACTTACCTGTGAAGGAGTGTAGAACACGATCCATGTCTACCTCTTGACACTGTATTGCAGCAACTGAACTCTTGTCCATGTTAATATGCAGCCCTGTTGCCTTGCCAAATTCTCATGATTTTCCAGCTATTCTTTCAAACCGATATACAATAGACTAAGAGGGATGCGGGCGTTCCAGAAAGAAAGTAATATTCTTTTACTAATTTTGTGCTTATTTTACTTATTCCTATTATTCTTCAATTAATTTTTGGCATATAGATCTTTACATGGTGTAATACATAATTTGTGATATAGTGAGAACCATGAAGATCTAACTTAAGGACTGACATGATTTTATTTAGTGAAAATGTTGGCATGCCGTACTTTCGTCTAATAACCCAACCGCCTGATACAGATCCATTAATCTTCATGTAAATTTAAATGGTTAAACGATTCCTCTCGCTAAAAGAATAATGCAGGCTACATTTTTAGCTTTTGTTTCATTGAAAGCACTTACTAATACAGTTCTCATCCTACAGATTTCTCATGTGACTTTCTTTCTTACTGCAGGCTGTTCACCATATGATAGGTCAGTGCATTTGTTAGTCCTTGCGGTGGCATTTTCTTTTTTAAGAAATGATTTCCTGCTTCTCTGTTTCTCTACCAATCCTATTCTGAATGACGCTTACAAAGGAAGAGGTCTAATGCTCGTTTCTCATGGGCAATATGTCTGCAAAAGCCAAATAGTTGGCATCTGTCAGCGACCAGATGATTCTTAATAGGTGCAAGAAAAAGGTTCCAACAAATGTCCCTTTCCTGAACAAAAAAATGTCCCTTCCAACAACGAAATTAGCGGTAAGACTTTATTCGTTAACTAGTGAATTACTCGCCCCTTGCTAAGGGAGAAAAAATCATCACGGCAACAATATTATTGACTGGCCAAAGCTAATATAAAATAAAACCACACAACCGATCACAAACACAAAAAGAACTTTAAACAACTTTAAATACGGTCTTGCAATAGTCTATGCTTCCGTAATAAGTTTATTTAAGATTATCATTTATCAAAAGTAACTTTAATATATCAGAATAAATGACACTACATTTAGTCAATTTTTACCAAATCACAGAAACTTCGTTTAGCATAAATCATTTTTATCAGTCACACCATTGCAAGGCCATACTCATTTTGAGTCTTTCACGCTGCCATGCTCATGTCACCAACTGAAGAAGCACCAATCGTCAAATGATTGAAGTTCAGTTCAATCTATTTTATTACATTTCCCCAAAATCTAACTGCAAAGACGGCAGCTGCAGACCCGTATGAACTTTACCTCCAAATATTTATGAAATTGAAGCTTCAAACAACATGAGAGCAGCTAAATAAAAACAAGTTCATTCTAAATAAATAAAAAGGTTGTACATATTATCAATAATTAAGATATCAAGGGGATCCAACAAAGTAATCAAGTGACCAGTGCATTATATTTTCTGGATAGTATTTGGCCTACATCATTGCATATGGATATAACCACCAAGATCAAAATGGAGAAGCTACATTATATGTTGACCTGGACACAGATGGCAACGAGGATCTGCTTGGCAGGGTCCTTGCTGTCGTAGGCCATGAGCTACCCCAGGCAGGTTGAGTGAGATTTGACGATGAGATGAATTAAAACAGAGATTTTGCCCCAGTATCGTACCTTGTTCTGTTGACACAATTATGCACTGGAGCCATGCATCTCGGTGATGCCGGGCAGCTTAATGACAGTGGTGCAGCCTCCGAACAGAGAGGCAACTTCAGAGATTTACAATGGCTGCTTGCCTGCTTGTGCTTGGCAAAGGGCAGGGTCCGCAATGGAGAACGGTCTACTGCGTATCTCCCAGATGGTGGTCGGCGCTGGTTAAGCCGATAAACTGGCCCACGCAGAGGCGCGAGTGGAGCAAATCGTCAGGTTCCAGGCCGGCTTCTCGCCTCCTCACACATACGAGCAGCATTGCGATGAAACTATCATGAACACGGGCACTTGCTCGCTTCACACGCCCAAATTAGATCGAATCCGGAAGTAAAGTAGCGAAACTCAGCAGTTAAATAAATACTCCAAAATGTTGGTCTTTGAATTTAAAACGTGCAGAATTATATTCGCTTCCTCTTTTCCATTTGTTCTTAACGAACTGTAAAGCTTTACATTCAACACGAAGGCCTACTCGAGGTTACCGACTACAAGCTTATGTAGCATACTATGTGTCATCAGGCATTTAGAAGCTAGCTGCAGTTTACAATACGACTGCACGCACACGACCACAGTCCACAGAGTATATTTTATCGGCTTCAGCTACTCAGCTGTTCAACCGCCTGCTCCTTGAGAATGAACATACTGGACAAATCCGCGTTTGAATCTCCTGATGTGCCGAGCCCATAGTACTGCTGAGGCAGACCTTCATTGGCCGTGCTTGTCTCCTGAGTACCAATCGTCTGAAGTTGATCCGAACTGATGATATAGCTTGGCTGAGCCCCGAACGGAGCGCGGCTTGGCTGAACCCCAAATTGAGCGTGGCCCCAGTGGTTCTCCCCAGTCACAAGTTGCTGATTAAAATTGTAGTGTGACCCTGTAGACTGCAAGACCAACAATTTATCAGTTCAGCATGATCAAAGAAGGTTTTTCAGTAGAAAGTAAAGCTGGTTGTTTTACTTGATCAATGATCATTACCAGCGGTGTACTGTGCATCTCGGTGACGGTGGCTGCCGCCGTGGACTTGTCCTGATGAAAGCCATCGGCCGGGACTTGCTGCGGAATGGTGTAGGACGTTCCTGCTGTGTACAATCCTGGCTGAGGAGCTGGGTTCTTGAGAACGTCCTTGAGGATGGCGATCATGTCGTCTTTGGATCGAAGCGCTGCTTGCAGCTCCTGGATTGTCCTGTCGCGAGCGGCCAGCAAATCCCTCCCCTTCTTCCTCTCCTCTTTTATGGCCTGCTTGAGCTTGGTGATGAGGTTCAGGCTTCTCGGACGCTTACCTTGGCCCGCGTCGTCGGCGGCGGCGGAGCCGTCGGAGTTGGACTCCGAGATGGGTTCGTAGCCCCGCGGCGGTGGCGTCGCCTTGAGTTCTTCAAGACGCCTGTTGAACTGCTCCATCAAATCGAAGTAGAGGAAGGGCCCCTTCCGACCTTCACCAACGCAGCGTCGATAGCTCTTCAGAAGACCGTTGAACCGGGACCTGCAACTTGTCCCATTGAACTTGAAGCCTTTTGCCTTGAGCTTGCTGAGTTGCATAAAACAGAGCACAACAATGTCACGAGCTCACAGAATAGATAGGAATTAAGGTGGGAAATAAGCAAGATAAATGTGGAGGAACCAGAATTCTGGATATACTCTATCCGATCCGATTAGCAGCCCACCAATACTCGAAACAGGGGAGAGAGAGAGAGAGAGCGTGCTTACGATGATATTTCGGACCACAGTTTCATCTGTCTCTTCTCTGGACACTTATAGAACTTAGCGGCGTCGCTAGTTCTTACCGCGATCAGCTCCAAGAGAGCCCTTTGAGGAAGATCCTCCTTCTTCCATCTTGTTTCAGTGAACAAGGAGTGGCTCGATACTTTTGATTCGAGAGGTTCAGTTGACGCCCCATTTATACTACTCAATGAGCAGAACTTGACACCACAGTGGCTCGATACTTTTCATTCCAGAGGTTCAGTTGACGCCCCAGTGAAGCATGCTTCATTAAGGTGGTATGGAGCAACACGTCTCCCGGAAGGGCCATGCAGTGAACGGAAAATACGTGTGCGCGGGGGGGTAATGCGTTGTGCGTACCCAGTCAGCTATTACCGAAATCGCTCGGAGCCTTTGTAGACTTGGGGCAAAGCCGTGATTCTACTGGCGCCATCAGCCATGGAGATAGCTAGCGTGTCCGTATCCATGGCCGGACGACACCCCAGTAGCACCAAACAATCGAGAGGATTTCAGCGGTCTTGTATGGAATCTGGGGTACCAGCTTGTTCGCGAAAAATGCCATGCATGCTATCGTGTCAGCATGCGATTGGAAAATATCATCCCACTGCACACTCTCCTCTCTCGTATCCGTATCCGACCTCGCCATGCTAGCGGGTCGCATTCGTATCCGACCTTGAAAAAAGACCCGTGCCACCTCGGCACCGCACTCCGCGGCGCGGCTCCGGTCTCAGGTGCCGTCGACCGTCGACCGGCTCCGGTTATCGCTGCTAGTGCGCTGTAATGGAAGGATGGATGGGGAGGCGCTAATCGATCGCTCGCAGAGGCGATCGTGCCACACCACAGCCCGCGCGGCAGTGGCTGATCGAGACGCGGCAGTGTCTCTGCCCGCCTTCCAGAGACACATACACATTAAGCAAACTGATCTCCTATCAGAATCACCAAATACACATTAGGCAAATTGATCTCCTATCAGAATCCCGAGCACCACGCTCTTTCAGGACGGAGCCATTCAACGAGGATCCGATCGGAGAGATAGTTCACAGCCTGGACGGAGCCATTCAACGAGGATCCGATCGGGGACAGCGGCCGGGCGGAGCGTCGCCGCCGACAATCGACACACGGCAAGGAGAGGAAACATGGCCTGGGCAGAGGACAGTGCCGACGAGGATTCGAACAACGGCGCAGGAGAGGATCGAACGTCGTGAGATGGTGACGCTGGCGTGAATGCGAAGGCGTCAAACGGTAGCGGAGTATTCAGCCTATTGTAAAAGCATGCTATTTTTTTTTTTTAGGAGAGTAAAAGCATGCTATTTGCCTTTTCACTTTCCGCCGCTCTTGCCATCTTGCGGCCTGCCCTGCGCTGGTCTGCCGCCGCGCTTTACCAATGTCTTTTACGGTACAAGAATTAGGCCCGTTTTGGAACGCAGGATTTTCACAGAAATTGTACAGGAATTTCACAGAAATCAATTGACTGTTCACAGGAAAAACACAGGAATAGAAAAAAAATCCTACATTCTAAAGGGGGCTTACTGTGTACTAATTAGGAATTACCAAGATTGATCCTCTTCAGTTTTGATGTTCAACTCACAAATTTTGGTTTGATGTTCTACTCACAAATTTTGGAATCAACTCACAAATTCTGGAACCGAACTGTAGGAATCATGGATTGTCTCATTAACAAGCTGTGACAAGGAACCGAAACATAGCATTGGCCTTTTCTCTTCTCACTCCTCGAGCCGTCTTGTCTTGCGGCCTGCCCTGCACTGCTCTGCCGCTGTGGTTGGTTGCTGCTGTGCTCAACTTTACCACCCAACCAAGCGCACACGCAAAACCCCATGGACGGGGAAACCGACGGCCAACTCGCCGCCGCCCCATCTCCGCGAGCCGAAACGATTGCCGAGGCCCACGCCCACCTCTCCGCCGGCTCCGACGACGACTGCGACGACCTCTACGGCGACGTCAACGTCGGCTTCCTCCCCCTCCCGCCGCTCTCCCCCTCGCCGGCTCCGACCTCGCCTCCCAAGACCCCGTCCCCGGGCCGCGCCCCGTCTCCGTCTCCGCCGCCGCAGCGCGCCCCGGCATCGGAGCCCCCGCCCGTGAAGGAGCCGGAGCCCCAGCGGAAACCCTCCGCCCCGCCGCAGTACCAGCCGCCGCCGCCGCCGCGGCCTGCTCCTCCTCCCCCCGCGCCGCCGAGGCACCAGATGTCGCAGCGCGCGCCGCGCGGCGACGCCCCCTTCTCCTCCGCCTCGCCGCCCGGCTCGGCGGTGTACATCAGCGAGCTCCCCTGGTGGGCCACGGACGCCGAGGTGGAGGCCGCGCTCGCGCCGCACGCCGCGCTCCGCGGCCTCCACTTCTACGCCGACAAGCACACGGGAAAGTCGCGCGGCATCTGCCGCGCCGACTTCCCCGGCCCCGCCGCGGCCGCCTCGGCCGCCGCCGCGCTCCACGGCCGCGCCTTCCACGGGCGCCACTGCGTCGCGTCGCTCTCCCGCCCGGCCGCACTCAACCGCCTGGGCGACGATTCCTATCCCGAGCCGGTTCAGGCCGCCCCGAACCCATCCCGTGGCCGCAGCAACCTCGGCCCCGGCCGTGGCCCGGGCAACGCGACGCCGGTTCGAGGAAATGTGGGTCCGGTTTTGGGTGATCGGCCGGCTCCGGCGCCACGCCCGCCACCGCCCATGGATCCGCGGCCGCGTGGACCGCCGTTCGGTGGGACGATGGGCGGCGGCGGTGGGTTCGGTGGTTTCCAGGCAATGGGGCAGTTCAATTCAGGGATGGGTGGTGGTATGATGCCATCGGCGGTGGCGCCGCACGTGAACTCGGCGTTCTTGGCAGCCGGCGGGATGGGCATGGGTGGCCCGGGGATGTGGCATGATCAGGCGATGGCTGGGGGCTTATGGGATGCACAGATGCCGTGGAATTTCAGAGGTTGTCAAATGCCATGGCAGCAGCCAACGCCACCAATGCAGGTGCAGCAGCAGCAGCACGCGGATGGGGAATATGGGAAAGGGCGTGGCATGAGGCGAGGAAGACCGGGAAGGAGTGATGAGAGGGGAATTGGCAATGTGAGGAGCTATGACCGTGAGGAGAGGGGACGGCGTCGGGAGCGTGCCCCGGACAAAGATAGGGAGATGGACAGGCACTGGGATGATGGGGATCGACGTCGAGGTGATAGGAGGAGATACCAGGAGTATACTGAGAATGATAACACTGATCGAAGAGCGCGGTCAAGGGCAAGGAGCCAATCAAGGGATGATGACTATGATGATCATCCAAGGAAGCGTCGCTAATTTTGCACACCAGGAAGCATCTTCTGGCTAAATGGTAACTAAACTTCTAGGAAAAAGCATTCTTTTCTAACTGTCATAACTTCTCCATGAGTAATTAAACTAGAAGTGTATCCTATGGAGTTACTGTTTCTGATGGCCTTTGTGTTGGAGCAACCATCCATAATTTTGTCATTCTGATTTGAAACATTACACATCAGAGTTACATTTCTATATCCCTTGTTCTATCATGTAACCAGGAACCCTTCAGTGTTCATTAGTTATGATCTTGTGTAAATGCAATGCAAGTATAAGGAAATCCATGCTGTAAGTGGCATGATGGTACGCTTAGTTAACTCCTTAACCGATGTGTTTCATTCTGGCATCCAAAAGAACGAAACTTTAAAAGGTCGATGTTCTATTTTATTCGTCCAACTATGATTCTCTCTATGTTATAGAGCTTATGGACTGAGATTATTCACTCTTTCGTTGTTAGGAGAAGAGATTGATCTCTTTTTTGTCACAAGTACTGTGACTACTCCATTTGACCATTGTAAACAGTCAGTGTTAATTTAATATGTTTCCCAGTTTTAGACTGCATCATGTGAATTGTAGCATACGGGTAACAGTTTGTTGGTTACAGTGTGGTGAATTGTTGCACCTTCTCAGTAGTCAGTTATGTTGGAGATAGTACAAAATAGTTGTATTTATCATAATCATGTAGTTTGACTATTCTATGACTTTGTCATGTGCTATTCAGCATGGGTTACATAAATCATTACTATGCTGTTGACTTATGTGATCAAAATGCTGTTTTATACTGAGTCAGGCACCCTTTATCCTTGTTCATCAGAACATTTTACTTAAAACATGTGTCATTAGTCATTGGTCCTATCCCTGAAATTCATCAGTCATAACCAGAAGGCCAGCATATGCTACTGCCATTCTTTTGGGCACAGTGTTTTTTTCCACCTTTTAGCACATTTGCTAAACTACTGAGTCTTCCATGGTACTGTATAATTAAGAAAGTATTCATGAGAAGCTTGAAAGAAAATGGACGTCTTATCACAAAAACCCGCAGTTGGCACAACACAGATAAATGTTAACAGTTAGCATACATATTTTTGCCATGTTGTCTTGTGACGCTTGTTTGATTGAACTATTAACTGATTTCCACTTTGCTCATGTATATTTTGTATTCATATACTGACCATCTATTAGCATATGGTTCTGTCATTTTATTCAAACTAAATAAGGTGTGCAATTCCCTTTGTAGCTCATAAAGGTTGATGATATACAATGTATGCCTGTGTTTTTATAACTTGTATAGCCACAGATAGCCTATTCGAAAGTAATTCTAGTTTATTTTTCTCCCCTCATTCAATTTACTAGGTAGAACTCACGAGCTTCTTGCTTGTAGATTCTTGAAACTGAATGTTAAAGTTCAATGTTATGCCCATGACTTGCTTCCTACCTTTGAGGGCTTCAAGAACGTTGTTGTTTTCTTGATCATTTGTATGACAAGCTTAGCTTATTTCTGAAAGAATGTTTGAAAGGTGGAAAAGGATGAAGTAAAGGAGTAAATGCTAATACTCCTACATGAATTGTGCTGATAAAACTGAGTCAGACAGACATGTTGCTATTCCAATGCATTGAACACAATACACAGTGAACAGGGTAAATCTAAATGAAGGATTAGCAATAGTAATATATTAATTATATCATCATGCAGACACAATAGTTGTTTTGGTGAAAAAGAATTGGTAGAAGTTCATTTGATTTCCGATACTTTTCAGGCTTTGAGGATTTTTGTGATCCTTGGTGACCACAGATCCCTAGTCATATGGGACTGTTAGAATTCTGGATGCCATAAAAGCCTTTTCCTTAACTAAATGTTAGACAAACTACTTTAAAAGGATTCTTGCTAGACTTGGCGCCTGTGCCATCCATCAGTATGTTGAACTACGAGTGGTATTTTTTTAAGAAGGATCTTGTTAGGACTTGGGAGTGTATCTGCTCTGGCTCCTTATTCGTTTGTAAAGTTTCTGATTACTAAGGTTTAAGTAGGAACTTACGACTAGTGGGAACCAATTTTTGCTGATTACATTTTGATTCCACATTTGACTAGCAATGCTTCTTCCAATTCCCTGATTTTATTTGTTTGTTGTTCATGTTCTCCATTTGACTGGAACAACTTTTGCATAATTCATTGACATTTACCATTTGTTTACTTGCAAATGTGAATTGATTGTGTATTGTTCGTTTGAATATGCTGACTTTGTTTACTCATATATGCAGGAAACTACCTGCGGTTCTTTGCAGTTCTGTTTAGTGTGCTCCCTCCAGAGTAGCTGCGGGCACAAACCTTACCAAGCACCAACCGTTAACTGTCTAAAAGTGAATTAGTAGAGAGATGAACATCACAAGGAAAGCTTATCCTATTCATAGCTATAGTTAATTATAATGTATTCGTAGAAACCACTCACTTTTGGCCCATTGTGTGGCGATATTTAACTCCAAAAATACAGATAGTATATGACTCCTGGAGTATAAGCAGACTTATTACTTTCACCTGCAAATTTGTTTGATCGGGTGAACTTTGTTGTCATGTGGACATGGGCATGGGATATAACCAACTTTGTTTCAAAAGTTTTCCCAGCAGTCCTGTTTTTTGTGATTTCTGGCTGTTGACAGATTAGCATGGTTCATATCAAGAAAATGAAATTGTTGTAGTATGTTGATGAATTCTTGTCGCATTTGTTGAGATCAAAATGATCTAAGTTGTGCGTATAAATTTGTTCTGAATGTCTCAGCATTGTTAAACGATGCTTCGACCGTTGTTATCCTCCGCGCACACCTGCAGCGGCATTTCGATGATAATGCGATGCCGAAGATTGCAGTGCCAGATGACAGGAAAACGGTCGGAAAAAGCAGGCGGTCGTGGTAAATGAACACAGGCCTCTGACGGGCGCCGACGTAGTACAGTACTAGCAGCAGTGGCCCAGCTTTTTACAGTGCAAGAACTGAACCCGTCGGGGGGATGCAAGAACTGAACTCCAGGGTACGAACGGGGACCATATGCAGCGTGCAGGGACATGGGCGCCTGAACGAACGCGCGGCGCTGCCTGCGAGGGATCTCTTCTGCCGTCCGGGTCGCGACAGGTTTCGCTGAGTCGGCACACGGTACCACAGGCTACAAAATGCACGCGTTTCAGGATCCGTTTCGCCGGATGCCCTGGACGCGGTTCGCGGTCTCCGTGACACAATCTAGACTGACAACGCCCACGAAGGACAGAGACACCCCTCGACGGGGCGCTTCTCGCCGGAGAAGACTTCGGCGCTGCTCGGCCGTGACGTTTGAGCGACGGGGACACTGGGCGCATGGGCCGGAAGGGAGCACATAGTTCGGCTACTTGAGGCTGAGAGATCCCGCCTGATGCAGAGGCCCGTCAAGGATGTAGCCCACGTGGCCCAGTTCAGCCTGCATTCCTCGGATCTCTGGTGCGTGCGAAACGGCGACAGCAGGACATGCGGGAGGAAGCCGGCAGCCGTGCGTGGGAGTGGTGGTTCGGCGATGCAGATCGCAGGCATGAGCGCCGCGCTTGCACGACCACGGCCTGCCCCGGTGATGCCTAGCCGCCATCCACCACCATCGGACACACACGACACGAGCGACACAATATCATCAACCAGAGGCGATGCATGGTGCACGTTGTCGGGACTCGGGAGCAGTACGGCCGCGGCGTCTACCCGCCACCACCATACACACATGGTAACCAGCATAAAAGGCTCTGCAATGCATGTTCCAGATGACCATTATCGGCGTTTCACAATTTTTGCCCCCTCACAAGGATTAGAATGACATCGTAATTTGCTTGGTAAATCTACTATTTTTTTATAAGTGCAACCAACTAATTAAAGATTCTTAATTACTATTTCTCTGCCCTCACGTTGAGCCACATCACCTGAAATATTTTGACCGTTGGATCATATATTCCAAGTCATCGTGTCCATCCATTCCTTCAGCACATCCACGCAAAAACAAATGTTTTATCTTCATCATTTGGTCACCCCACGGTAATGAGCAGGTTTTATTTTCCCCAATTGCTCCACCCCTGTCTTTTAAGTTGCATAATTAGCAGGTTTTATTTTCCTCATTGTATCCACCACCGTCATTTAAGTTGTATAATGGGCAAATGAAACCAGTAGGTGCACATTTATCTCCCATTGCATCCCTGCAAGCAAATATGGCTACCCACGACCATGACCACCCAAGCCTCCACCATCGTCGCTGCAGATGGGAGCATGTGCCAATGCTCACCATTGCAGCCTTCACCTTCATCCAGACCACGGTGAGGGGACCAGAGGACACCTCCACCTCCAGTCCTAAATCAATCTCTCTTCCTGTCCCTCACTCTCTGATTTTTTTGTGCGTGTTTGTTTCAGTTTCTTGACAGGATCTTTTCAGGTTCCTCATCACTGAGTCATGGGGATCAAGACGTGTCCTCCATCTTCATGGGAGTGGAGCCTGTCAATCGCCTCTTAGTAGATTGCTCAGTCAAGAGCTCGATCTCTATCAACATAGCAATCTTTCATTTTCTTGATTTATTTTGTGTATCAATTGGTTGTATTACTTTTCCTGCTCTCGATGAATGCAGCTGGTGTTGTTGGCATTAGAAAGAGAGCTTCATGGATGTCCAGTTCAAGTCTCTCTCTCTCTCTCTCTCTCTCTCTCTCTCTCTCTCTCTCTCTCAATGTTTTTCTGTCCATGCATGGAGTGCCACTAACCAAATCCTTTTATCTATTTGATAATTATTTCTTTCTCCTCATTTTTCTCAGGTGGTCCTGCACAACAAGTAAGTTTTCTCTTTTTCAACTTTTTTTTATATAATTAAGCTGCAGCATATGTACATTGCTCCAATGTGATGTTTACTTTCAGCAGAACGAAGCAAAAAAAGTTTCATATTTGCACAAACTGTGTCGTTTATTAAGTATGAACCTATTTCAACTCTTTGGCATCTTGATTAAACTCTTCATTAATGCATATTGTTCCACCCAATCTGAGTTTTGCTTATGTATCTACCAATGTCATTATGCTCATTTTACGCATGTATTAGATGGACAGAGGGTGAAATTTCTCCTACCAAAGGTGTTTAAATCACTAATTTTAGATATAATTAAGAAACGGTTCATTTTCATCACATTTAATATCCCATAATATCACCAAGAACTGACATATGCCATCATACTAATTCAATCCATAAATTCTAATAAACTTGATTTGCCGTCATAAGGTCCTAGGTAGTAGGAAATGGGCCAACTGATTGTTTTTTTTTTATTTTCAAAACACCGTAGCATTCACAGTTGTATCTCAAAGTGTGCTAGAATTTTTAAAGTTCGCAAACTCTCCTCTCATGTGCCAGCATTCATAGTTTGTTCTTTGTCTGTTTTCTATTCTGTTCTAAAAACATGTTCGTTCTTGGCTTCTTGCAGCATGTCACACGGGGAAAGAAGGTTATTTCAGTAATTTGCATTATCACTATAGAGTAGGATTTGATATAATTCGCAAAAAAAAAAAAAGAGAGAGAGTAGGATTTGATATCCTTTCCAAAAACAAGCAGATGTATATAGAGAGAAATCATCAGTCTTTTGTTTCTCATAAAATCATGTGTTTATCTCAAATATACTCATTTCAGTTGTACCCTAACTCTAGTATTCATTTTAATATCATCCTTAATTCCCGCAGCAACGCGCGGGGAATTTACCTAGTTGTAACTTATTCTTGTGGTAAAGGTAAATCGCAACTTTTATGTTCGATATTACTGAGAAAAAACTCCGTAGTCTTCATTGTGCCACGTCTCATTTTTTCATACACAGGTTGCTTTCAAGTACTCAAGTATATAAAGTGTTGACATGCATTCCCATATGTGTAAACAAAAATAAATAACCATAGCATGGAACATACTTGTGTTTAGAATATGTATGTTTTCCCTGTACGTTTAGATATATGTTGTCCTTGGTCGTCTCCAATCGCGTAATGTAAATTGCCTGGTCTATTTGCTCATGGTGTCCAGGGTCCAACTAGGATCGAGTGAAATCTTCATGCATGACTTCGATGTTATTTTCTCTCTTTGTTAATTAAATATGTGCTCTGCTTACCAACTAAGTTTTACCCTATACATACACAGTATATTGAGGTAATATAGTATCATAGAAATACACCTCTTGTTTCGACTCTAACTTCACCATTACATATAGTGTGTACATCACAATGAAGGCCTCACAAGAAACTATAATTTCCTATTTCTTACATATGATCTCTTGATAATTTCGTCGCTACTTTATTATATAAGTTATTCTCAATGGACATGATATTTAGCACTGGATAAACCACCTACAATTTCCAGAAAGGATTCTAGGAAAATGATTACAAAATGGATTGTTTGAACTAGTTTCGTCTAAGTGGAACCAATATTTGGAACCTTGAACTGGTAAATTTGATAACTGCCCTAACCTCAACCACCTTTGATTGAATTCCTTTTGGTGTTCAAGTTATAGAAGAGCAGATGTTATGGAGAAGCATGGTGTTAAAATGGTTGGGGAATAGTCTTGTGCTATGGACAGACTATCTCCCTGACTTTGTAATCAGTTATGTGGCCAGTGATTTAGTTAAGGTGTGGTCTAATGTAGTGTTGATCCAACTTTTTAAAAAAAAAACTACACATTTTATCTGTCAAAGTTGGGACTTTTGCAACTGAGTCTGTTCAACTTTTTTGTTCAAAGAAAATATGAGCATTCTCATCTCTTAAAATATCTCATAGGGTAAGCTTCCTTGTGCTCTTTGGTCGGTTCGATTTTGATGAAGCTTATATATAATATGTTGTTACTTCGTCAACTCTCCTAGCATGAAGCATGGACAGCTCAACAACAAATCAAGTCTTTCTATTTATTTTCTTTTTGTTAGAAAGGATTTGTCAAACTCAATATAGGTTGCGTTGTTTCTTAATCTCACATTAATATTTATTTTCTTGTTTATGGCTAGGGTGCCTGGATCATGACATGATCTTGCAGCTTTGTGGACTGTAACCCAACTTATAGCATGGCAGCCGTACGAACTTCAGAGTTCTATTCCTTTATCTAAACCAGAACAGAAACCATATTCAAAGTTCTTGCTCTTCCGATATTTTGCATTCGAGTTAGTTAACGCTGGAGTGGATGCTTATACTAGAGCAAAGATCAGATCATCCATTGCCTGATATTGCACACAAAGAATTTTATAGAAGTGAAATTTGCTTGGTAGCAGCTCCGAAATATTACACCAAACTTTGTTACATTCACATGATCGCCCTGATGCAGTTTGTAGGTTGAATGGCTTTCGGGTTTCGGCTGAGCATTACTAAGATGGTACCATGCACATCGAGGCTTCATCGATTAAATCTGGTTGCAGGTGACGCCGCCGTTCATCGTGCGTCCGTGCCACGATTGACGCGATCACCACACACGCGGCGGCGAGGAGATCAAAAGGAAACGACGGTGTGGTCCTGTTGACGAGCGCGACGGCGAGGAACCCTGCCCGGTTCATGTGTCGGGCTGGGCGGTCGTCATTTCATTTGGCGAGAGCACCCTGGTCCGTGTTCCATATTTTCCGTCGGGCTTTTGAGGTTCCCAAATCCGTTGCTCTCCAAATTGCGGCCAGGCCAAGAACAATCATAGCACACTGGGAGGCTCAATTGTCTGAGCCCAGCGTTCAATTTGGCCCACCCGATCCAACAACAGTGCGAATTGCAGGCTGGAGCCTTTCTGGGACGCCGGCCTTCTCTGACGCTCGTCGCCGCACACACGGCCATCATCACGCATGACGCCTGAAAAAGCATTCATCTTGTTTCGGTTGTTGCACCAGCCAGATACAGATACAGATAGCTGATCAAAGGTAGCCGTAGCTGGATACAGTGTATGAGCAGCGCATATCGGCCGGCCGGCGTAATGGTGGAGTTGTTCCATCCCACGCACTGTTCAGCCTGTTCGTCTCGCTGCTTTGCAGCAGCTGTTTTGCAGCAGCTACAGTGTTCGCAGTTATTTTTTCTGCAGCAGCTACAGTAAAACGGCTGTTTCGCAGCGAGGCGAACGCTTTTCGAAGATGCAACCGAGACGCACGGGCAGGGCCGGCCGGCCCGCGGGGCGTTTCTTTCGCGGAACCGATCGACCCTCGTGGGCACGTAGTAGGCGCCCGCCCCAATTGATGAGGACGACGGGCAAGGGTGCCTAGATCATGACATGATCTTGCAGATCTTGGACTCTAAGCAAACTTATAGCATATGCCAGACGTACGAACTTCAGAGTTTTATTCTTTTAACTAAACCAAATTCCATATTCATAGTTCTCTTCACAGATTTCGCATTCAAGTTGACCCTGGGGGTCGATGCATGTACTGGAGTAAAGATCAGACCATCAATTGTCATGGTATTGCACACAAAGTTTTTTTATAGAAGTGAACTTTGCTTGGTGGCAGCTTCGAAAAATATTACTCCAATTTTGTTACATTCACATGATCGCCCTGATGCAGTTTATTTGGCTGAATGGCTTTCGGCTGAGCATTACTTAGATAGGACCAATGTATCATTCATGTCGAGGGTTCATCAATTAAAAAGGGCTACAGGTGACACCGTGGTTCAACATGTGTCCATGCCACGATATAACGGACGCGGGCACCACACTCAGGGCTATCCTCGTCGGCGCATCTCAGGATAAGCACGGAGACAGTCAAGGATTTGGGGGTCAAATGGCGACGAG
Organism: Eragrostis curvula; assembly: GCA_007726485.1. Classification (NCBI taxonomy): domain Eukaryota; kingdom Viridiplantae; phylum Streptophyta; class Magnoliopsida; order Poales; family Poaceae; genus Eragrostis; species Eragrostis curvula. Next base: position 7,110,307 of record RWGY01000031.1, read on the forward strand.
GAGATCAAAGTAGCTTCGGAACGTGTCCGTCAGCATTCCGCTGGCCGGCGAAGAAGGTGATGGCCCAAATGGTTCAGGCGGATGCAGGGACAAACATCGTCGGCGAGCACATAGCTATTTCACATGACGGTGCTGTCCTATGGACGAGCGCGCCGGCGAGGAACCCTGCCCGTTTCATGTGTCGGGGTGGTCGTCATTTCACTTGGCGAGTGGTTCCGTGTTCCATATTTTCCGTCGGGCTTTGATTTGAGGTTCCCAAATTCGTTGATCTCCAAATTGCGGCCGGTATTCAATCATATTCATTCATAGCCCACTGGGAGGCTCCATTGTCTGAGCCCAGCGTTTTGTTTGGCCCACCCAACAACAGTGCGAGCCAGGCTCCATTATCTAATCGGAATTGTGGGCTGGAGCCTTTCTGGGCCGCCGGCCTTTTCTGACGCCGAGCTCTCTCGCCGGTGACACGCTATCTGTAACTTGTTTCGGTTGTTGCACGCACCAGCCAGATACAGATAACAGATCACAGGTAGCTAGCTGTAGCTGGATACAGTGTACGAGCAGCGCATTTCGGCCGTCTGGCGTAATGGTGGAGGCAGGGAGGTCGGTCCATCCCACGCCCTGTTCTTGCCTTTTCGAAGATGCAACCGAGGCGCATGCACGCAGGGCCGGCCGCCCACGCCCTGTTCTTGGCTTTTCGAAGATGCAACCGAGGCGCATGCACGCAGGGCCGGCCGCGTTGCGTTTCTTTCGCGGAATCGATCGCCCCTCGTGGGCACGAGGTAGGCGCCCCAATTGATGAGGACGTACGGGCAACGCGATGCTCGAGCACCCCGGCTTTGGTTTGTCGGTCGGGCGAGCGCTCGTGGCTGGCATCTCATCTGTCCTGGCAATGGCGAACGGCCGGCGGAGTTGCGAGGAAGTTGGAACAACCCAAAAACACGCGCTCGTTGCTTCGTCCAAATACGCCTGCATTTCGGGGCTGATTCGAGGGCACGCGACCATAAGAAAATAGAGACTGGCTCGGCTGATGATTCCTACGACGTGCCAGCCAACATGCAGAGAACACGGGAGCTGCCTCACGCACAAGTTTAAAAACACACGAAGGGCGCGTTCGTTGCGCCCCCTTCTAAATTTAGAGAGGTCTAAACTAAAAGAATCTTGTCTTAAATAAAGTTTAATTACAAAACTAACTACAGAACTCTGGTCTAATTCGCGAGACGAATCTAATGAAGGTAGGTAGGCCATGATTAGATAATGGTACTGTAGCATTACTGTAGTATTACTAGAGCAAAACATAGCTTAATTATGCTCATTAAATTCGTCTCGTAAAAATGTACCCATCTGTAAAATTTAGAGATTCTATTAATACTATATTCTATTTGTTTAGAGCCTCTAAAATTTTAGAGGCACTGAAACAAAGAACGCGCCCGAAATCTCATGTGACCACCCACCCTATCCGCTCTGCATCTCGGAGCCGAAGGGATCCGAGGTGCAGTTTAGCTCACGTGACGCTCTCTCTGCCCCATCTCGCTATCCCCCTCCCTCCTCTCCAGCGACCCAAGTACCTCCTCTCCAGCGACCCAAGTACACGGAGAGAGTACACAAACCCGGGTTTCTTAAACAGCGGGCATCAGAACATGCAAGCTGGAACTGTCAGCGAGATCCTGGAAAATTCTCAGCCTTGGACGTTGCGGGACAGTCAAATGATTGCCTTGCTGCTGCTGCTGCCCTCGCACGCAAGTACACAAGCCGCCCCGGCCGCGCGTTAGACTTTGGAGCGAGCGAACGCACAAAACTAATCAAGCCCCGGCCGGTCACATGCGTCGTTGAGAGCCGGAGTACTAATGGAGCCTTTTGGTTTGAAACACTTGTTGTGCTTATGTTAATCGGTCAAACGGCTCGTTCTCACATGGCGAGGTGTGACCTCCATCCATCTTTTTGTCCCTCGCGGAAGTGAAGGGTGGACTTTTGGATTGGAAAAAAAAAAGGAAAAGGTTAACAAACTCCGGCCGTTTGGGGCATGGGGGCTATGTAGTAGTATGTAGGATATGCAGAACTCTGCGAGTATTTTCTCTGTCCGGGTCTCACATTGGAGCGACAATGTGGCCATGGAGATGTTGCCTCACATAACCATTTTTTGCCCTTCCGGGCAGGCCTGCATCCGGGGATCATCTCAAGAATGTGTGCCTCCAGGGTTATTCATCCTCTTTGAGAATCAAATTGTTCTTGCAGAGTGGAAACGTGCTGAAGATATGTCCATCTTCTCTTCTCAACGGCCAACACATGGCATAGCAAGAATGGAGCTGTTCCAATAAGCTTGCCTAAATCAAATCTGTGAGCGCACACGTTTTGGCTTTATTTGCTTAGCATTTTCCTCGGACTGTGAGAGATTCATTGTTCGGTTAACTACTAATTGTTGTGCGTCATCTGACCAGACCGGGCACTTAAAGACACAAACAGATAGTGTTTATTGACATTGTTAGGTACACTATATTATGAAAAGAAGGTTATTTTAAGATAAGCAACCTGGACTGAAAATATTCCTATGAAGAGTGACATATGGTGGTGTCATGAAAGGGGGATGCCAGAATTAATTTATATGCATACGGGACCAATTCAATTGATTGACCTGTCCTCTGTCTTCTTTTATATCAAATCATTATTTAGGGTTTAGGATTGTTCTGTTAGAATTTAGTTACTAATGAAGTGGTGTTTGTGGAAAGAAAAGGTGAAATAATCTATGGATAATGGATAGAATGGTGCACAAAAAACCTGTAATCATTTATATAGGTCTGACAATTTAAATTTAAACAGATAAAAATATGTTTTGTGTTAGTGACGACATATTCAGTCTCTTAAAAATGATTAGGAAATAACTCCTACTATATCAGTATATTTTTTTAAAAAAAAATCACTGAGTGAAAGCTTTATCGTTCACAACTTACCCTTTTTTTGCTTACACATTTTCAATATGATAATGCAGTTTATGACGTTATAAACTAACGGGTTGCTATAAGAAAAAATTGACCATTTAGAAAATATACCGATACTAACGGTATGGTAAAAGCAGCAGAAAAAAAATCCACACACAGAAATGCTGAAAAATACACTCTGCACAGCAACACGTTTTTTTTTGTGTAAGCCTTTTTTCTTAGCAGCAGGGAAGATTTCATATACTCCTATTTCACAATAAGTACGTGTGATTCTAGCTTTGGGCACAAGAAACAAGTAAAAGTGAAAAACTGTAATGCACAATATAGGGATAGAGATGCATTGAGAAAAAGAAAATGTTGCACTGAAAAGTGAGAATCACAAGTATTATGATAAAAATTTAAGGGATAATTTTTTTAAGTATTAATGAAACGAAAAGAGTAATTAAATTTCACATTTTATCTGCGGGTCGCCATTTTGCATCCTTTGAACGCACGTTTGTCAATAGCAATCAAAAACAAAATTATAATGTGACAGTACACCTAATGACAATACTTAGTAGATGGATATGGGGTCAACTTTCTGGATTTGCATCCTGTGCCTTGCGGTCGAAGTGACGCTGGGTGGCTACCAAGACGTACAAGAAATTTACTCGTTTTTACGAGTTACAGGGAGCAAGTCGTGTCGCGTTTCGTTCAATCGCCATCCCCCGTTCTGCCGTTTCCAACCAAAAGGATCATACCAACCAATCGCAGCATCTTTTCGTGCCGTCGTTTATGAACCACACCCATCAACACATATACACATCGAAATGTAGTAGGTTGTTCATAACATAACGGCTGGTGATCATGTCATGCTTTGTGCGTAGCTAGTATAATACTCGTGGTGGTATCCGATTGGTTTAGTGTGTATCCGTCACTTTACATCAGACATTACGATACGATCGAGCATCAAACTTGGACATCGAATGCGTCGTTTTTGGGCAGGAAACTGATGACGCTCAGGCCCAGCACGGCGTCGTTTTTTCTAACATTTTGGATTCTTTCTTTGCTAGCACTTCATGCACAACACACACAACGTGTAGCATCTAGCTAGACCACCTGAAACCAGCATGGCCACGCAAAGGTATGTGTCCTTGTGGGATCGACAAGGCAGCAGGCACCCGTAGCGGCGGTTTTGAACTTTACACGCAGCATCGACAAGGCAGCAGGCACCCGTAGCGGCGGTTTTAAACTTTACACGCAGCTAATGTGACGCACGAGCACTGTTGCAAAAGACCGCCGCTACAAAAGCAGTGGATGGTAATGCAGATTGCCGCTACAAATAGGACGGTTTGTAGCGACGGCTAATGTTCAAACCGCCACTACAAATGCATTTCTTGTGACGCAGTCTCTTTCAGTCTTTTGTAGTGGCGCGCTTTTGTCCGTGCGCCGCTACAAACCCGGCGTCGACGAGGAACAGAGGCGGCTTTGTCACCTCAGTCACGAGCGGAAGCCTCCCGAACTCCGCACGCGTCCTTATCCACAGTCGCCGCTCTCCATCTCTCCTCCACAGCTCGTCGCCTCTCAATCAGCCCCGATCCACCGCGCGCAAGCTCCCGTGCTCCAGCCATGACACGCTCCCGCCACCGCTGCGCCACCACCTCCACCGTGGTTAAGGGCACCTACCCTGAGACGGAGCATTTCCCGCCGTGCAACCCCATTCCGGCCGGCCACCTCGCCTCGCTCCCTCGAGGGCTGCGCGTCCATGTCAGAGCCAGTTCCTCCCGCAAGCTGACCTACTTGTGCCCTATTTGCCTCCGCGTGGAGGCCCACTCCATGAGGAGGGTGATGATGCCAGTATTGGAGATGCACAAGGAAGCCTTGCCTGAGCATAGCAGAAGGCGCCATGTTTCAACAAGTGAAGACTGATGCGATGATGGTCAAACACATGCACTTTGCTCAGGCGTGTATGATCTTGCCTCGAAGGGAGGTATTATCAAGAAACTGAAGCTAGTGTTGTGTTCGGACTTCCTAAATGTTAGTGTTAATCACAAGTCTAGAGTCTGTAATACAGTGGTGCACGCTCTCGCGACACTTGGGTGTTTGAGTCATGAGGAAGAGAATCCGGATCCGTGTTGAACAACTTACATGATTGTACTCTTGTGATGGTTGCTCATGAATCTATGGCACATTTGGGTTTAATGGAAGCGTCTTTCAGTTTCATCGATATAAAAAAAGAACTAGATATTTTATTACTATATATCTGCCCACATCGAACGCCATCACTAATACAATGCGGCTAAGGTATAGCAAACTAGCTAGCAAAAGCATATACTCTTCTGTATCATGTAACCTAGCTACTCACTCAAACAATTGAGCGACACTCATCGGTGATTAGTCATACACATTCCCTTTTATCAAAGCAGAGGATGATATGAACTCGATGGACTATAATATATCTAGGCTTATACGTAAGGGCAGCGGAAACTATGAAAAGATGCAAGCCCTTTTTCTCATGTGATGATCCTCATTTTCAATGCAAGCAGACGGCAGATACAGTGGTGAGGTGTGGCACGAGCACACAATAGCGGATGCGTTGAAGAAGCTAGAGCTGTAAGGAGAGGTGTGAACCACTAAGACACTATATTACCTTAATATATTGTTTGTATAATTTAAAACTTATTTGACATGTCAATCATTTCTTTTCAAAATGTTTCATGCACATATTTCATTAAGGAAGAGAGAAAAATACATTGGAGTTCGACATAAAGACCCCCCCCCCCCCCCAAAAAAAAAAAATCCTAGTTCGACCACAAATGATTTTATGAATTTATCAGTTGTTAACAATAAAAACCACAACCTATCTCTAAGACAATACATTATGAAAAAAAAATAACACATGTTTTCTAATAACAAGGATATGGTATACTACAATTATAGATTTTAGTCTACGATGCGAAGTTGATCTTCGAGACTTGGTATAATTTAAGTAGTTGAAAGTAAATAGTGGATGTATAAAAGTAGGAGATGTGTCGTAATGATGACCATGAAAACTTATTCAATAATATCAGACACAAAAGATTGCCTACTGGTTGCTCCAGTGAACAACATTAGACCGAGAGGGATACATATGACAATGAATATTGGCTTCAAATCACTGAATTCTTTTTTAGCTCTAATGTAGGTTGGCTGGCTCCCGAGCGGATGGATGGATGATGCCCAGCTGCCCACCCAACCCCACCGCAAACAAAACTCAACCGCCCAAGCCAGCGCACGCACGCACCTGTCACCCGTCCGCGGTCCACTGCTCCACCCACCCAACCCAACCCTGCGGCGGCGAGCAAAAGCCGCGGCCGCGAGTTGCCATTCTCACCAGAGTCGTGTCCCGTCGCGCATCATGCGGGGCTGCCTGCGACGTGGTGACGACCGCGTGTTTGAGAGGCCCTGCGTCTGCGTGCAGCCGCCTTTTTTGGCTGCAAAGGCCGGCACCGCACCGCGTGTGCACGAGCATGCATGCGCTGATGAGCTCAACCGCGCACTCATCCAGCGTCGCTTCGCCCGTCGGTCGGTCAATTCGCCAGCTAAAAGTGATGCACTCTCCTCTTGCGCCGCTGAGCAGAACCAAGTAGCATCATATCAACAAAATACAGTGTCCCCCAATGAACAATACAGTGTCCCTCAATGAACAAGGTAACATGACACGATTCGTTGTCTTCGTTTGCTGACTGTAACACAGCCACCCACCTAGCTAGTCTAAGAAAAGGAAAACGGAAAAATAAAACAAAACCTAGTAAATGGCTATAGCCGTGTCTGCACTTGTTATGGCTTGGCCCACAGCTAGCATGCTTGTGCCAATTTCTGCCTTTTGAGGCCTGCCATATGCCAATCAACCCTGCCTTCCAACTTGCAGGTTTGCGCAGTGTGTTTTTGGGTTTCTGGCTCCACACAAAAGGAGAAGAGGACCTATACTGTTCTGGAGTATGTACACGTAGTGCCTTGCTTTCCTCTGTACACTCATGATTTCTGCTTTGTAAAAGAACACCGGGTGTTTTTTTTTGTTTTACAAAAAGGAAGAAAGTTATAGTGCAACTAATATTTTGTTTGACTATGATTCCAGGATATGCTATGCCTTTTAATTGTTTTGTGTAATTAAGTTGGGGGACAAGAGACACTTTGGAGAAATAGTTGTAACAACAAAAGCAAGTTTACATCAACGGAACAAGATGGGCATAGTGGAACATATAATATTTTGAATGGCCTCGTTATCCAAGTTAATAATTTTGTCCAAAAATGCACCTCTAACTGACAATTTATTAAGAGCTTGTACCTTACTACCGCTCTAACGATTTAGGCTCAGTGCTAAGAGAGAAATGCCATGCAAACAACGCATGCATTAAAATCGTTACTCGTGTAGCCGGTGACGTGAATTTTCTTGCGTGGAACAGTCATTCTCATGCTAAATGCTCCACAGAATTACCCCCTAAATCATGCTTTTACTCTTCAAAATGCACCCAAGATGGTGCTCATACATCGACATGACGTGTACCCCGGCCGGACACATGCCAATCATAACCTCCCCGCAGTCCCAAAACAGGGAACCAGGGAACCTGCCCTGTAGGCTGGAACACACATCGAAAAACAGGCTCGAATGGGCACGCATGATGATCTGCATCATGGCAACCCGTTTGGGGTCAAACGGATGGCTCCGGAGAAAGGCCTCTGCTGCTGCCATCGCCAACGCCGTAGTGGACTTGCAGGAGCCAATCATCCAGTTCACCACCCTCTCTGATCTCTACCTAGAGGTGCACAAGTCAATGGACAATGGCATCATTTTCTCCCCCTGCTTTCTTTTTGACAAAGAAAAAAAAGCTCCTTGGGGGAACCGCAACATCATAAAAAGATCTCCGGAAGGTTGCTCCTTAATCCTCTTGTGAACCTCCTAGTAGAAAATATACTAACCTCCAAACAAAAAGGTGAGAGCTTGCATTGGTCAACTAAGATGGCCATTTGACATTTGAGGGGTTATCAGCTTGGTTGCACCCAACGGTTATGTGGACTTGCGCTATTTTTAGGCCTACTTGCGTTGCGGACCTCAGCAGAATGTTGTATTTCATTAGTTTACTGTTAGGTGAACGTTTCCATTGATCCGCAAGACGTTGGTATGGATATCACGTTTTTGTTGTTTATCAATCCAAACGGATAGTACTTGCAAAACACAAAACATGCCACTACAATTGCTATAGCATGTGCACAGATAAATAAGGTTTGCACCAAAATATTTTATTTTTCTTTAGGATACTCTCTGTCTCATAATACAAGGGTTTCTGGATTAACCTTGTTAACTTGACTATCAATATTGTAAGATTCATAAGATTGATAAAGTATAAATGAAATCGCTAAATTCATTGTGAAATCAATTATCATAATACATAACTCTTTTAAATTAAATACTTTATTTTTATTTGACTAAACCCTAACACCTTTATATTCTGAACTAAACATGGAATCTACAAATGTTGGTATGTGTAAGTGATTCCCACAGCTGATAAGCATGCATAGGCCACTGTCTCTGTTCAAGGATATGAGGAACATTATATTATCAAGATTGGCTCAATAAATTATCGCCATCAACCGTGGCAAGTTTGAGCAAGAATTGAAGCTCAGGCAGGCATGTCCTATAGCAGATAACAAGCCAGACAGACATCCCACACCTATAGCAACAACCAAAAATTACCGAAGTTGGTCAATCGTGCCATCCAAAGGTGTGGCAACGCGTGACCCCGAACCAAATGCACCTTTGGTTGATGAAGCATGGTGTCTCCTGTGTGTGTAATGAATTGGAGGGGCCCTAGAGGTTGATTAGACTTTATAGAGTACTTAAATGCGGCCGAGCTGTCTCCTCCTCGTTCCGGTTTGGCTCGGCATTTTGCCGCTAAACTAACGCCTTCTTCTCTTTGACCTCCCTCTTTAGGCATTTTCAGGTACACCCCGGCCTTATCCGTAATTGCTACTAACGGTGGTGGTCCTTTATGTAAGTTCATCCTCCAATATCTCATCCGGTGATTCTGAAGCGTATCAACTCGCAGATTTGCTCCCCGGTACAGCAGCACAATGCACAACAATGGAACACTGAGCATAAGATTTCCATGTCCAGAATGTATTAATGTCCTGGTACACTGTACAGTGCAACCTCATGGAGTGATATTTAAGCTTATGCACACTGCTAGACTTTAAGGTAGGGAGATCTTGCAAATAATTTTCCACGAAACATAAGTTCCGCTTGGTTGTTAAACAAGAAAAATCAAGGATCACCGCAGAAAATATAAATATATACCTTGAGCTATAGCTAGCCATGTTTGTAATGTTTCTATTGGGTCTAAGCTTTTCCTCTGTTTATCTTATGTTAAGAGGAAAAAAAAAGAAATGTAAACTCCAAAGCTTAAAAATGAATGTGGTTTTCAAGACAAAATTTTATGACTTACTTTTATTACGTATACAATATCTTAATAACTGTTTTAGTTTATTGATATAATATATTGCCATATCATGGTCATATTACCAAGATTCACATTTGTGGAGGCATGCATAAAAATTTATTGCATCTCCACTCTTGAATTTTCAATCGCATTAGCTATTTTCTTATTTCTCTAATTTTAAGGTATTTGATCAGAGGCTATATTATTGCTCTTTCTCGCCATCCTATGACCTTCTATGCTTCCCTTCAATTACAAATGATATTACAATATTTTTCATAGAGTATGATCTACGCTATGGTAGCAATTGGGAAAAAAAGATACACAAGAGACATTTATTACTACATTTATTTGTTTGGAAGAACCAAATAATATGTGGAATCCTTTCCCTATAAATGGCATCCTGAAACAGTATTTAGTGAATACTGTCTCACTGCCATTTGCGGAGTACTCTTGGTACTCTGCTGCACAAAATCTTGTGTTCATGTAACTATGCATTTTGGCCCCAAAAGGCAATAGGTTGATATTTAGCAAATTTCTAAAACGCACCCGGACAAACCGATGAACATATACTAGTACAAGAGTACTAACATGCAAATTCCCTGGACAAATTAACAAGCCAACACCCGCACGCCACCACACCAAAGATGATTAACAAACCCGTAAACAATTCGCAGGTCCGCCTTCTTGAACCGATCCAAGGCTTCGTTTCTCGCACCTCGACGAGGGGCTTATTCGTAAACTCGCCACCACCGCGCATCAAATTTATTGCACTGCTTTGTGCCTCCCTCTCATGGCGTTTATTTAAGTCTCCACCCTCCGCTGCTGAAATTCTTTTTCCTGCATATATCGCGGAATTTTCTGGGTTCTCTCGGGCTTCGCCGCGATCCCATCCTCGCCGGCTCGCGCTTCTCCCGGCGATTCTCCCGGAGCTGCTTGTTTCGGTCGAGGCGGGGGAGAAGAGAATTGCGGTGTCCACCGACACAGAGGTCAGAGCTTCTGATCCTTTCCTTCACTTCGTCTCGTCTCCCTCGCCTTGTGTTCTCGGTCTTCTCCTTCATCCAGCCGGTTGGTGCTGCATGTGAGTGAGGTGTGGAGGAGACTTCCGCCCCCCTGTTTTTCCTTTCGGCTCGTTTGTGTTCTTGATTTCTTCAGAAAGTTTGATCTGAACAATCGGTCTGGAGTTCGATCCTTGTTTTCTTTGGAGTAGCATTTGACAACATCGGTTGATTTCTTTTTTGGTTTTCCGAAACTCGATTAAAGTCACATCTCAAAAAGAGAGAGAAAATAGAATCTTGCTCTTGTTTGCTACTCCTTGGTGTGTTGTTCTTGCCTGCACGTAGTTACTGCACTGGGGTGCACAGTCCTGTGTATTTTCTGGTGTAACCGGTACTTCCTGTGGACCGGCCGGTGCGGCGCAGTTAAAGCCCACTGCTCCCCTGCCACAGCTGGAGTTCCTCCGGTCCCTCAGCCAGCTTCTTGAAACCCTGCGATTTCGATGCTGGGATCGGTGTGCGGCTGCTTGGTTTCGCGCTTGTTTTCCCTGTCAATCCTCCTCCCCTCCTTGATTCTTTCCGTGAGAGGAGAGAAAGAAATCAGGGCGTGCAATTGCTTTGATCCACGGTTTGGTCTTCCTCTCTGGTGGGTGCAGCTTTGTTCCTTTCCTTTCCGTGCCTGTCTTTGACCATCCCCTGCAGCCCCTGCTTCGGCGTGTTTATGGAATGGAAACCTGAAGTTTTGTCTGGCACGGCGTTGTGTAGTGGTGTTATTAGCTTAGCTGTACAAGCGTGTACACATTGAGACAGGCTGACTTTGTTCTGGAAGCGCCTCATGTTTGGTGAGGCCGGCGACGAGATGCAAAGTGAGTAGTAGTAGTTGGGCATACCGGTCGTTGCATCCGCTTTTGCTCTTCAGAGTTTCGTGTTTATCCGAGCTTTATTATGGTTCGCCAGACAGTTTCTTCTTTTGATTTCCTTTTTCTTTCTTCTTCTTTGGGGTGTTGTCCACAAAGGGTGTAAAGTGTCGGGGGCTCTATCTGGACGCTGCGAGACTTTTGCGATCGAGGGAATCTAGTTTTACGCGAAACACGGTGTTTGTTTGTAGATAGATGGGCATCGGCATTAGCACTCGCAGCTTTTTGTCCTCCACTGTGGTGAACGCAAAGCGCACGCAACATTTTTTTTTCTTTGGATCGATTGCTTGAGTATTGACTTCTGATTTTTTTTTTAATATCCCAGCAGGACATAATCTGCACTATTTATCAGAGGCAGCGGCTAAGGCATGGACAGGCCTTGAGGATACTGTGCAAACCATGAAGATAGGTAAGTCATTCTCTACTCCCAGATTTTATCTTGCACTAGATAGTATTCATTCATAGCAGCATTTTCTTAGTTGCAACATTTAAATACAGTTGCATTCTGATTTCAGAGATTCGTAATAGTTAGCCCGGTTTTAGGCAGTGGATCAGGCGCATATGCTGTGAAATGGTAGCTATTGATAGATTGCTATCTGATTCATTCACATTCTCGTTGCAAGTGAACATGGAACAGGCAATGAGGTAACATGCAGATGATCAGCTGGAATCATACGCCCAATAGCGACCCCTTTACTTTCACCAACTTAATTCTCCGTTTGAATGCCTAACTGACAGGCTGATAGCATGACGTGTTGTTCGGCAACATGATTCATAAATATGCGTTGATACATGATGCAATTGCTGAATTCTAGTTCGCCGTACCTACTTTCTTTCTTATTGTGATTTTGAAATTTGCTCTCTGGCAATGGATACGCTGTTAGGTGATTGTGGTGGCCCCTTTCATCATCTTTAATTGGTCCATCTATCAGAGCTCTGTATTAGGATTAGTTGGTTCGTTACCTGGATCATTGTTCCCTTATAATTGTGCCAGATTACACATCGAGTTAGTCAAACATCCTGTAACTCAAAAGCTTGCATATGGCACATATTACGCTCCAGATGCTATATGCCTTATTCATCATAGAACGACCCATTACATCTTGATTTTAGTCGATAACTCAATTCTTTAGGTTAACTTGATTGTGACACAAAAATGATCATCTATTTATATTGAATCTCAATCTTCCTTTTCTTGGTAGGAAGGCTGTCAATTCTAAGTTTCTGTTCTTTCGGACTGCTGTCAAACACCTTAGCTGAGCAAAAAGCCTATTCTCTGTCACCGAAACACCAGGCATTCAAGGAGCTCTTAATTTTTATAGTTTTTAGTCATAGCGTGAAAATAATTTTTCGCAAATAATAAGAGTGACAGCACAACTAACGAAAGAGAAACAACAATTAAACTTAAATGAAGGTCTCTTTTGTTCATTCTATTACATTGATTTCTTTCCATATTAGTCATTGATTGTAATTTTGTACTAATTTAATCATTTTTAGATTGTTGAAAACAAACTATCAATGTTAATTACGGTATATTTGCTGCCTAGTAACCTTTTCCTTCACACTCTTATAGTATGGTCATTAGAGACCCGCCAGGCCGCCATAGTCACGTTTTTCATGAGCTTGCATCCAGTGGTTGTTCTAAATTAGACTGACAGATAGAATGAGAAACTAAGCACATTCTTTTTGCAGATAAAATGGTTGAGCAAACCAATCAATCTGAAAATAACTTTATGAAGATTGAGCGCCAGAATGGTGGCAAAACTGGACATCCACGCATTGAGGAGGGCTCGTATGACAAGGATGTTGTAGAGATCAAACTGCCGGACACTGTTCGTTCTTCTGATTATGGTGGCCATTTTGTCAAGGATGTCTGCATTGATGAAGGGGTTCTTGCTGATCAGAAAACTTCAACAGCAAATGTAGTGGATCAAAAAGTGTCCCCAAGCTTTGATTCTTCAGTGAGAGATATAAACGGCGACCACGGGGAAGGGATAAGATCCGAGTCTACAAAATCTGCACATGAACTTAAATCACAAATAGTTACCCTACCTGCCATGTGTGCCGCTGATGGTAATATTGATGAACCATATTCTTCATGCAAAGCGCATGAACTTGAAGACAACAGTACTGTGTCTGTATTTACCTATTCAAATGATGAGAAATTAAGTACCAAACAACCACTTCACTATGCAAACGGTTGCCAGCAGGTTGTCACGGTCATTTCTGAGGGCCGTGAAAATCAGGAGCCTTTTTTTGATGGAGAAACAACTCATCAGGTATACTACCACTTACAGTATGAATACTTTTGGAATCATCTGTGCTTAACAATGGGGTTTGGTTTTATGCCTGCAGTTTTTTGGCTCAATAAAGGGATTGCGCATATAAATTATTATTTTTTCTTCGTTGCTATATCATTTATTTGTTGGTGCAGGTTTCATCGAGTGCATCTGAGACCAGCAATATCCACAGTGATGTACCAGTAGGATCAGTCGCAAATGAGTTACAAACGGTGATGCCTGAAGTAGGTGCCAGTGCAGAACTTGACAAAGGAGAATCCAATCAAGTTAATCATTACAACCCTTTTATTGCCTATGGATCATTAGACGATATGTGGGAACCTAAGTACTCTTTCCCTACTACTGTGGATGCTGCTTCCATAGCACCCATCTGCCCTGTTGAAAAAACAGATAGTTTCAGCGATCTTGTCAACCGCGATCTGCGGGGATTTGACCCTGTTGCAATTGCTGAACCCATATTCGAAGAGAATATGTCAGATTCTGTAGAAGCAAGCTCGAGTACGTTGGATGTCCAAGCATCAGAAGGGAATAATAATAAGAGAGAAAATCTCACTAATGGGATGAGAACTGATGTGGCACATGGAACTGTTATGGTTGCATCTCTGTCAACTAGCAATGCAGAGCATAGTGATGTCAATAGTGAGGGCCTTCCAAAGTGTGAGATTGATAGTGCCCAAGATATACATGATTTTAACCCAAGAGATGTGGAAGTCGGCACAAAAAGAAGCGGGGACAACACAGATATTAATAGTTCAACTCTTGTGCAAACAGAATCTGTGCTTCAACAGAATGGACATGATAGCGCAAAAGTGACAGCACAATCTGTTCTTCGCAATCCCTTTGAGTCAAGCTTCTCTGGGCCTAGCATTACATCAGGTCCACTAACGCCCTCTGGTCACATACCTTATTCTGGCAACATTTCTCTTCGATCAGAAAGTAGTACAACAAGTGCTCGGTCCTTCGCGTTTCCAGTGTAAGTGAAAACTATCTGATTGCATTTTATCATGGTAGTATTGCTGCCCTGGATTATTGTTGCTTTATTCTCTTAAGCAACCTGATTGTTTCACTTTTTTCCCATGTTGGTGATGGTGAATAAGTTCTATCTTGTACACCACTAGTGCCGTGTGCTCTATTGCTTTCATCCTTTGAAAGGAAAGGTCTGTCTTTGTCAACTCACCATACTACGGCAAAGCGAGCCATTGCAATTTGTAGGGCTTTCTTTCTTACGCGTTTCCTAAAGAAATGGGCTCTCCAGTATCCTATTGACAACATACTATTCTTCTGAAGCATGCTTAGCATTTCATTGTTCAATATTTTGTTCCATAATATGAAGGATGGACTTTTAGAAGGGATTTACTATTTAGGAACTATAACTGAATGCAACCCATTGGCATGCAATTTTGCTATTTTGTTGTACATAATTACGATGAATCTGCCCGCTGTCTTTTAGTTTAACATAAATTTGCCAATGGAAATTGTCTATCTGCATTGCAATTTCCAAGTACCGGCAATAGAAACCCTCTTGTTAGTGAATACTCATGTATACCATATTTTGAGATGAGCCACATAGGAAGGGTCACTCTAGACTCTGCCATACTATCGGTTATATATCCCAATCGCAGCAACTCTATTTATCGGTGTATGGTAAAAAATTCAAATTCTCGTGGCTAAGGAACATCGGTGAGACAGGGATACTATTTCCTTGATGCTACTTGAAGTTAAAGTTTCTCGTCATTTGGGCCAATCAGTTGGACATTCTTAACATCTGTTAATCTTTACATGAATCTAACTTATTGAGCACCATTCTTTTCTTTCTGGTTCATAGACTGCAAAATGAGTGGAATAGCAGCCCCGTGAAGATGGCGAAGGCTGACCGCAGGCGCTTGAGGGGAGACCGAGGCTGGAGTTACAGAATCCTCTGTTGCTGTAAATTCTGAATGTGTTTACCCTGCATTATTTCTGTTTGAGCCCTTCATGTCGCGCTTGAGCCCTTGGTAGTCCATGTTAAATTCATTCAAATTAATATTTCTCCCTCCCTCCCTCCCTCTTTCTGTCTATCCCCCATGTCCTGCTTTTTTATTTATCAATAGCAGGTTAATGGTTTGTCGGATTCGGTAGTGGCTTGTAATTTGCACTTTGAGTGAGGAATGAAGGTATAGCTTTGATATAGCATCTTATGTTACTTGTATTTTTTATTATCCGTAGAATCTAGATGGCTGCTTACTGGAGCCGTCTTGCTCTGCTGGGGATTATGTTCGTCAATCGCCATGGTCCTTATGTGTGAGCAAGCAACAGAATAACATGACAGTATTGGTACAAAATACTGAATACATATGTAAATTACAAAAATCTGTGGTATAACATGCATATGGCATGAACAGATCTGCAAACCTGATAGGCTTTGATACTGATGCACAAACCTATATATATGGTACAAGGTAGCTTAGCCTCAAGCATGAACATCCAAGTACAAAATTGCCCAGTTGCGCATGAACCTCTCATGCTCTTGCAATCTGAGCTCAGCAAGATATCCAGCTTGGAGGCGTAGCAACATTGTTCAGCTGGGACTAGCAACTAAAGCCTAAAGGAGCAACTAGCTAGCTCTATCTATGTACCTAACTGGTATGTCCAAGCTATCTGTCTATGGCTCCTCCTGCAACGGCATACCGTTGTTGATCGGCCGGCGACGGCTCGCCCTCGACGCGTAGTCCTTCCTGAGCATGTCGTATATCTCAGTTGCCGGGTCCGTGTGCTTCCCCGCGGCGCGCATTTCCACTGTCTGTGGCCGTGGGCCAGCCGGCCGGCTAGCAGCTGCTGCTGATGATGATTCAGCCAAGCCCTGAAAATGAGCAAACGTGGAAAAGAGTTAAAAAAAGTTATAAATATACAAATGCAGAGCGTTGTTTATAGAGGCCATGAGAGCGCCGGTCGAGAGTGCACGTGAGACCTTTTGTTGCATCTGCGACCCTTTCGTCTTGTGATGGCTCACATCACCCTTTTCTGCATAGTCTGCGTAGTAGAATAAAGGATTAATTCCAGTCAAAAAATAATAAAGGATTAATTTTATCAGACAATTTTTTTCGAAGTGTATATGTTGTTTTTTTTTTTTTTTGTGATGAACTTCTTATCAGACATCGGTTTTAGCCTCTAATTGAGCTCTGGTGCAGTGGGAAACAACAGTATGTTCACATTAGAACGGTATATATGCACCTTTTTTACCTCCTTTCACTCCCATGACTTCAGCTTCATCCACGTTCCCCCCACCAAGCTTCCGCCCTTCAAATCCTTTCTTCACACTGAAATTATCGGCCGAACCCATGGCTGGCTCCTTAGCGAGGTCCTGCGCACAATTGATCAAAATATTCAGACAAGTTCAGGATTATCTATCTAATACTCAGAGTATATTGTATGAATGCTGAGTAGATTGGACGTTGTCACTGACCTCCCTGTTATTCAGGCCATTGTTCATCTTTAGCACCGCAACTGCAAGTTCAGTCAAGAATCGCTTAACAACGGATCAAGGCAAATCCCAAGTACTGCAACTGCAAATATTTTACAAGAACTCACCATGGCGAGCACAAGCAACCGGGAGGCGATGAGCGAGCAAGGAGATGAACAGAGCAGCTACAAGGAGACTATATGTTCGACAACCCATGGTGCCAGCTTCGCCTGCCTCTTAATTCGTGCGAGTGTTGTATGTTGTGTGGTATGCTCTGAAATGCTTTTACTTGCGAACTAGGAAGGTGTTTGAACTTTGAAGAGAAGAGAGGAGGCAGGATGGGCTTGTTGTCCTTTTATAGAGAAAGAAAGCAATGCAAATACTAGGGATTACAGCTAGCTTAGGGA
The DNA here is from genome assembly GCA_007726485.1 of Eragrostis curvula. Taxonomy (NCBI): domain Eukaryota; kingdom Viridiplantae; phylum Streptophyta; class Magnoliopsida; order Poales; family Poaceae; genus Eragrostis; species Eragrostis curvula. The sequence continues at coordinate 7,127,747 of RWGY01000031.1, forward strand.
TGGATGATATGCAGTCAAAGCTACTAGCAAAGTGAGAGAAGACCTGAGAATATCTGTTCCAACCGTACCCCCGTGTCAGTTTTCTTTAACAAACCCTAGGAATTGTTTAAGTACTGGTCCTGATCATGCCTGGAGGTAGCAAGCCAAGGATCCTAGAGATTATGATATGCTCTGCACTTCTCCGTTACTTTTTGAACATATGTACGTACTCCGACATATTGTCTTAACTGGACTTTTATGTTCAAAAAAGAGAATCTCTGGAAGATATATCACTCAAGAGTTGACAATATCACATCATATCCTTCATCCCAAAAAAGTGAGATGAAGTGCAATATACCCTCATATTCAGAGACCAGTGGATTTATACATTTTAGAGTTCTAGTGGATTTATACATGCATGTGATTTCTTGAAAAGTCAAAACTGATAGCATCATTTGTTGAGATGTGAAAGCTCGGCAGCCAGAAATACTCAAGGCTACCAGCTGGCCAGAAATACTCAAAGTACACGTACAACGTGTGAACATCATCTTTCGAGATTCCCAGCAGTACTGCATGTCCAAGCTTGAACGACCTACGCGGCGTTCTTTGATCGCGTCGCTGAACCCGAGAACAGGCGGCAATGGGCTCGGTGGCTTGTTTACAAGCTTCCATGCTCGCGGCCGGCGAATCCAGTTGCGCCGGCCGGACTCTTCCCGTCGGCCAATGTCACCGCCACTCTGGCATGTGTGAGCTCTCCGAGATGCAAATGTCGGGAACTCGGAATCAGTCGGCACTGGTCGGTAGTACACTCATTCTACATGGACGTCATGCATCGAAAAGGCTGTTTGTGCTTTTGATGTGTGCGTCCGGATAGGATCATAGGACCGGCCGGTGCACCTTGGATTCAGTCCGCGATTGGTTCGAAGCTTATGTACGGTCGAGTACTCTAGTCAGTTTGTCCTGATCGAGAAGATAGTAATGCCGAGTGTTATATTAAGGTTTTGTCGCCAATGATCTAGATGCATTGGATGAAGAAGTGGTCATGCAAGTAATATTCAGCTTGTTCGCCTGGCAATTTAGTAGCTACAATGTTTCAGTTATTTTTTCAACAGCCGCTACAGTAAAACAGTTGTAGAACAGTTTGCCAAACAGGCCGATTAGCCATGCTCGGGCAGCTAATTAACCATGGTTTTTACCGAACAGCAGCTCAAGTTACTCAACATTTACCTTCGTCTTTCCTCTACCCTTGCTGGTGCCCTGGCCTTGCAGTCTCACGTTTGTGGTGGGATAGGAGCCTTGGCGGCCAGTGCGTGGCGAGAGCACGAGGGCGTGCTGCCCGAGCCGGAGTCCCTTGTGCGGCGTGGTGGGTGGCTTTTGGGAGCCGAGCTCGCTGCCTGCACCCACCAGGCCGACGAAAACAGCAAGCAGACCTCAGCTCAGTCCGGCGACAGCCACGTGCCGCTCATCGTACGACGCGACCGCCAATCCCCTCGCCGTCAAAAAAACTACGCGCCCTCGGTTAAAACGGAATCCCGGCATGCACCAAGTGGAGCTGCTTCGCCACGCCGCCTGCTCTTCCTTTTTTAATCCCACCAACACGCTGTCCGTAAATCAAACTTTTAACCTGGCTTGAACAGGCGGCGTGTTCGTTAATATTCAGAGTCCAAGCGTGGTAGGTTCGGTTCACCCGGCTCCGTCGTGAGGCAGCTGTGACAAAGTTTCAAAGCCGCAGTCGTGGCTGCAGGAGCCGCAGTGGAGATGCCGCATGTCATCGAAGCACCTGGCCTGGCTCGGCTAGGCGGCAGGTGTTACTAGTAGGTATTTTAACCCTGAGTGAGCGGTAGCAAGCAAGGACGTCGACGCTAATTAGGCCCCAATGCAAGAGGATCTCACTTAGGATTCTAACTACTATCTGATCGTGTCAATATCTAAAAGAACTGATCGTGTCATTGACAGCGGCACGGTGCAGTCTGACTCTCTGAAGATTACGCAGACATGGAGCGCATGCTAAGTTGGACCGGCTGGCCGCTCCAAACTCTGATGATTCACTGAACATCGTGTCACGGATACATAAGCCTCCTCGCCTTGCTACTTGGGCCGCCCCTGCCACTAAATGCGTTTCTCATACTGGGCCACGGCAGGCCACAGAGCCCATCTCGACGTATAGTGTATGATGCGATGTCATATACTATCTATATTAATTGCTCAAAAACAAATATACTATCTATATCCTACGCGTCTCAAAAAAAAAAACACTATATCCTACATAATTTGCATTTGCATCTACTAGCATTTTGTGTATGATGTCATCCACTATCCTACAAACGAAAGAGAGAGAGAGAGAGAGAGAGAGAGAGAGAGAGAGATAATTCCATTAAAGGGTGAATTGAACCAATCCAAATAGTTTGAGGCAGTTAATCGGACAAAGATTTATCCAGGAGATTAAAGTGAACACTGTATAAAGTGTGACGCCGAGCTATGGGCTCAGGGTGGCGCCAAAAAGCTAGGTCGTTTGTGTTGGGAGTACTCAACTTAGGAGTGGTGCCGGGTTGTAAATCGCGGCTTCAAGCTGCTGTGTTGCGTTCGACTAAGATCGCGTTGTAAACTCTCAAACGCTAGCACTCTTCGTCTTGATACAACGATACGCAGCTCTCCTGCGTATTTGAGAGAAAAAAAGAGAACAACGTGGATACTTTGGTAGTAAAATGGATTGTCTCCTTTAGGGCATTTTGCTTCAGCACTCACCAAATACACTATCTTGATGCTTCACAGAACTTGACGACACAACTTTTGCAATAAGTGGCGTTAGACATCCAAACATAGTCAATTCCCACATATATCAAATTCTTCCAAAGGTGCAGGCATAATATCTGATCTTGTTCTGAACAACTGGTGTGGTATCTCATGACATGAAGAACATGTTATAGTCTCATTATTTAACGTTTATTAGGCTACCTTTGTGTGTCTAATCCTTTCTGATAAAAAGAGATAGAAAAATACCAACCAAAGGCATCATATGTGCATCATAGTTTAGTACCTCAAGAACATGTATATATGTTGGATTTTCAATAACACAAATAAAAAAATTTGAAAGTTAAGTTAACTCAAGAGAACATGGAATTTAGAAAAGAGGTATCCTCATAAAGGAGAACATGGAAATTTAGAAAAGAGAATGAGTCTGTAAGTCTACAACTTTGTTTATTGCATCAGTAAATCAAGTGTAGCAAATCCAGCACAACACTGATGGTGTTCTCTTTGGTGACATTTAATGCGTCATGGTTGAAAGAACATCTATCAAATGTAATAAACCAGGAAGCGACTGTAATAAACCAGGAGTATCACTTAGCAAGTAACCTGGCTGCACTCAGCCCACACTTCTTCAGCATGCTTTCATTACCGTAAACATTCCATTAGGTCTAGGTGCAGAACAAGGTGTCTCGGGACAAACTAATGCGGGTGGGGTGACTCAAATTCAACACAAATCTTATCTTATATTTACTAATTGGAGGTTTCTTTTGGAGCCCTCACGTTAATCGGAGGAAAATCTTCTAAATTCTCATTCTAGCCATTGATTAGGTCGTGATAACAAAAATAGCCATTGGATCTAATTTGTCTTTTAATTACCCATCTATGTCATTATGAGAGGAAAAAAATACCGATCCTATTCTCCTCACGACTCTCTCTAGCTGATTCTATTCTCCTGATCTCGACCTCTCTCTGTAACCTGTAGCCCTAGCGCCGCCACCAAAACAAAAGACCTATCATCATGACGGTGAACTCCAAAGAAGAACCGTGGAACTCGGACGGCAAGTCGTAGAGGACTAATGAAATCTCTGTCGCGGCCAGACGCTCGGTAAACTGCGAACCAACACAGGAATCAGGGGCGGCAACAAGTCGTGGAGGACTAATGAAATCCCTACCGCGGCCAGACGCTCGGTAAACTGCGAACCAACACAGGAATCAGGGGCGGCAATCACAACGTACGGCAGCGGCGGCTACCGTTCCTGCCACGATACCTTGCTGGATAATCATGCCGTCGGATCTGCCGGTGCTCAGTAGCTACTTCCTTACCATCATGCCCCTAAATTGCTGCCGCATGGCCTCCAAATTTTTTGTTGTTGTCCATGGGTATGCAAAAATGCGATGGCAAGACGAAGATGAGTAGGAATAGGACGATTGAGAAAAGAAGATATCGGACAGGCATGTAGTTGATGCAAACGAAAAAGGTTTTCCTTGCCTTCTATACAATCCATAGATATATTATTAGTTTTAAGTTTGATAAAAAAGATCAGAGCATAGATGTTGTTTCAGCCAGATTATTAATCAAGTAATCTGTTTCAGAAACAGAATCCATGTTCGAGTTGCAAAGGTAAAAATGAAGAATATTGGGATAAGCATATATGTCAAGCATGCCAGAGTGGGAGAAAGGAATATTTTTTCACATAAATCTGCTGGAAGATTATGCATGTTACATCACATATAAGCAAACCATAAGGCTTGACTTACTTCATCAGAAGAGCTGCCTTCCTAATTATTACCCACAAAAAGTTAAGACAGACTAGAGTCTTTTTTTTAACCGAGCTCATCAGAAGTACATACAGTCAGCCAAAGTTGAATAGGAATTTGTTGGATGCATAAGAAGAAATCACTTGACAAAGAGGACATCGTGTTAACGGGGACAAGAGCTACGTGTTCATGTTACAAAAACATGAAGATTGATCAAGTCCATTGTGAAGAAGCTGGGAAAGGTATCTTCTACTAAAGACTGAGATGTGGCTGCTGTTTGTCATTAGATCAAATATAACTAGCTTTACAACAGCACATTACTTTGGTGTCTATTAAAGAATTTCGTTTAGAACAGAACAACAAAGTTATATATACTCATGCATTGATCCCAATCAGATCCTTTTATTTGTATTTCTCCTCGACATATGTGAACAGTTTACTATGTATGGAACAAAATATTTTCTCGGTTCCTGTAGAAATTGAGTTATTTTCCCTGAGATTTTTCTACATATATTTAAAGTTACAGAGTCAGTCCTCGTATATGCTGATCATGAGTTTTTTTTTTTTTTTTTTGTAATTCATAAGTAGTGTTTTGAGCATGATCAAAGCCAAACAAGATATGCCCATGCATGAATTGTTAAAATTACTTCAATAATTAAATTGATGAAGATTTAAAGCTCTCCCAACATGTTGAGTGCGTAAAACTTTGCATAATACAAAGCTATATTGAAAGAGTCAGTTTACTATCTGTAAACCAAAAGCTACTTAAATTAATCTAGCCCATGCAGTTTCTCCTCGTTTTTATCCATAATAATTATGGACTACCTATTACCCATTCGTAATAAGCATGGAGTAAAATTAATCTCTACATCTTATCATCTATCACATGCCTGAAGTTCAATTAATACTTTAGACACATAATGAAGTCGCTAGCCCCGTGCAGATGCACGGGTTGATAGGCTAGTTACATCAAAGGCTAGTGCCAAGGGTGAGAAAAAAGCTGCAATTCAAGATGTTCCTGAAATATATATATAGAAAAACTCAACCGGTGAGTGTAAGACTGTTGCCACGGTTTATTTTTGATTAAGAAATCCAATCTTGTCTGGTCAAGAAAACCCCTTAGATTGCTGAAGAAGGATTTTTTTTTAATTAATTCCACAAATTGGGCACACCAGAATTTGAACTTTGGTGGGAAGCCTCACCACATGAGATACTAACCAAATGAGTTGTTGTCAGGTTGTGCTGTTCCTGAGATGCTAATGCCGAAAGTCATGGTTCAATTACAAAGGCTTATACCGAAGGAGTGACAAGAGGTCGATCATTTGGGTTGTTTACTTGATATTGGGAGTTACAAAGCACGTGGACATGAAATTTAATAGCGTAGCTCGTTTACAAGTTTTAGTCCTTGATCCCGCTTTGATACTGCAGCTTGTTGATCTCGCGATTGGTGACTACAATTGAACTAGGTACTGGTCAAAATTTGTTACCAAAACTAGATATTTGCAGTCAAAGATGGTGTCTTACTTTCGAATTTGAGTGCTTATTTGGTCGCTATTTTCTCTTCTTTATGATAAACCGTCTAGTTCTTTCTATGTTGGATTTTTTTTAGTAACTTCATCGATGAAAACCCGGAGGTAGTAGAACGTAGCACATCGAAAGTAAACATTCATTCCCCATCAATTCAATCTTGTTAAAAGTCTGCGAAAATCCAACTTTATTCTGAAACAATCTAGAACACTGCGTGGGTGCATTTGTTCAGAAATGGAGGTGCATGCGACGGCGCCCCGGAATGGTCACTTCGAGGGACCATGCACGACACACACAAATTCTTGCACCGGTCGGCCTCATCAGTCTTTGAAGATCCCCATGGACGGGTTCACGGCGACGGAGATGCCGCCGTCGACAAGCAGGTTGTGCCCGCTGATGTGCAGCGCGTCGTCGCTGGCTAGGAACAGCACGGCGGTGGCGATGTCGTCCGCCCGCCTGAGGCCGCCGCCAACGTCTCGGAGAACGTCCTGGCCAGCCCATGTCACTTGTTGTTTGAAATTCAACCCTATAACATGTTTAATCGTAGATACGGACCCGCCTATAAAATATTGTTTGCAAAAACGTTTTTGACCAGTCAAAAAAACCTATAAATAAGGTGAAATATCTGGTGCACAACAAGTGCACATTTGCAAATCATTGAGGTCGTGCACACCTCAAATCGTTAGTGATCGACGGCCGGAAGGAACGGGGCTAGAAGGACAACCTTTCGGGGACAGAGGAAGTATGTACGTTTCCCGAATGTGTAAGCGTTCTTACTTCCTTGCAGAGACGGGGCGTCCTGCCATGGCTGCCTCTATCGCAGCCTGTGTTAATTCTGCTGCGAGCGTACGGGGTTCTTGCAGCTTTGCTGCTTGTGCATGAATTTTCTGATTACTGGTTTCTGGTGGTAGGGGTGGACGCGAGGATTCGAGGCCCCCCATCTTGGGCAGAGTCTTTCGAAAACCTGCGTTGTGTGCGATTCCTACGTGCGGTCATTTCATTGTCTACGCACTCTGAAGGCCTCCTTGGTCATTTGGATGTAGTAGTACATACACAATCGGCAACACGCAACATGGTTTGATTGCTGGATCACCTTCCACCACTATGTAAGAAAGGCTAATACCAGACACCGGAACTCGGCCATCGAGTGACAAACGCGGCACCGGCACAGCCGCGCAGGGGCATGGCATCGCTCATAGCGGCAACATGTCTCATCACGAACTCATCGTGGCATATCTCCAATGGCGATATCAGAACCTCAATCAGAATTTTGCATAGGGTCTTGGAATTTTCCGGGACAACCCTGTATTTAATAATAAGAAAATCCCATGCCCACGATCGATGCTAGGTGGAACAATACCACATGAAAAATTAAGAAGAAAAAATAGACACAAGTGAACTTTATGTGCACGTTGAAAAATGAGGAAGGCATGTGAGCTTTATTCCTCTCAATGTGGTAGTAGCACACAATTCAACGTTTTTTCATGGCTAAGAGCGTCCTCAAAGATTGACTCTAAGCTGATTTAAACATAGAGCCTGCTAGCTTTTATTCAAGAGTTAGTCTCTAAAAAAAATGAATTCCATCAAAAAAGAGCCCACAGGGCAAAGATGGTTTTTTGGTTGATAGCCATCTAGTATCCTCCAGGGCATCAATTCCATCCAAAAGGAGAAGCATGAACATCACACTTCAAAAAGAGTCCACAGGGCAAAGATGGTTCTTTGGTCGATAGCCATCGCATCAAGAGAAGCTTCAAAGAACGCCTTGCAGTGAGTTAGAAAACTAAATGATTGATCTCTTATTTGGAAAATGATCTGTTTGAAAATGAACTAGTATGCCTGCCTGCGCATTTTGCGCGGCTTGAGTTGATTGTTTTCACATCGATAATAATATAATTTTATAAACTTGTATGTAGGTATTTTATAATATTTTGTAATAAATTTTTATATGCTCTCTCCTACGGTCGAATCCCTCGCCTGCTCATAACGATGATCACCTAGTTGTCACCTTGATTTGTTGTCCGACTCACTTGTTTATTTGGTACTTCTGCCAACTCGTTATCCGTCCCGCTTACTTGTCGCCCACTCCTATAAGGACTACTACCTTCACGCGTCACCTTCCCCTCTCGCCTTTTTACTGGTAGGTTGGTCATATTGTTGTTCAGATTGCCTGCTCGTCGCCCTCTGCTCTTCCCGTCCTCCTTTCTAACTTGATTTTCGGTTCTCATTCATCCTTATTGTCGACTATAAGCTATGACCGCCACGCGCTACCTCTTTCGCACACCCACTTATTTATCATGCCATTGGCTGGTCATCGTCATAGTTTTTTTTTTCAACTTGCTTACTAATCACGTTATAATTTAGTTATTTTAAAATCATAATGAATTGATGGGTAGATTAGAAATAAAAAATCATAGATCTTCTATAACCCCAATTTAGTTATTTTTTGAACTTATAATGACATGACGGGTAATTTACAAATAGGTGTTAAAGTGTATTTTTGGTTATTTTTTTATTTTTTCGAATTTAGCTATTTTTTACTCATAATAGCGTGGTGGGTAATTTAGAAATAGGTGTGAGAGGTATTTTTAGCTATTTTTTATTATTCCGAATTTAGAAATTTTATAAATATTTGTAGGGAGGTTTGTGACTAATTGTTTCATAATGGCAGTGGTGGGTAGTTTTTCTTCTTATTTTCTCGGATTAACGTGGGAATTTCTAGCATTTTAGAGCGAACATGGTGGCTCATTTTTCATAATGGTAGTGGTGAGTAATTTTTTCTTTTTATTTTCTCAAATTAAAATAAAAATTTAATTTTTAACATTTTAAAGTGAACGTGGTGGCTCCTTTTTCTCCTCAATTATATACATAATAGAAGATTCCAATTACCAAGGCGTACAGCCGAATTCACTTGTTTTTCCTTCGAGTGCTATTACTATACGGGCTCAAAGCCCATGGCACGACGGTCTGTTTTTAACTGTGGCGGGTGGGCTTTCAGCCCATTATACATGCTGTTGCCCTGTGGGCCGTCATATAGCGCAACCCTCGCCGCTGCACTTCCCTCTTCCGCCGCCGCCGCTGTCCATTGCCGGATACACCATTGCGGCCGGCCGCTGCCTGCGTCGCCTCTGCCTTCCCTCTTCGAAGTTCCGCACTCCGAGCACCGGCAGGGCAAGGCTGCTACAGCGCCCGGGCCATGGGGCGACCAAAGGGCGGCGCGGCGTCCTCCTCCTCGAAGAAGCAGAAGGCGAAGCCGAAGCAGCGCGGCGGCGTCGACTTCAAGGTAACCTAATCCCTCCCATCAGTTCTCTCCTCCGTACGATCCCCCAGCTCGACGCTCACCGTGTTAAGCCTTTTCCGGCGGTCGCAGAAATACAAGCACAAGGTCGGGCGTAAGCTGCCGCCGCCGAAGAATGCCACCAACACGGAGATCAAGTCCAAAGGTGCGGCGGCCTTCCTTTTCGCTTCCCTAATTATCCTGCCGCTTCGAGGTGCGCAGTTTTTTTTTTATTTCTTTTGTCTTTGAGCAGCGATCGTGCTGCCGGAGCAGAGCATGGCCTCGGAGAGGTCGGGCATGGCTGTGAACAAGCGCGGGCTCACGCTGCGGGAGCTCCTGCAGCAGACGGGACACTACAATGCTAATGTGCGGCGAGGTGAGCTTCCTCTAGTATAACTCCGCTTGACAATTCACCAGATAAAACAGTCAAGCTGGCCTCCTTGCGTTCATAATTATAATGCTAACTGGAAATATGATGTTCTGTGTTATCACTGAAGCTGCACTGAACGGGATAAAGGACATTATTGTTAAGCACCCAGCTGAGCTTAAACTGCACAAGGTTGCTATAATTGAGAAGCTGCAGGAAAGGATATCTGACTCTGACAAGGTGGTCCGTGAGTCATTGTACAGTTTACTGCAGTCAATGATAATCCCATCTTTGAAAGAGGTATCCGTCATTCTGTCCCCTTTTGCTAATAACACTTGAGCATACAAAGATATGACATATTTTCCAATTTCCATGCAACCTCTGATCAGCCCAAGTGTTCCTAATTGCAGGACAACGCAATCTCTACGCGGAGTACACTATTTCTGCTGATGGCCAATATTTTGAATGGAATGACCCATCTATCTTTGGATATTCAGTTAATGGCTTTCAGGTTTTTGGAGCTTGTGGTTCTTAATTTTCCATCCTCCTTTCCTAGTTATGCTGAACAGGCAAGTCGGCTGCTTCCATGTTTGGTGTATGGAGTTTTGAAATGCTTCTATTGTCCTGAGTAAAACTATTTTGTTGGGAGATTTATTGTGTTGCTTAATAAATTTCATTCTATTTCTGAAATTTTCGTATTTACTAGGGAACTTGTCCATAGCTACCAGAACTTGTTTAGTGGTTCAGCCTTCATCAAGTAATTTTATTTACTAGGGAACTGCTTCTAGGTCTTGCTAGGTATTGACATCTGGTTGACTATATTCATTACTAAGTTTAGTTTCATTTTCATTTCTTCTGACAGGCCTTCGACAATTTCATTGCTGTACTGAGCAATGACAGAATCCAGCTACATGATAGGAATAAACTTAACAGTGTCCTTAGTGGGCTTGGGCACTGTCTTTCCTTAGTTGCTAAAGCGACAAACAACAATGATACATCAAATAGACAGGTTCGTACGTGGATTGATCTATGATATTTTACTTGGAAAATTTTGTCCTGTCTAGAGCTATGATGAGGGACTTGGTTGAATAGAAAATATACATGATCTTGAATTCATAACCTCGTGTCAACCATTTTCTAAATATACATAAGTAATCAAAGCCTTTGCCCACTACCTACAGGTTCGAAAACTATCTGCAAGAGAACTTTGGAAATCTACCACTGATGAAGGTAACCCAGGAGGCAGTTAACTCTTTTACACTTTCGCCTTTCCTTTGCTTTATAGCCCGCTATGCAATTTGTGTGGCTGCACCATCTTAATGGACAATAGATATTGCATGTGAGTTTGCTTATTAATACACTACATATAGCTCGAGGGGAAGTGTACAGACTGCTAAAAGTTAGCAATGTACTTTACATTGTGCTTTAGCTTGCTGGCCTTCCTGAAACAAAGGATAGTAGAATGTTAAAAGTTAGTAGCTCTAGCTAGCTAGTGCATGGATCTGACAGAGTAACACTTCTTTTTTCGTTCTTATGGTTGGATTGATCAGTATTTAGTCAGGATTCAGTGTAGTTAAGATACTGAATGGAAGTTGGGGTGGTTCGAATTCAGAATGCAAAGAAACTTAAAAACAATTAATAGACAGATGAGACCCTTGAGGACCATATTATAAACTACTGTTGCCACCTTTCTGGTCCCTTTTCTTTCCTCTGTAAGTCTCTTTGTAGATTCAGATTGTACCTTATTTAGTGGTTATATACGCTTCTGTTTGTTCACTCTATTATTGTTGTCTTCTTCTACACTGTAGGAGCATTTGCGATGTCCAATTTGTTAGCAAAGCTTCAGAACCTTGTCCAAATCCTCATTAGCTCTATAGAGGTTTCAGCTTCAGATATATGTGCAAAGTCATCCATTGATGCTCCATCAAGTGAAGCTTTGTTATCAGCTCTTCATTGTCTGGATCTAATATGTAGGATATTTATTCATGAGGTGAAGAAACCTCATTTGAATTTTTCGATGTCCAAAACTCAGTTTGATCTTGACTGGTTGAGAAGTTCCTTATTGGTTCATCTAAAGAATTTGTGGGGAGTGAAGCGTTTGTTTCGTGAAAAGGTACAAGAGTCTTCTGGCTTGATATTATTACCATGTTACTGTGTTACTGGTTCATTGATTAACTTCCTTTTTTGATAAATAGGGAAACATGGTAGGGTTTGATTTGCTAGCATTTAAAGTGACCATAACAAACTGATGAAGTTATCCAGCATTCCAGCATATTTTAATCAGGATGCAATGATATTGCTTTGCTGTAGAATAGATGTACATTTTGATTGAACTCAGGAACTACTATGTATGTATGATGAATGTGGAACCAGGTGTTGAAGCTAGTGCCTGTGTTGTGTTATTGGTTTGCTGTATTTTGTGTATGCTTGAGTTGAATCAAGCTGGCAATTTTATTCATCTTGAATGCATATGCACATTTTTTAGGGGCTCGGTTTTGAGTTTGAGCATTTTTTTTATGTTTGCTTTTGTACTTGTGAGTGGTGATGATAGTATCTATAAAGAAGATGGGTAACCTGAATTCGCTATTCAATACACTTTTGACTGCAATTTGTTGCTGATGATTTGTTTTGGATATAGAGTTAGCTTTACGGGTCAATATCTTTGCTTCGTCCTGTTCCAGACTTTTATTTCTGTATTATTTAAGACAAAATTCTGGTTTTGGAATATCTTTTGCAAACAACATACCAGTTCTTATTACAACATTCTGTTTCTCATGGCAGGGAGATGACAAAATTTTCATTTTCAATATCAAGATTGCTGAAATCATTTTGTTCACGGGTGCATGGATAGATAGCTCAATGTTTCCAGCCGAAGAATTTTGCCAGTTTGTATCTTCTCTACTCACAAAGGTTGTTCATTTCTTGTCAGTTCATTAATTGATTTTGCCAGTGCATTATGTCTTTGTAGAGTCATTTATTTTGCCTGCTCCTGAATACTATTGACATGTTATTGATGAGAATTACCTATTTACAATTGAGCATCTTCTTGTTTCATCAGGCAAAAACACTTCGCAATAAGGATCTCATGGAAATGTATATGAGCCCACTTATAACTTGCATACCGGATCTTATATCTAATGCTCCAGATGACTCAAAAGGATATTTACTGGAGGTATTTTGTTTATTTTCTTTTCAATGTATGAAATGTTTATGTTATTACATTGGTATTTTATTCAACTGCAGGCATTTACGGATGCTTTTAGAGATTGCAAGGTGGACAGCAAGCTAATATTTCCATATTTGGATGCTGTGGGTGAAATGCTGCTTCATGTAAGTGCCTTTATTGGGCACTACGCTAAAGTACCATGCATGTTTAGTATTACTTCATCTCTATGTAGTTTTATGGCGTTCTGGACAAGAATCCATTGAAATTTGAAACATATATGGATCATAGACAGAATCACTGACATGTTGAAAGTACAAATAGTTCTTCCAAAATGTCAAACTTTTATACATATACAAGAGTTAGAAGTAGAGTCTGGTGGAGGGCATGCTTAATGAAAATCACCGAACTGTTGATGGCATGCAAGTTAAATCTGATCCAGAGAATCACACAAACATTTTGATTCAGAAGTCATTCTATGAAATTTAATTCAAAAATAAGTATCACTAGAACGTCTCGGTACACACAAAAAAATCTTTGTGGATCCTGACATATGACGTTCAATGCCTTCTACGTGTAGAGTTATGACTATTATGGCGCTTGGATACATGAGCTACCCGGAATTTTACTGCACTCAATCGATAAAGCCCCTTCAGTTACAAAGGTTTGCTTTAGGTTTTGTTATTCGTTAAGAACTGCTATGTTTGTTATTCGGTATAGAGTTGGTACACTCAGGTTGAGCATGTTAAATATTGTCACCGACTTGTTTATGGCGTTTGTGTTCTTTTAGGTTGTTTTGGAGCTTCTTCTACGGGTTGGACAGTACTTCCCTACAATGGATTGTGAAAATCTGCGCGCCTTAATAAAGCTCTTTGGTGTTAAATGTAAGACAAGGATAATCAAGTTATCTGTGTATTTGTTTAGACATTCGCTTATTTTGAAATGTTTTTTTTTCCCTCTTGCTGACAGCGCCATCAGGAACGGTGGAGCTTGGTCCTTTTGTTAACCTAAGTCGTGACTGCCAAGAACTTGCCATCTCATGCCTTTATTACTTCCCCAGTCTACTCCCGGACATAATCGAATCATTAGCTTCATGTTGCTTAAGTATGCTTTTTCGCTTAATTAATCGCTGCTTTACAGTACAGCGGTATAGCTACTTTCCCCACTAAGATTTCTCTGCATTTCATTAAACCTATGAAATTCAGGTGACGTGCTGGAACCATTCATATTGTTCAGGGTTGTTGAGATCCTACAGTCTATATACAAGGCTGGGCATTTACAGATAACAGAGCAACTCAGTTTCTTGTCGCTGCTAATGGCAAGATTCAAAGTTCATCCTGGTAATTACCTGGCTGTCTCTTCGCATTTGCAGCTATTTGCTACTAGAATAGTTTGCTCTCGACTGATCTGTTACTTTTTCTGAAGTCTGGCCCTTGTATAATGTTTTTTATTCTTTATTTATTTATTTATTTTTGACTTCTGAGTCTTTCTTCTCAGACAGCTGTATTTTACTTTGTGAAACCAGGGAATTTATTTGCTCCAGAAGATCCTAGTAAGGTTGCAAATTGGGATACTTTCAAGTTGTTGAATCGCCTAATCTTGACTTCCCTTTCTGAAATGGGTGATGGCTCGCTGGTTCTTGAATTGATGTGGAATAATTTATCTAATGCAATTGTCAGTTTTCTAAACTCCTGTTTCATGTTGGTTCAAAAAGGGGGGAAACAGGAAGCATTTTCATGTGGTCTGAACTCATGTCATTTTCTTTTGCTGCAGGCACAAAAACCATTGATGCATAATATGAATGGCTTGTTTAGAATTATTGTTACACTTGATGCAGGAACTAGTAAGCTCTTGAATGAAGATGTTATAAAGCTTATAGCTGGCTACTTGGTCGATGCTTCTTTGGTGTGTGCTTGTCCAAATTTGATTTGTTTGATGCTCTTACTTGGTTGACTTTATACCATTGTACCCTTATTTTGCTCCACCTAATATTCAGAAGAACAAAGAGCTATAATATTTTTGTTGTTTTTATATACCTCAAAAATCCAGGATTGTAGTTACCTTGAGCATATCAGGTGTTCTAGACATCTTGATGATTAGAACACTCACAATTCACACATATAGATCACCCGATTGTCTTTTTGAAAGCCACGAGTTTTTCCCTCATAGAGCATATTTATGTAGTAACAGTGAGAAAATCACAAGGTAACAATAACTGCCAATTCCTGCACTTGGCCAGTTTCGTGATGGCAAATTGAATTCAAAGTATGACTTGTTATTATTTTTTACTAAACTAAACTATGGATATGCACATATCCTTGTGATTATTTTGTTAATGTCCATGTTTGGTTCTGAATCAGATTTGCTTTTTACCCCTGTACTTTATTTTTCAGGATTTGTCTAAAACCATTGAATTTGGCTTTCAACCTGACAATACAAGACTATTTCAGTACTTCATCAAGCCTTGCATCATCATGTTTGAAAAGAATGATAAGGTCCTTTGCAGCACATTGGAGATGCTTAAATCATTTGTAACAGGACATCAAGTGTTTTCATCTCCCTCTAATTTAAACTACCCAAGGGAGCTTTCATGTCGAGTCTGTGTAGTCACTACCATACTTATCTTCTTATGCAATGACCGGAAACTCCATAGAAATCTTTCTTTGAGCAAATTGGTTATAAAAGGCATCTTGGAATATGTACGGCAACAGCTGGTGAGTAATATTAGCGATAACAGAAGTGGATTTGCTTAATTTCGTGTTCATTGATATACTTTAATTACCTAGCGGTCAATTTTTTTTCATTTTAATGTTGCTTCAAGGATATGGAGTTATGAACAAATAATGCCAGTTGACGTGCCAAACTTTCAAAAATACTTGTGCTCTAGCCTGCTTACTTGCTTTACCATATGCCCAAATGTATTGAGACAGACTGCATTTTAGAGTCCAGACAAACTTGTTCTTCTAACTTTCGTCCTGCTGCAGGGTACTAGCGTGCCTGATGTGACTTTTGAAGAAAAACAGAAGTTAAAATCTGCTTTTGAGCAACTCAAGACCAAAGCGTTGCAGTTGAATTGCTGGGATAGAAGTGAGCTGGAGGGGCTTTTAAGCGCCACATGATGTTATGTGAGTTATTATCATAATGATTCTGCTATTTTTGTTGAATGCAATTCATTTATATTGCGTGACACAGGCAATGCAGAATTGTTTGTTGCACATATTTGAAGGATATGGAGAGTTTCCCCCAGGAAGTGATGGTGGTGGGGGGATATCCATGTATGCCATTTCCCGACTTGTGTCAGACTTCAGAGTTCCGAGTTCCATTACATATCTGTGATGCGCATCTTCATTTTCCCATACCATATAGTAGCGTGCGACCAGCCTGTTAGCAGTGCACCAATAGCCCAAGATTTTGAAGTACCCTTCTATAACAGTTTAATTTTCCCAAATAATTGTGCCAGTAATTTGCTTGCCTGTTCTATTTTGAGATACAATGTTTGTTCAACATGTTTATTTGATGACAGTCATGCTGTTACAGGTTATCAGATGATGGGACACGGATCCCCGGTGCTACGATCTACTGAAGCCACTAACCAAAGAGTTGAGCAATCTGCTGTTCGTATCTGATAACCAAATTTTGTTCTGGAAAACATTTTTTTTATTTAAGTGCCTGCAAGACGGGTCATTAATCCTTAGTTGATATCGTGAGAGCTGATGTGCTCTCCATAGTTAGGAGAACTCTACTGCCATGTAAATGCAGAAATTTTGATATGATAGTTCCCACGTTCCACTTCATTTCCTTGTCTTGATGGAAGTACCACCTCTGATTTCTTATATATATATATAACACCCGATTATTTCAAAATTGAAGGGAATATGGAGGGAGTACCAGTGGAACAGAATTATGGTCAGGTTGAAAACTTAATTGCAGAACTAGGCCTCGGCTATGCAATTTATGCGAACTGGTTGATGTCTCAACCAGGCCCAAGATTGCTTGCATCTTGCTCAACCAGTCTTGTGATAACTGATCAAAATTTGCGGATTCAACGCTGACGTCCCATTAGAAATTCACTCTTGGCAAAGCTACTTATTTCCGTTACTTCATATATATATATAAAAAAAAATCAGTACCGGTGCCTCGTGCATATCAACTGCCCGGCCACCGACGGTACAATCTGTAGCGCAAGAATAGTGATGCCAGTGTCACGCTTCATAACTGTGTTCACTATAAAACATGAATGCGGACGGGCCTTATTATAAACACAAACTATTAAATCAGTAATAATATATAGAAATGTTGTTCGTTGTCTTGCGTGGCTTCTCCGTCGATCGATCCTTCCTACGCCGGGCGCACGGGCTGCTGCTGCGTGACGCAGTGTATGTTCCCGCCTCCCAGCACGATCTCCCTCCCGCCTTCCACCATCACCACCTCGCGATCGGGGAACGCCTTCTGCAGAACCGCACGCGCTTCCGCGTCCCGCTCGTCGCCGAACGCCGGCGCCACGACGCCGCCGTTGACCACGTACAAGTTCACGTACGACGCGGCCAGCCTCGTGCCGGCCTCCCTCGGCGCCGCGTTCTCCTGCATGGCATCTTTTGCTGTCAGAGTTGCAGCAAACTGGAAATCGCTGTGAATCTACGATAGGTAGATCGAAAACGTACTGACCGTGGAGACGACGTCCTCTGCCTCGTCCTGTGTCCGGTACAGGGGCCCCGGGATGCGGATCTTCACCACCTGAATCTTCCTCCCCTTGGCGTCGACGGACTGCGAGAGCGTCGACAGCGCCTCGGCCGACCGCTCGTACTGCGGGTCGGTCTCGTCGTCGGTCCACGACAGGAGGACCACGCCGGGCCGGACGAAGCAGCACAGGTTGTCCACGTGGCCGTTGGTGTCATCGTCACCTGGAAACCAGTCCGTCAAACAGCGTGATTTTCAGTACACGACAGTAAAAGCTTAAGCAACAACACCTGGCTGGAAGAGGGGAAACTGATAGGATATAACGCTTTTCGTGGTCATTAGTTACCGTAGAGTCCGCGAGGTATCCAGATGACCTTGGTCACGCCGAGGAAGTCCTTGAGCTCCTTCTCGATCTCCAGCTTGCTCATGTCCGGGTTCCGATTCGGGTGCAGCAGGCACTCCTCCGTCGTGATGCACGTACCTGTTGAGTCAAATTTGAGAGCACCTGTTAGATAGCGATCCAAGCACGAACAGGAATACCCAAAACAAACTTAATTGATGCATGACCTTCTCCGTCCACATGAACGCTTCCACCCTCGAGGACCATCTTGTGTGGGAACCTCGGGATCCTTTCCATCTCCAAGATCTGAAGAAATCGGTACGTGGCCGAGAGAGAGGAAGAGTGAGTGCAGTTTCTACTTGACCGGCCGGGGCTCCTAAATTTTGCTTACCTTCTTGGCAACGTCGCTGTCAAGACGGCAGTCGTCGTAGATCCCTGAACGACAGAACAGTCATCGCCAAATAAAGAAGATGACCGACGTCCTCTTTGATTATTCTTTTTTTTTTTGTAAAAAAGTTACTAAATTGTTATTCCAAAATAAAGAACCAAGAGCTTCTGTTGCGTTGGAACATGACACGACAGATTTTTTGAACTAGCGAAATTCGCATACTTGAATCTAGAGATGAAAAACTTACCTCCCCAGGCGTTAAATTGCCAATCGATCCCCGCGATGGTTTGCTCCTTGAGTCCAGACTCTGGTCCGGCTTTACGAGTGATAAACTACAAACCAGGAACACTATTAGCAACACCACCAAACACCGATCGAACTGCAGATGAATCAGAACAGGGAAGACAAATATTTGGAGTGACGTACAGTGGGTCCCATGTCACGGAACCAGGGGCCGTTCATGCTCATCTCAACCACCCTGATGTTTTTCTGATGCTGCATCACCTTGTGGACGTGGGGGTACTGCCAGGAACAAGATTCCGAAGCTGAGTACGTGTACTACTTACGGCACCATGTGTATATATGATAGTGAAACAATTTTACATGGCAGTTTCGGACGAGGTAGCGTTTGAGATATATATGATCTGATACCTGTTGGGCAGTGGCGCATATCGTGACGGGCTCAAACTTGGAAATGGCGATCGCAACTCTCGCGAAGGTCTCTTGAGCTGGAGCAGCATTCTCCCGCCAGTTGTTTGGATGCTCCTGGCAACCAAAGGAGAATTGAATTACTATATATGATGCTTGGGTGGGAAATGATTGATCTTTTTCTTCCTCTTTTTTTTTGTCCATTTGAGAGCTTCATATATCACTGCATGCATGCATGGAGCTTGCAAAATGAAGAAGAAGAAGATAACTAAATGGAGATGACGGGACAGGGTACATACTGGCCACCCCATCCAGCACTGCTCGTGCGGCTCCCACTCCGCCGGCATCCGAAACCCCATCTTCGCCGGCCGCCCCTCCATGACCTTCGACATCATCTCTCCTCACTGATCGAGTACTCAGCAACTGAGGTCAGGATGAGCTACTAGTTGCTTCCTCCGCTGTGTCGTGTTCGTGTCTAGGTGCCGCTCGCTCGCAGGGTGGCTTTATACTGGCGCGGAGAAAGACACGACAGAGCGGTAGACGAGAAAATCATGGACCACGTGATGTCATGGGCTCATCGCTTCGCGCCACGACTCCGAGCTGCTGCATCCGGCCCAATTCGACGCCAGCTGGCCCAATTCGAGCGGAGCGCGGTAGATTTCCGACAACGAAACGCCATCGTAGCTGCAGTTCCAGAAGCTGGCTGGACCAACAACTTTCCCCACCTACCCCAATCCTGCTCCACTTTTTCTTAATTTGTATGTACATGGATATGTTTTCTGTAAACCTTTTTAGTCTTTTAATCAACTACTATAATGTACTCGTTTGGTGAGATTGCTTTCCTTTCTTCCTTAGTGCAGGTGGTTATGTGTTGCTTTTTTGTTCTTAGAAGGTCCTCAACAAGTGTTGTGCATGAACAAATCGCTGCAGCTAAACCCAGTGGAAATCCCCGAGGAAACAAGGCTTTTGTGACGAATCTGTTCTGGTCCTGAGACATGACCATTGCACTCTCAGGTAAAAAAAACATATGTGCATTGGTTGCATAAAAGGACTAACATACCCAAGGCGTGCATGACCAAACGTAACATCAACACGGTTATCGGACTTTTATCTTTTGGGATGGGGGAAAAGAAAGTAGATAACATATAATTGAAGTAGTATATGCCCAAAGTATCCCATATGCATGGACCATTTGCACTCGTTGTTGAAACCATGCTTTTAGCTGCTGCCGCCGGATAGGGTTGGTACGAGGCTAACCCACCCAAGGCGTGCATGAAAAATGTAGCATACATCGACAGGGGGTGTTCGTTTCCAGGGGTCTAAATTTTAGAGGGGTCACATCAAAGAGAATTTTATTATTTAGAAGTATTAAATAAAGTTTAATTACAAAACTAATCGCAGAACCCCGGGTCTAATTCGCGAGACGAATCTAATGAGGGTAATTAAGCCATGATTAGATGATGATTACTGTAGCATCACTGTAACAAAACATAGATTAATTAGGCTCATTAGATTTGTCTCGAAATGAACATTTATCTGTCAAAAAGGTTTTGTCATTAAATTTTATTTAATGCTCCTAAATGACAAGATTCTTTTTCATTTTAGAGGTCTAAAATTTAGAGGGGTGGAAACGAACGGGGCCTAGTTATTATACAACGTCATCTTTTGAGGGGAAAAGGAAGTCTTTAATTCCATTACCTATTTGAATATGACCAAAAAATCGTCTTTCCGATGGTGTGATAAGACTTCTCAATCTAAAATTATTCAGGCTTTAGCTTCCAATTTTTGAATATTAATGGCATGATCATCTAAATTGCATTGGTAAGCCAATTTATTTTGTCTGTCAAGCCTTTCCTTTTTGATCTTATGCCACAAAATTGATTTGAATTGGCACCAAATTATGTTCAAACTCCAACAGTTAACCTGCCTAAACATGTCATATGAGTTTATGGTCTCTTGCTACTATATAGCGCTAAAAAGTGGTGCAAAGTGAGAATATTTGAACCTAAAACTGGTGCAAGGTGAAACTTTCACTTAAACCTAGAGCATTATGAAAATATGGATCTAAAACCCAGTGTATTTGGAGCCATTGAAATGGTGTTGATTTGATTGGCATGCAGGGACCTTGCTTGGTCAATTTCTGAATTATACTTTAATACACCTGTTGTAATGTATTTGGAGCCGCTGAAATTGTAAATCACGCAGTTGGTGGGATGCTATTTATTTGCTATCAAAATGATGTATGCTTTGGTTTGGGATGCAACGTATATACTGATGCATAGTGGAGTGCTCTTCATTCTAGAATGTTGTTTGTCACTCAAAGTTGTTAGTCATGATTTTTTTCCTTCTCAATGGTTATTATTGGCGAGTTCCTTTTTGATTTCCCTGAATTTTCGGATTCATTTTTATTTTATTTGTCTGAATTTTCAGAGTATTTTTTTGATTTTTCTGAATTTTTGGAGTACAGTTTGAATTTTTCCTGAATTCTTGGAGCCGTTTTTTATTTTTATTTCTGATTTTTTAGCTTTTCTTATTTGTTCTACAATTTCTCCTGGGGTCCCGCCGCCTCTGGCTGACGAAGCCCAAAGACACGCAGGTCAAGGAATTCCCATACGTGACCAGGGTGCGTGCACGGAACCACCGGTCGCTGATAGCTGCGGCTTCGTTCTCTAGTCGCGGAGCCGAAGCGCTGGTGCGAAAACGAGAAACACGGTTCGCCATGCACTTTCTGTTGCCACCACCAACCACGGGTCACGCAGAAAAAGACACATCGATCGCGAACATTCAGCAATCAGCAGGATGATATCAGTGAGTCATCACAGGAATCTATTTGGCTAGCTAGGAGCGAAGTTTTTTCTTTTCTGGCGTTGCGTTTGATGTTTTACAGATCATAACTGCTGACCAGTGTTATTTCTTGCACTTTTCTTTTGCGAGTATATTTCTCGCACAGGGCAAATTACTAAGCTTAACAATGGCACGAACAGTTGCACTTCCTCCTCGCCTTAGCTTCACCGTTGTTGGCTCATCTTACTACGCCGGGCGCAGGGGCTGCTGCTGCGTGATGCAGTGCACGTTCCCGCCTCCCAGCACGATCTCCCTTGCGCCTTCCACCATCACCACCTGCGACCACAACAACCCACAGGCTTCGTCAGATCATCAACGGCTCAATAAATTCAATCTTAATTGTTCTCACAACTTGTTACTACATGCTTGTGTGAGCGGTGGCTTACCTCATGTTCAGGAAACACCTTCTGAAGAACCTGACACGCTTCCTTATCCCACTTCTCGTCGCCGAAAGCCGGCGCCACGATCCCGCCGTTCGCTATGTAGAAGTTCACGTATGAGGCGGCCAACCTCGTGCCGGCCTCCCTCGGCACGGCATGCCCCTGAGAAACATGTTCATGTTGACTGTTAGGAATCGCAGAAATCAGCAGCGCAAAGAACATATTAGGGTGGATTATTAGCTGCGATGATACTCACTGTCGTAACAACACCAGCCGCCTCTTTCTCGGTCATGTATAGAGGCCCCGGGACGTGGATTTTCACCACCTCTATCTGCCGCCCTTTCGCGTCCACAGATTCAGTGAGAGCTGATAGTGCCTCGACTGACCGTTCATACTGCGGGTCCTTCTCATCGTCCGTCCAGGACAAGAGGACCACACCGGGTTTAATGAAACAGCATAGATTATCCACGTGGCCGTTGGTGTCCTCATCACCTGGGAAATGCCCAAAAACTTTTATGTTTCAGTATAAGGGTTATAACTACAAGTGGCAATTATAAAACTAAGTTCTCTCGAGGTTACCGCAAAGTCCACGAGGTATCCAAATGACCTTTGTGACTCCAAGATAATCTTTCAGCTCATTCTCAATCTCTAACTTAGTCATGTTGGGGTTTCTGGTAGGATTCAACAAGCACTCTTCTGTTGTAATGCAAGTGCCTGAAATGTGACCGTTTGTTAGGAACACAGCAACAGATATACATAAACTATCTGCTCATTGACATTAATAGATTTCAGGGACCTTCTCCGTCAACATGAATGCTTCCACCCTCAAGAACCATTTTGTGTGGAAACCTAGGGACCCCTTCAATTTGGACTATCTGAAATTGATGACCGAGATAGGAAAGTGAGTTATCACTATGGAAATAGCCTGAAACAGACATTCAATTTCTTCTTAAGCAGGGCTCTGTTCCTTACTTTCTTGGCAACGTCGCTGTCGAGACTCCAGTCATCATAGATTCCTGTAGGACAATAAAGCAGACCTCAGTTATCTTCTGGGAAAACAGGTGATTACAGGATCATCGACTGTGTGTGTAGATACTGAATTCCTATTCTGAAAATAAAAGAAACAAAACTCAAGCAGCCTTGGAGTAACTAGGTGACATTGCATTTGCGTATAAGAAACAAATCCAAAATTCAAGTCTAAGATGCCTCTAACATGTGTGCTGGAGGCTTACACTCTCCAATCAATTGAGCTAGGCTCAGTACCAAGAAAACGCTTATGTTCTTTCCTTCTGGGATCCAAACAAGACTTCCTACTCCCTCCAATAAGTATTTCCATTGGAACTTAGGGAATCATTTTCTGGTTGATATTCAAAGACGGTAATGATTGTTCACGATTTTGCATGAATATGACTAATTATTGTGCAAAAATAACTAGTATCGTACAAACAGTATGAGGGAATACAGAGCAAGCATACATACTTAAACTTAGAAAGCACATACCTCCCCAAGCGTTAAATTCCCAATCAATTCCCGCTATTGTTTGTTTTGCCATTCCTGGTTCAGCTTTACGAGTAACAAACTAAAAAGCAGGAAAGCTATTAGCAATTCCGAACACAGGAGCACAAATTAGAATAGAGAAGACAAAGATTTTAGGTGACGCACAGTGGGTCCCATATCGCGGAACCAGGAATCGTTCATGCTCATCTCGACCACTCTGATGTTTGTATGATGTTCCATCAACTTGTGGACATTGGGGTACTGCTAGAAACAAAAATCTGATACTGAATGCTACTGTACCACGTAAGACGAGTAGTTTGCAAGGCAACTCATAACTTTAGGCAGAATTGAGGCAATCCTATACCTGTTCGGCACTTGCACATATCGTGACCGGCTCAAACTTCGAAATGGCTATTGCAGTTCTTGCAAATGTCTCTTGAGCTGGACCGGCCTGCTCCCGCCAGTTGTCTGGACGCTCCTGTCATTCAAGGAAAAAATAAAAGCTGTTACTATGATGATACATTTGGATTTGTCGAATAAAGTAGATCAATTTCCTAAAAAAAAAAAGTAGATATCATCAACAATGTGGAGAAGAGGCGGCTGTCATGATCATTGGCTTAGAGTTTTCTCCAACAGAATAAAAAACATTAGTTTGATCACTATTAGTAATGGCAGACAAAAGGGAGCGCAAGGTACGAGAGAAGCAAGGTTTGACAAACACGATGCTTGCTAGTACTTGCATTTGCCTCTTTGCTACAGTTAACATCATATTCAATTAATTTAAATTAGTGTATATATAGCATCAGTTTATTTATGTATTCGACATGCTGTTCTGCTGATTAAGGCAAAGATGGACCGGTGGTGCACATACAAAAAATGAATAAATTAAAGAAATTGTTGCATAGGAAACCCATTTTGCATGTACAGTACTATGCTGTTACAGTTGGTGTGCATACTTCCAAAAAGAGGAGTTAATCGTGCTTAGACTTTTCAATACTACTAGGATACTCTTGGTGCGTCACAAGCGGTGACCAATTCCAAATTGAGATACATATAATTCTGTCGCGGTTCAAGATTCCAACCGAGGCTAAAAGAAATAAAAAGAGATTCAAGATTCCAACTTGATACACGAGAATAGTAATTGACCACTAAGTCAGGCTGCTCTCGGTGCCTCGGTGGTGCTATGTCGCTGTCTGCTAGTACGCGCAAGTGGGAATATTCCGCCGCGATAATTTTAAAACAGAGGACCCATTCGTTTCTCAGTTTTAGGCCCCTTTGGAACGCAGGATTTTCACAGAAATTATACAAAAATTTTTCACAGAAATCAGTTGACTGTTTACGAAAAAACAGAAAAAATTCCCGCGTTCCAAAGACCCCTAAGAAAGAGAAGCCTACGAGACAAGCTAGGACCTTACAATTAGCAGGGCACTACGGCCGCACAAGATCGATCCAGTTCATCTCATCCGGCCTGAACTTCTGACAGTAATAATATTAACGCTCTAAAGGTACAGTTTTCGTCAGACAAATCTTGGCGAGCTTGGAAATTCACGAGTCCCATGTTCCTAGGAATTGAAGGCGAGGAATATTTCTCAACCAAGAAAGAAGTGAATAGATCAGAATCAGATCCCAAAATCAAACTTAACACTAACGGATTGCGATTTCGAGGCTCTCATCAGAAACAGAGATGCGTCCCTGTTGCACGAGAACACGGGAAGGGCATGGAACGAGGAAGAAGATGAGATAAGCGGATGAGGGAGGATTATGTATGTACCGGCCATCCCATCCAGCACTGCTCGTGCGGCTCCCACTCCGCCGGCATCCGGAACCCCATCTTCGCCGGCCGCCCCTCCATGACCTTCACCATCCTGGAGCCCCCTCCAGGTCACTATATTCTCCTTTTTTTCCCCTCTCCTTCCTGGAACACTGAATGTCCTCGAACTGCTAGAGGTCAGTTTATATAGTTGCGGTGTGGAGAGGATGACGGAGGAGAAAAGTGCGACTCGTGTGATTGGCTGATTTCGGTAGATGTAGGACCGTAGAAAGCACATCAATAACCATGCTCACATGTTCTACATGTCCATTACTTTTTAAATTCACGTCATACACATTTTGAATTCCATAGCTAGGTGCAAAAGTGTCGGGTAAATAAAGTACTAATAAGGGCTTTAAGGGCAGTTTTACGGTCTAAAATAATGACCATTAGTTTCTCAAAACTAATGGCCATTAGTTTGATCCGACAGTTTAGATTTAATATTAAAAATCTACTACTAATGATCATTAGCAAGGGTAATATCGGAAAAATAAAATGTGATAGACTTGTAATAGTAATTTTTTATAAAGAAAATCTAATTTGATCAATTTATGTTGTCCATCAATCTAGTTCATTATTATAGTTCCTAGAGTTAGCAGTTAGGGTTGAATTATTCAGTTCATTATTATTAAACAAAAAATAATTTATTTAATTAATAGTAAAATTACTAATGTCCTCAAACTAATAGCTATTAGTTTTGAAGAACTAATGATCATTATTTTAGACCGTAAAACACCTCTTCAAAATTGGACCTACTCGTTGGACTATTTAGGAATGATGAGAGACCCGGTGCGCGTCCGTGAGGAGAGAAAGATCGATGCGAACGATGACAGCGGCGAGGGGAGAGAAAGGTCGATTAACTTTACGCTTCATGGATTTTGTACTTGTATATGGAAGACGGGCCGTAGTGCTTGCTTTTTTCGACAAATCCAAATTTGCATCAGGAGCAGCGAACATCGAGTCGTACGTCACCGGTACATGTATACGGAAGATCGGTTTTGGTTGCTTTTGCTTCACCGTTCGTGCACCGACTCACCTACGAGGGGCGCACGGGCTGCTGCTGTGTGATGCAGTGTATGTTTCCTCCTCCCAGCACGATCTCTCTTGCGCCTTCGACCATCACCACCTGTGAGCCAACAACACGCAAAGCTTCGTCAGACCACGCGAGCTCAGATTAACGTCCGATCGCCAAACAAATTCAGCTTGTTTGCTGTGCCAGTTGACCCATAGCAGCATGAATGGCTAGCTCCTTCAGGTCAAGATGATGTTTTACCTCATGCTCAGGAAATGCCTTCTGAAGAACACTGCTTGCTTCTTTGTCCCACTTATCACCGAAAGCCGGTGCTACAATCCCGCCGTTTGCTATGTAGAAGTTTACGTATGAGGCGGCCAATCTCGTGCCCGGTTCCCTCGGCACAGCATGCCCCTGAAAACAACAGCCATATATACTTCACGGTTAGCAACGGCGGAAATCAGCCCTATCAAAACATGTGTGACTGTAATACTTACTGTAGAAGCAACACCATTGGCCTCTTCACTCGTAATGTATAGAGGCCCCGGGGTGTGGATTTTCACCACTTCAATCTTCCGTCCTTTCGCATCAACGGATTTGGAGAGAACAGATAGTGCCTCGACTGATCGTTCATACTGTGGATCGTTGACATCATCAATCCAAGACAAGAGGACCACACCCGGTTTAATAAAACAGCATAGATTGTCAATGTGACCGTTTGTATCCTCATCACCTACAAACCATGGTGACCATTACGACAAATATTCTAGAAATGGTTTCTGGGAGACATATATCTTATACATATTTAAGTGGCATAATACTTTTCAATAGTTACCATAAAGTCCAAGCGGTATCCAAATGACCTTTGTGACTCCAAGAAAATCCTTCAGCTCATTCTCTATCGCTAATTTAGTCATATTGGGGTTTCTATTAGGATTCAACAAGCATTCCTCCGTTGTAATGCATGTACCTGTTCAAATATGATAATATGTTAGTAATATTCCAATAGCAATACCAAAAAAAAAAACATAACTTCATCAACAGAGACATGACAGGTCAGGGACCTTCTCCATCTACATGAATGCTTCCACCCTCAAGAACCATTCTGTGTGAAAATCTAGGAATCCTTTCGATCTCAACTATCTGAAATTAGTGTCCAAACAAGCATAGTAATAAGTTATCAATATATAGATAGAGCCTAACACGAAGACATCGGTTTCTTCTTGAACATGGATCCATTCCTTACTTTCTTGGCAATGTTGTTGTCATGACTCCAATCATCATAGCAACCATCACTGTGTCCTGTGGGACAGTAGTAGAAGAAACTCACTAAATCATTCTGCTGTTTTAAAAGGAAAAAAAGATACAGAAATTTGCATGGGAATGTGAAACAATAATTCATCGGCGATAATAGTCAAGCGATATAGTTGAAATAAACACGGGATGCGAAACATATATGATTATTTTGAACAACCGATAATAATCAAACGATATAGTTGAAATAAACATGGGATGCGAAACACTAATTGCATCGATTTAAATTACCTCCCCAGGCATTAAATTCCCAATCAATTCCTGCTATTGTTTGTTCCTTGATTCCTGAGGCTGCTCCAGCTTTACGAGTAATAAACTAGAAGCCAGTAATTCTATTAGCTTTCTTAACAACCAGGCAATCAATTAGAATAGAGGAGACAAAGATCAGAACTGACGCACAGTAGGTCCAATATCACGGAACCAAGAATCGTTCATGCTCATCTCGACCACCCTAATGTTTGTGTGATGTTGCATCAGCTGGTGGACATAGGGGTACTGACAAAGAAAACATCTGGAGTTGAATGCCAACATAACGAGTGTAATAATGAAGCAGTTTACAAACAGTTCACATGATCCAATGCTAAGACTATACGATACCTGTTTGGCACTTGCACATATAGTGACGGGCTCAAATTTCGAAATTGCAATTGCAGTTCTCGCAAAAGTACTTTGAACTGGACCAGCCTGCGCCCGCCAGTTATCGGGGCGCTCCTGGCATTGAAAGAAATGTCAATAAGTTTATTATAAGAATTGGTGATGAACATGGAATTGTTCAATAAAGTATACATCATTATCAATGTGGAGAAAATGGTAAAAAGATCAATCATCTGGAATTGTTCAATGGAGTATATATACATCATTGCTTAGTATGAAGAAGATGATAAAGGAGCCAATACAGTATATTTCTGTTTTTCAGTGCTTGCTGATGTGGAAAGAAAATCATGTGCATGTGCACATGGTTAGTAATGGCAAATAAATGGAGTAAAAGTTATGGCTGTCTTACCAGACGAAGCAAGGGAAAGTTTGTCACTAAATTCGCAAGTTGTCGGCTACACAACAAACATCGTGTTCAATTTGTGTAAGTTTAGTACATACAGGCAAGTTGCTTGGTCAATCACTCAATCTAATTGTGTATTTTCGTCCATGGCCAACAGTTCAGTTAGAATTGGTCCGTTCTATGCTAAACTTGGAAAGTCGAAGGAAGCAGTTGATGTGCGCAGATGTTGGAATCTTGAACTTCGGATGCTCTGGTGAGCTAGTCCAGATTAAATTACACATAGCACTGTCACGATCCAAAGATTCAAATGTGGGAAGGACAATGCCAATTGAACCAGTTAATCCTGATGCTAACTGCTCCTGGGCAAAACACGTGTTGGAATATTTTTCCAACAAAAAAAATTGTTGGCAGGTTTATTGCTGATTCGAGGTTGAAGACAGAGTCATACGCGAGTGGGACTAGTACAGTCACAGCGCGCTGCCGACGCTAATGGCCAATCCACCAATCAAGCTGAACCCGCGATAAAGAAGATATAAAACAAAGGAGTCTAAATGAGCTAGTAGTAGTTTCGTGTCAGACAACTCTCCGCGGCACGGCTTGAAACGCGGAACTTTAAAACAGAGGCGGCGTGTGGGTCAGAATTAGATTCCGATAAACAAAGCAGTGCCTAGATCAGAATCAGATTCCGATGTCGCAGGGATGGAGTTTGAACTCGCCGGAAGAGGGCGGCGCGCCACCGGCAGCGTTGAGGAGGACGGCTGGATAGAACGCAGACGAACAGAGAAATGAGGCAAGGGGGTACGTACCGGCCATCCCATCCAGCACTGCTCGTGCGGCTCCCACTCCGCCGGCATCCGGAACCCCATCTTCGCCGGGCACCCCACCATGGTCTTCACCATCCCTACAGATCTCTCTTTCCTCCCTTGCACAACTCGCTGTCTCACACACAGCAGAACTGATCTGCCGCGAAACCGAGGAAGCTTTATATAGGCGCGGAAGAGGCGCAGCGCGGTGGTAGCCTGGTAGGGAGAGGAGGAAGACGGGAGGCGAGAGCTTGTCAGCTTGTGTGCGGGACTCGCTTGAGTCTGGGCCCACATGTCACTCCCAATGGTGGGCCTGGTGGCTGCGGCGGCGGCACGATGCCCACACTGCCCAGGCGGCGGCGGCAATGTCAAGGCGCTGCTTCATTCTCTGTTTTTTTTTTTTTTTGAGACCATCATTCTCTGTTGTTGTGCTGTGTGACTGTGTCCCTCCGGCCAACGGGCCCACCGGTTAGAGCCCAGTGCACGTCTTGTCACCGTATTAACCCGGTTTGTTGCCATTCTTGGGCTAAAGAGAGTTGGCCCAAGCACAAACATTCCATCATCTTCACTCCAGTCTCAACTGGGCTCGTTAAAAAAAAAAAAGACTACAAACATTGCCGATCTCAAAAAAAAAAAAGACTACAAACATTGCCGCACCACGCCAGTGTCACCTGGGCTGGATCAAACTGGTGCCGCACCCAAGCCCGCAGAACGAAGGAAGCCCACGGCCACCAATGTTTTGACGCCCAAAAAAATCTCTTCCACCATCATCTTCGCCATCCATGAATCGCGAAGCCAAAACCGAGCACCCCAGTGACCGCAAGCTTCGCCTCCTCTTCCTCCGCGTCCGCGGGGAAATTCCCTCGAACACCTCGCGAGCACGCGCTCCCGCGTCACCCGCGGCCGTGTCCGCTCGAATGTCGTAACGGGCCGAGCAACCACGAGCGTGCGCGGGCGGGGAAATGGCCGCCATGGCTTCTCTCTACCCCTTATCCGCGGCCTCTCTCCCGCGCGCCCAGGCCTCATGCTTCACGAGCGCCGCTTCCTGGAGGAGCCGCTCCGCCGCGGCATCGACCAGTGGCTATTGCTGCGGCTGCGGGGTCCCTTGCGGCGGCGGCGGCTTGGGCTACGCGAGGCTGCGGGCGCGGTGGAGGAGCCCGATTCGCGCCAAGGTCGACGAGGTGGATAAGGACAAGGGCGCTGCTGGTCTCGGGTTCCGCCCCCCGGACCGCAGGAAGCTGCGCCTCCGCCTGCGCCCGCGGCTGCGCCTGCTGTGGTGGCGGCTCCGGCGTCTGTCGCCGCGGGACCTCGTGGCCGATGCCGGGGCCGCGCTGCGTCGCGCCGTCCGCCGCGTGCCTCTCGCGGCCGCGGCGCCGGTGCTCCTGGCCGTCCTCCTCGCCGCCGCACGGCTCGCGATGCCCAAGAACACGGCCCGGGAGGTGGCCTACTCGGACCTCGTGGCGGGGCTCCGGGACGGCGCCGTGGCCGCCGTCGCGTTCGAGGAGGACTCGCGCCGCATCTACTTCAGCAAGAAGCCCGGGGACGACGATGGGTCCGACGCGAGCGATGCTGGGGAGAGCGTAGCCGCAGCGGCGACGACCAAATGGCCGTACTACACGCGGAGAGTGCCGCACGACGAGGGGTTCCTGCTGGGCCTTATGCGGGAGGGTGGGGTGGACTACCGGTCGGCGCCGCGCCCGGCAGGGAAGCTTCTGGTGGACATGCTGAGCACGCTGCTCACGCTCTGGGTCTCACTGCTGCCAATGATGTGGTTCATACAGAGGCAAATGTCTGCTGGGGGCGGGGCAGGGAGGAGGCGCAAGCCGAGGAAGCATAGAGTTTTGTTTGACGATGTGCAGGGCGTCGATGAAGCGAAGGAGGAGCTTGTCGAGGTGAATACAACTTTTGCGCTCCTTATGATTGGCTTTTCTGTGGTTCTTGACAAACATTGGAAGACAAAAATCATGGCAATAGGCGTTCCATTCCATCTTAGAAATGTTATGCACTAGACATAGGAGGTGCATCCACATTGATATTACGAAAGCAAATACCAATCAAGTGTTACTGTATCAGTGTTGCTGTTGCTTTCATTTTGTGTTGCACAATACTAGTTTATATTGAATAGCACTCAGCTTTTGGTCATGTTCATGCATCACAGAAAAACCATGCTTCTCTTGTTGGGCGATTCCATTGGAACTAGAAATGTCAAGTCTTATATTGCCTTCGTTTGGCTTTGCATTATGCATGAAACAGATAATGTATGATTTTGGCTGTGTAGGCTGTTTCACATATGTTAGAATCCTCTTGGAGCCTAGGCATTGCGAACAAACTAAAGGTGCTTCACATAACATGTAGCCCACTGGTCACATTTGCAATTTGATTTTTCTCATATTAAGGAACTTTGGAAGAGATGAGCAGTAAGATATTTTTAATTCACTGAGGGAATATGAGTTTCTTTGCTT
Organism: Eragrostis curvula; assembly: GCA_007726485.1. NCBI lineage: Eukaryota > Viridiplantae > Streptophyta > Magnoliopsida > Poales > Poaceae > Eragrostis > Eragrostis curvula. The sequence goes on from RWGY01000031.1 coordinate 7,159,735, forward strand.
TATAGTTGCTTGCTTTGATGATGTGGCTCTTGTAACATGTCATGCCTTTGCTCTATTTTTGTTTTACAAATCTGTATTTAGGAAAACGGTGAGAGCATTTTGAAAATGAGGACATATGATATGTCCTGGGAGTCCGGAGCATATGTCTCAGAATTATGTCAGTCTTTAATAATGTCCTTTAGTAAGCTTTGAGTGCTGACGTTTTTTAGTTGACTAGGAATTACATTGGCCCCCCGCTGCTAGAATTGGTTTTATGTTAATTTTGACTGAATCTGGGCAATACCGTTAAGAATCCTAGTAAACACACGGCATTTTCTGTGATGTAGATTGTGAGCTGTCTGCATGGTTCACTGAACTACAAGAAGCTTGGAGCAAAACTGCCCAGGGGTGTTCTGCTTGTTGGGCCTCCAGGAACTGGGAAGACCCTGCTGGCAAGGGCAGTTGCAGGAGAGGCTGGAATTCCATTTTTCTCTGTTTCTGCTAGCGAGTTTGTTGAAGTTTTCGTTGGACGAGGTGCAGCCCGGGTCAGAGATTTATTCAAGGAGGCCAAAGAAGCTGCTCCGTCAATCATTTTTATTGATGAACTTGATGCCGTGGGCGGAAGTCGAGGTAGAAGTTTCAATGATGAGAGGGACCAAACGCTGAATCAGGTGTTATTTTTGGCACCCTTATTATCTTTTATATCATCTGTGCCTACTGCCTCATGATATCACCAAATAAAGGTTTTCTTGATTTTCTCTATCAACAGCTGCTTACCGAAATGGATGGTTTTGATTCAGACATGAAAGTTATCGTCATGGCTGCTACTAACAGGCCAAAAGCACTGGATGCTGCTCTTTGCCGGCCTGGCCGCTTCTCCAGAAAGGTGGTTGTTGGTGTGCCTGATTTGGAGGGCCGCAAAAAGATTTTGGCTGTTCATCTGAGGGAAATTCCTTTGGAAGAGGATCCTGAAATAATTAATGATCTGGTTGCTAATGTAACCCCAGGATTGGTTGGGGCAGATCTCGCGAACATTGTTAATGAGGCTGCCCTATTAGCTGCACGAAGAGGTGAGTTAATATCAGTTTATGTCAGATAAAGAAAGGTACATTGGTACAACACATGTCAATGGTTCCACATGCATCAGATATGATGCTAATGCAAGTGATTTTTTTTTCTAAAGTTCAATTGTGTTTTGTGTTGCAAGGTTCAAAACTTAAATTGGGTGTATGACTAAAACATATTTTTGATATACTGCTACTGGAAATCGTGACAGGCTAGATATAATTCTGCTTTTTATCAGTGTTTTACTTTTACGGTTCAAAAGGAGGGTTTCTTTCTAATGGTAGCCGAATCCAAAATCAGTTAAGCTTAAGGAGTTTTTTTGTTAAGAAAAATAATATGAAACTTCTTGGCGTTTGATTTGTCCAGGTGGGAATACTGTGGCTCGTGAGGATATTATGGATGCAATTGAGAGGGAAAAATATGGGGTCAACGGTAGACTACAAAATGATGATTCTGAAAGACAAGGCCTCACCAAATTATTTCCATGGCTACCTAAACCTGGAAATAAACAACCAAGCCCTGATGATTTTGGAGGACTGATGGGATATCATACACTAAGCTAATTGAGCCTTTTTCAAGGTATTCCTTGATATATGCAGTCTCATTTTTTTCTTTCTTTTAGAACCTGGTGTCATGTTCTTTTTGTCCTTCAAAATGTTTCTTTTGAAACTTATTTAATTGGGTTTGCTCGGGGCATGGCACACACATGCTGGTTGTATCAACTATACTCACCCTTCATAAGGACTTGAAATATGTCTGATGTTCCTTACTTGAGAGTTACTGTGGTTCAGAACACGGAGCAACACACGGCTCTGTAAAAAGTTACATTTGAGGAAGAGGTGCAAACTGTACTCTTAGTTTGACAAAATGGACTTAGAATAGTTGGGACTTTGGATGGACTTACCTGCCGTGGCAAGACAGCAGAATTTCTTCAGCTTTTCCTTAACACGTCATTTATATGGACTAACTGAAATTTGTAAGATTGCTCATGTTTCCTCAACTTCAGTTTTAGGTCCTTGGATTGGTATATAAAAGTGTCCAAACGATCCAGTTTGAAAACTTGAGCACTGTAAGGTCAAGATTGGAGAAAGAAAAAAAAAAGCGTAGTAGTTGGAACTCTCAATTTCGAGCATGAGATCAGGATGTTTCCATGCGTAGCTAGATTCTGTCCAGTATTTTTGCACTGTATGGTTTTGGGCCTACCTAGTTGAGAGGTTAATGGAATTTATGGCTTGCAATCTTAAACAGTGTTGGACAGGCGCAATATACAACATCTCATCGGTTGAGTGGTGTCTCAAGAGGTCTGGTGTTCAGTCCTCCAGATGATGAATCTCCAATTAGTAATGCCAGAAAACGTGATACTCTCTAGCTAGTGGTGTGGAGCCTGAAAAAGTTTGAATAAAGGGAACTTAGGCGCGCCGTGGAAGCATCGTAACAATTTCATTTTTCATTGGTCCCTCTTGGATCCAAACAGGGGACTGCATGCTGTGCTTAATGAACGGTCCTTTTGGTGTTAGTGCAAGAGACCTGTGGGCACTGCTGCCAGGGTAGGTTAGGGTCAGGTCATGTTATTTCTTGGGTCGCCCTATATGCTGTGGCACGTCTATTGTATGCATCTTGTTGGCAGCTAGAAATGTCCTAACAAACATTTTCCCTTCTATTTAATGAAATGACACGCAGCCTCCTCCACATTCTAAAATTATAAATATTGCTCACTTTTCTCCAGCAAACTGAGAGGATTTAATGATAGAAAGAGTTGATGACAAATCATCTTCTCATTCTCCATCCATAGTAGAATATGAAATTCATGTACAAGTCCCTTTTCCTCTTACCAAGATATTACAACTCTGAAAGTTTCTGGACCACTACAACATTTGGAACTAGTTTCATTCTCTTTTACACATGCTTTTGCTTTCTGCAATTTTGATACACATTATAGCTAGAGAAATCATTTTTTTTTTGTCTACTGAAAGGTCCTCCTTATCTGGTCTTTTGTATATGTTATGCAGAACTGAGAAAGAATATAAAGTTATAAACTTCAACTAGAGCGGTGCTTTGACATTCCATGTGCCTAGGGAACAATTGGCTACATCTATAGAGCACCAAATTTGCATCTCCACATTATCTGCAAAGGTTTCTTACACTTGTGACTTTTGGAACTTTCAGAAGAAAGTTGTTACAAATTTAAAAGGACGAAAGCTTGTGAAATACAGAGTCTGAAGAATTTTCTCTATCAGACATGTCCACCATGTTCTGGTATGAATACCACTCACAATCTCTCACATAGCTGCCTTGTTAACAGAATAGTCTAAAATGTGCAAGCTAGTGCCGCTACTTCTCTTGTGCACATATCATTCTTAGTACTGACTAGAATTCTGGGAGTTCTGCTGGAGTTGGATCCTCAACAACGTGCTAGTTCGCGAATTTGCATTGGCAACAATGTGCAGGAAATACTCATTATATTCCACAGTTCACTGTAAGATATTCTTTCATGTTATCTTACACTACTGGTCCACTGGATATTAACTGAATTGTAGTGGAGCAAAATGTGTAGCTTTGACAGTTTCAAATGTTAACTTGCTCAATTTGTCAACAAAAATGTATATGGAAGTTATTTTTCCTGTGCTTATCATTGTGCCATTTCTAGCATTTGCTCGATACCTCTGAGCGTTAGCCTTGCAAAGTGGCTAGGCGTGTTCGTTTCGTTTAGGACTAAAGTTTAGTCCAAAGTTCTTGCTATTTAAAGGTATTCAATAAAGTGTAATTATAAAACTTTTTGTAGAAACTTGGGCTACTTTGCGAGACGAATCTAATGAGGGTAATTAAGCTATGATTAGACGATGGTTACTGTAGCATCACTGTAGTAAAATATAGCTTAATTAGGCTCGTTAGATTCGTCTTGAACACCTATCTGTAAAAAGGTTTTGTAATTAGACTTGATTTAATACCTTTAAATAACAAGATTCTCTGAACTAAACTTTAAGACTAAAGGAAACGAACAGGCTAAGTGGATTGCTTGACAGTTAGTCTGAGAACGACACAACCTGATTGACATTGAAAAGTGTCTGCTGTCAGAGACACATATCCTGTGGCGAAGCTGACATGACCTTGATAATGGGAAAGCCATGCAAGGGCTGCAGAATCAGGACATGTACCCTTGACAAAGAGGAAGCTTCTGCTGCTCTTCCTCAGCAAGAAAAGGGACTAAGGCAGAGCTTTGGCATGCAGATTCTGATCTGCCATAAACAGGAACGAACTGTGTACCTTTGCTTTTGAGGTTCCTTTTTTCTGGGGTCTATGTGCTGCTGAGAGCTTGTTCTGCAGGATCAAATCAGAGACTCAAAAGGAATAACACAAGGGAACTGATTTGTAGTTTTCACTCTTTGTTCTCAACTTTGCTTTCATCTGATGATCTAGAGGCTGCGATGCGCCTGGGACATGCATCTAAGGCCCAGAGTCGAGATGAAGCTTTGCCTTTTCCTTCAAGAAAGACTTCAATCTCCCTATTTTTTGGTATGACTCTATTCTTAGTATTGCCCACAATTGTGACCTCTTGTTGAAGTGTTAGTTATCTAGTAACAATTGGTGAACTATAAAAAGTGCAATATGCTTTCTATTGTTGTTTTGAACAGTCAGCTTCTATCTGTGAATATGAACTGGATGTGCTTGGACTTGGAAGAATCTTTCTTAGCACTATAACAAAGTACATTTGCAAATGACAGCAGACAGCTACTACTGACCATAGGAATGAACGATTGAGGACAGGTGTAAAGGTGACGAACGACATGTCAATGTTGCACTCCCTAAGTTGTATTCTGAATTTCTGGTGTGGAATTTGAAATGTAGGATGCTATGATGATGTGGCACAACATGCTGCTGAAAGTACCAGCGATAAGCACACTGCATTTTTTGCCATTATTTCAAGATATTAGAAAAATCGAACCGCAGCTGATTATTATTAGATTTAGCTGTGCCCGAAGAAAAATAGGGCTCAATACCGAAGACCTTTCGTTTGTACTTTCACAGAGTTCAGATATAAAAACACGAATATTATAGTAATATGCTAAATTAATATATCAATTTTTTTTGGCTGTATCTTCGAGAGCGAAGTATATAAAATAGCACGGCGTTAGAGATGAGATCGATGAGAATATGGCTGGAATTAAGGAAGAAGACAAGTGAAATGACGAGGAATATTTTAAGAGACAAGACGAGAAAGCAAGAACAAAGCGATGCACTGATTAGTGACTTTCAGTCGCTAAAGACCTAGAGCTCTGAGCCGAATATTAGGCAGTAGGCTTCTTAGTTGGGTTGCTTTCCCGACAAAAAGCTCATTCCTCCTCATCCCCTGTAGACAAATGCTTTCATTAACCATCCGGTCCTGCATGCGAGTGCCAGTAGGCAATGCATGCTTAACATTTAACAACTGTTTAGTTCATGCATTGACAGTTTAATGTATTTAAGCGTGCATGATTTTTTCATTCATGTCCTAGTAACCAAAGAGTTCTCATGCATGCTGTACATAATTTAGTATACTTATATACAACATCACAGCGTACAAGTGAAGGATTTCACTCAAAGAACATCGCATGGTGCACGATAATGAAATGTTCACGTATTCATGAATAATGCTTTGAGCACAGTCCGTCGTTTTCTCCCCTCAACTTCATATATCTTATTTCTTCTCTCCAATGGTTATCCTACTATATGCTACATGTTGTACTTTTTAAACCAAGGAGATCATGTTTATGTAACAAGTTGTGAATATTATTTTGTGGAATAGTTAAAAACAGGGGAAGAGCCAGAAAATGAGCATGAGGGAGGCCAAGCTGTAGTATATTGGTTAAAAATATCCATATATTATTCGTGAAAAATTATAATACAAAAAAGCTACTATTCATGAACGATGCATGAATATTCACAGTCCATCCCTTCTCGAAAAATTCCAAACCATCCCTTGTCCTCGATATCCTGAACTCCCAGTAGTTATCCCTCCAATATGCTATTGCACTATTTTTATATGCAAGAAGTTTATACCACCACGACAAATCGAGAATATTGTGTTGCAGTATGATTGAATGCACCCATACCATTTGAACAAATGGCAGGAGAACAGATTTTATATGAGGATAATTAATGAACGGTAGATGGTCGGGGTTTTTCTCGCAAAAAAAAAATGGTTGGTGGGTGGGAGGAGGATGAGGTTAATGCATAGCTCAATGAGCCTCTTGTACTGTGTTCTTTCTTCTATTTAATAACATGTGTGTCCAGGCCTGTTCTCGAAGCTGATTCCAAGGGTGATTATGTAGAGACCTCTCCATCTATATTACTGCCAAAGTTCGTTCATGATGATTCAAAAGATAGCAAAACATAAGTTACTATACTACTGAAACTACAAAATGAGACAAATTTGAAGGAATGTTGTCAACATTATTTTTCTTACATAGACACTAGTTTGCTCAAACCGCATTGTTTTAATAACTTCTGCCAATCAATATAGATAACTCATTTGTGATCATCTCTATATTTGACCTATCACATGTGTATCTTATATGAGGCTTACTGAAAATAGTAATATATAACTCGCTATAAAAGGAAAACAATCAATATTTACTAACTTCTTACTATTTTATCCATCATTTAAGACACTAGCACGGTCATCCTTCGACATGCCTTTGATCGTTACTATTTCAAAGCAATCTTTAGTAGTGAAATGTAATTATTCGAGTAATTTCACAACAAATCTACTAATACCATTTGTATGTGACAAACATGATGCTTTTATTTACATTATTGATCAAAGTTTCTTAAGCATACACCAATTTATTTGAAAATAGATGGAGCATAAAACACATTACTTTATCATACATTGAATATTATTTCTAGCGAGATGCACCTCAAACAACACTATTAGTATACAACAATTTATTCACTTTATCGTCTCATGCATGCATGCCAAGCTCTCTTACATATGTATATATGGATACATTATTTGATCGACCACTGAACATAATTAAGTACATGATGAAATACATATATAACACTAGCTATATTTTGATCAAGATGCTAGAGCTATGCTCTCGGTCCTTGATCTCGGTACACACAAACTTTAACGAGACGACGCCTTCAACTATATTAGATGATCAGTTATATATCTAGCTAGCGCGAGAATGCATGCATGCACGGGCAAGAGGGGCACATCTAGACGACGAGGCGCCTCTGGTGGAAGGTGGCGATGAAGTCTGATGCTTTCTGATCGACGTCGCGCTCGCCAACCCACCAGCCGTTGTCCTCGTCGCTGGACCGCACCTTGCGCAGCCTCGCTGGCCCCTCCCAGTCGCTCGCCTCGTCGTCGACGCCGTACCGCCTTGACTTGCGTGAGAAGCTGAAGATGCAGAAGAATGACCTTCCTCCCATATACTTCTTCTCCTACCTCTTGTAGTTACTTTGGCAAATGTTACACTTTTTAGAGAGAAAAGGAGAAGGAGAGAGGGAGTATTAGCTAAGCTAGTTGCTCGTTGGTGGTTGGAGATCAGTTGCTGTCTTGGGGAAGTGAGAAGAGACGGCAGCTCAATTTATAGTGGAACGGGGCTTGTGCATGGCGAAGAGTCAGCTAAATAATTAGGGATCTTCTAGTCGTCGAGCTCTAGATAGGTGATCAAAGGTGTCTGATCGGGTAGATCGACCTCGGACGGCCTAGATCATATGGTCCGGTAAAGATCGAGATCCAGTGGTCGGGATTGTGTGACATGATAAGATGCTAAAGCGCGGTAGATTAGATCAATGTTCTGTAGCGCACTATATGGTTGATGCATATGAAACCGTCTTTATAGAGAAAAGAAAGCGCGGTTTCGTTTAGTAGCCTCCACTTTTGCATTCAGAGACGATCGCAGTTTGATTGCGAGCTCCATGCATGCATGAAAAGATCGTAGAATATTTAGGGATGCATGCATGATTTATGTAATGTATCCTAGTAATATAAAAACACCATTGATAGTTTTTTACAGATACCCGGCCCGCTCCCATAAACACACGTACACACTAATACACACACTGCCCATGTGAATATCTACAAGAGAATGGGCAAGTACATCTATCGACGACACACACATGATGAATAATTAGGTGTAAATAAAAATTTCTCCTATGCTGAAGACTCGAACCAATATAGGTAGATTGCAATGCAGGACATTAACCTAACAAATAGAGCTACACTTAATTTTAAAAAACAACTGTGGACATGTATGATGAACAAGCACCTACGACATGATTAATTCCTAAAAATATATTTATAATGTCATAGTACATATATTGTATTAACATTTTTTTAAAGAAACTATATCGTATTAATCTTTGATTTGCAATCGATGCAAAATTGCTTCAGAACTTCATTCATTTCATTTGAATTTATTTGTTCGGGGTGTTGGAGAGCGCATAGAGGTTGGAAGCAGCAATCATATACGATTCATCTTTTCAGCCAGCTGGAAGTTTCGACAAACAATTTAGCCCAATAAAACGAAAAAAGGTAATATAAGATCTTTCGCCAAGATAGTACACTACACCTGTCTATTATTAGCAACTCACAATTGCTCACTAAAGGCCTCTTTAACGACTCGCAATAGGTCGATACATGTCTTTGCCGACCTATAGAATCAGTCGTTGTAAATGGCATCGATAAGTGTCTTTTTACCGACTTTATAGAGGTTGCTTCCTTAATCCCTTCTGTTTTATTCTGTGAGGTATTTGGGGTTGTGTTTGAAACTTGCAGCACTTTTTTTTTAGGTAATGGGTGTTCCCATTGAAACTTGTAGCACTTTGATTGTATAATGTTTAGCGCAAGCTGTGATTTGTCCCAAAGCAGCAATCATATAACGTCCAAATATCCAATCCTAAATATATTTGCTATAGATGCAGTCCCACATTCTGAGCCGTGCGTATGCATATGCACGTACGGCTTATTGGCATGCCATTATGAAGAAGACTGATAAAAATGGATGCCTTCCATTAGCATCTTTCGCGTTGTTTACCTCTCTAGTATTAAGAACGCTCAATCATGAGATAGCTACCTCTCCCATGATATATTCCAAACCTTTTCTTTTGAAAAGCACCACACGTTATCTGGATTCGTACGTTCAACGTACGTACGTATAGATTTATGCACGCGAGCCGGGGAATATATAAATCAAGAAAATGCGATGTAATTGATATAATGTTTGTTTTTACATGTTCAGGCTTACCGCATCCGCCGTGCACCTTTTTCCCTGCCTGGCTGCCTCCAAAGTAGCCGACATACCGACAAGAGTATATAAAGGAAAATTGAAGAGGAAAAAAACAATCGCTACGTACTACTATTGCTCTTGTTCCCTTGGAGCTCAGTTGGCTACGAAGATGCGCAAACAATACATAAGCAAGCAAGAATCAACTACAATAATGTTCACCAAACAAGCCTTTCTGCAGAGCGAAAGAATTAAAAGATCAGTGTGTTCAACGATGCTTTTGTTTGATCGCCTTTATCCATATGAAGGGCGCACTGCATGTAGCGGCAGCCGTACATCCTTAACCTCTAAGCAGTAAGCTCCAAAGTATGATATATGCTGCCAAGCCTGGTCCTAAAAGCGCTCGTATGCGTACAAATAATTGGCAGATGTGCTGTTTGCATCGCAAAAGCCAAAGGGGCGTTGTATTGTCTCTGTCGAGCCCTGCACCATAGACCGTGCAGTGAACACTTGCCTCTTGCTTCATATGAGGCTTGTAACGCAATCTGAATTTGCATCTTTCTAGTTGATCAAGGCTAAGGGTGACTTGGTCTCTTGTTTCCAGGAGACTCGAGGCTTGATCAAGACGGTGAATCGAGCTCCACACCTACGCTGAATGACTTATCACTGATGTCAGCATGGCATGGATGTGAAGTATAGTATGAGACCCGCACTAAATAATTATATAGGATCAAATAAACTGCATGAAAGCACACCAAACACCATCTTGTATTAGGTCCTCTGCCTAAATTACTGTACACGCCTCTTTCTAAACTACTTACTTGTTTTTCATGATTCTCCTGCATGTCACGAAAAAAACTACTCCAACAAGATGGTCTTTGGTGTGTTAACTGTTATGTCTTTGCAGTGGAATTTTCCTTCTCGTATACGGTGAGTGAAGGACTGATAAATTACTCCAACAAGTCGCCCATCAACGTCTTCAGTAGCAGTAAGCCTAGAAATTTTCAGTGAACTGCAGCTACAATTTTTTCTTGGTTTTTCCTATAATAATAACATTAAATTTATGAAAATCAACCTATCCCGAGGATAGGGTGTAGAAATCATCAGATAGGTGATTAAAAAGAAAAAGAAAAAAACCCCCTACATTTCTGGTTGTCACCAGAGATACTGTATGTCAGATTCTCACTGGGAGCAAAAGAGGGCAAGAAAACGAAGGTGCGTTTATTTATAGGAAGATGCATAGGAGCTATTTGTTATCTGAAACAATGTGTCCTCTTAAGTTTATAGTTGATTCAGCTAACTAGAAACCTACAAAATGATTGAAACATTATTTTGTGGTTTCTTTGGACCTACATGAAAGCGATGTTCTGATTCATTATTAGACCGTTTCTCCCAATATCAAGCCGGCTGTTTCTCAATAGTTTGTCTGAGAATCAGATGCATCCCAATAGGAACTTATCGGGGAAGAACCTATCTTAAGGTTATTTAAAGGGGCATTTCCTTCCATGCCATTGAAAACTTCCCCGATCCCTTTTATGCCATTGGAAACTTTGTTATCCCTTTCATGCCATGATCTTTAAACTTTTATTCCTTTCATGCCATTGTCTTCATATTTTTAATTTCCTCTGTACTTTAATCTCTAAAAAACTTAGTTCTAAGCCTCTAAAAATCATGTCGATTTTTCTGGTAGTACATCAAGTTAAGGGGCAACTATTTAAATTGGAAGAACTTCAAACAGTATTGCAAAATTTGAACTAAAATTATCCCTATAAACCTAGTCTGAAACTTAATTTCAATTTTTAGGGCACCTAAACATTTCCTAAAATTCTAGTAAAAACCACCCAAATTCACATGGTCCTGTCCACTAAACATTTAGGTAATTTGTACTAGAATTTTGTGAAATGTTTACATGTTCTAAACATTAAAATTAAGTTTCATGCTAATCTTCTGGAAAGAATTTTAGTTCAAATTTTTCTAAACTGTTTGATGTTCTTCCAATCTAAATGTGAATTTAGGTTATTTTTCAGATAATTTTAGGAAATTTTTAGATGGCCTAAAAAATTAAATTGAGTTTCAAATTAGCTTAATAGGAAGAATTTTATTTCACATTTTACTGAACTATTTTGATTTCTTTCAGCTTAAATGGCTGACTATAAACTTGATGTACCACCAAAAAAACCAGCATGATTTTTAGAGGTTTCGAACTGAGGTTTTTTTATATTAAAGTGTAGAATAAATTGAAAATATGAAGATAATGGCATGGAAGGGATAAAAGTTTAAAGACAATGGTATGAAAGGGATAACGAACTTTTTGATGGCATAAAAGGGATTGGGGAAGTTTCCGATGGCATAGAAGGGATTATCTCTTATTTAAAGGTATAATACTGTTGAAACAACATGGTATCAAATCTTAAAGACGCAGGCACTATTGCAACAACATGGTATCAAATCTTAAAGGTTGAAACTGAAACTTGAAACGACGTGGTATCAAATCTGAAGGCATATAAACACAGTTGAAGCAATATGGTACCAAATTCCTCTACCAATAATGTTTCATTTAGGAGCTATGTTTGATGGTGCTACGCAATTTCGTCTTGATGTTTTTGGAAGCAAATAAGACAGGAGCTCTCCCTATCAAATTAGCCTTGGGTACGAGCGTTTCCCAACCTAAATAAGAAATTAAGAATTACTACATCTGGCGATCTTGAGTTGCTAATAACAATATAATAACTTAGAATCTACATATCCAACAAAGTAATCGACACAAGAACATGCAAACAGCAGTGAAACAAACAAAAAAGGTTGCCTGGAAAGAGCAGTAACATTATGGTTGTGTACAAAACACGTTCTAGATGACTAGATCTTTGTTGCAGTGGTTATAATTTAAAGGGCAAATTCTCGTTATTTGTATCCCTCATTTGGCTCATTTGAAGTCGTCAAAGCAGATGAGTGTTCCACTAATCTACTTTAGATTAGATTATAGACTATTCCATTCTGCATAGAGTAGCCACATTTGACATTTGTCTAAAGACGTCGAAATGAACTGTGGGATCCGATCATTTTATATGTTTTGGCTTCTTTTATGTCTACACCTTGGCCGGCAATTACTAGTAATTAACATATTATTGATGATAACGACTGGTGACAGAGTGTCCATGAGGACCATGACATTAACTTGCCTTGATTAGGACAATCGCAAGGTGAGTTAGAAGCAATCTTGTGTTCTTCCAACACACCCCGTAATCTAAATGCAAAGAGGTTTGCGTCTTTACCTCTGTTTCCCCGTGCTTTCTGCCTGATCCTTCAAGTTTTCAGCTCCTTAAACTTATCAGCAGGATACGAAGCGCTGTTAGGATGCCTCGCTGTGGTGGTGATTGTTGGCGTCGCTGCTGTTTTCTGCCACATGAGAAGAGCATACAAATTCAAACCATCAAGAAAGGATAACGGTAATTTCACAATTTTTTTGGTAATCCATATGCACATACTGAAATACCTGTGGTGATGGTTATTTTCCCCTATAGTAGCAATATGCAATTGTGCATCTTTATGATCTTGCAGAGGTCACATTTGCATCCCTTGAATATGAAGAGACTACCTGCAAGCAGATGTCGATCAAAGATATATATACAGCAACTGAAAACTTGAGTCCGTCGAATGTAATTGGACAGGGTATTGCAGGTACATGTCAGGATTATGACCGTTATACCATCAAGAAAACAAAATACATATTGCTATAATATAATGACGTGAGATCTTACCCAAACTTTCTAAGATATCTGGTTTTGGATTTCTAACTTGATTGTTTCTCTAACATTTTCAGGGAAAGTGTATAGAGGAGTGCTTGCAAATGGCTGGCCTGTGGCAGTGAAGCACATCGTTAAGAATGAGCATGCAGAAACCTTCCTAAGGGAAGTGACAAGCCTATCACATATCAGGCACCCAAATCTTGTGTCATTAAGAGGTTACTGTGACGGGCAGGAGGAGTGCTTTCTTGTGTATGAACTGTGCATCAACGGTAATCTGTCAGAATGGTTATTTGGTGAGTACTTGTTGCAGAAACTATACACTTTTTTCTGCAAAGAAATTAATACTTTGATTGCAGGAAAGGATAAAAACCTTTCATGGGTTCAGAGGCTTCGGATAGCACTTGGTAGCGCTTGCGGCCTTTGGTTCCTGCACATATATCCTGAAGGCTGCATTGTTCACCGTGACATCAAGGTTGGTTGCATGATCTTAAAAGGATTCATTGCATTTGCAGATTCAAATTTAGTCAAACTCATATCTGCAATGACAGCCAACCAACATACTTCTTGGGGTTGATATGGAACCCAAGCTGTCGGATTTCGGACTCTCTCGAGTCATGGAGTTAGGTGTATCACATGTAAGCTCCGAAGTCAGAGGAACTTTTGGCTATGTCGATCCAGAATACCGTCACAACCACAAGGTGAATTCTGCTGGGGATGTATACAGTTTCGGCATGGTCCTCCTTCAGCTCCTGTCAGGAAAACGAGCAATAAACATCTTGAACACGGCTAAGCCAATGTCATTGGACAAAATGGTAAGATCAGAAGTGATTACATAAAAAATTACATTATGGAATGAAGTAACTGATTGAGCTGGGTCTTATTTGAGTACCTGTTGTTCCCAGGCTTCAACACTCATCCAAGAAGGCAATGTATTGGAGTTTATTGATCCTAGGTTGAACGGAGAGTACTCGGAGGAGGCTTTTGATGTCAGTTTGAAGCTTGCTCTGTCATGCACTGGCCACAAGAAGCAGCGGCCATCCATGGAGCAAGTTGTGTCGAGGCTAGAGAAGGCTCTAGAGATCTCCTTGAAGGATAATGACAAGTACAACAGCATTAGCATTGTTGAGTCCCTTGCATAGCTATCCTGTGTAATCCTTTATGCTCCGTAATGTTTCCATGGACATGTTTAACATTCTTGCGAATGAAGGTGAACCAAATCCGATTCAGTGCTGAGTAGTTTTAATAAGAGAAGTTTGGCTTCATGCCTATAATAAAGAGTTAAGAGACCAAATGTAGGGCAGTCCAGAATTCCATACTCATAGTATGATGCAATCTTGGGTGTTTCATCATCTCTTCATGTCGCACTATAGAGAAAATTGTAACTAGTGCAGAGGGAAACAAATAAAAAGAAGCACATTACATCTTAAAAAAGACGATGAACAATGGGTAATGACCATCAGATCAATTCAACGCATGAATTCACAATTGTGATCCATTTGAATACGCTTTTCAACTTACTACAGAAGAAAACACTGATAAAGAAGAGGACTGTGATTGCAAGCGTATCATCCATCTCCATGCAGCTAATGAATAACATGCTATGCGCTTTCAACAAAAAAAATAAACATCATAAATAATACACAAGGTCTTTATTCTGTCAAAAATATAGTTTCAGCCTAAAGAATAGTAAAAGGGCTTTACACAGATGCACAAGTATCCAGTTAACAATTAAGCCTAATTACAAAACATTGCAGAAACCAGACTGCGCACACACATTATCGAAGTGGCATTTCATTCAATACTTCAGTATAATCCTTTTGGTTCATCGAAAGGATACATAAACCATGTGGAAGAAAAAGGTAAATAGCAAGAAATATTATCACTCCGAGATCAGCTTCTTCACCTATGGCAGGTTGAGAGGGTTGCCGCAAGTATATCTGACTGGCACACCACATACAGTAAAGGATTGCTATCACCAGGATGAGAACAAAAGACTGATTTGATTTCTCTGTTGTAGACGTTCCATGCTTCACTCTGTCGAAACAAGGAACAAAACATTTACCAACCAACAACAGGGATTTGTAATTGACAGTAGTTTTTGGAAACGGAAAAGTTCAGAAGGAGTCGTAGAGACATTCAAAACTCGAGAGAACAAAAAAGGATCACATTTCGTGTACCAGCGCAAATTTTTTGTTTGCAACCAACAAAGATCAGTGTGTAGTTTTCTAAAGAAAGTAGCAGAACTGTGTATCTATGCATAGGAAGTAAGCAAATAGGTGTGGCCTGCTGTGTTGCGGCGCGTTAACCAGAACATTTAAAACTGTTATATAAGCCTACATTGAACAAGAAACAACTTAACAGTTAACACATACGGCTTTACCATTTTTATAAGCGGACATACAACTTTACTAGCATACTGAGTCAATAAACAGAGTTCGAAAAGGCTTAAGTTAGCAATTTCCCCTTTTCGGAACTGGGGATTGCACATGTTCATTTGTTACAAAGCGGGGAAAAAAATTCCTAGAGCCGAACCCAAATAAAAGCATCATTATTACTAATATGATAATGATAAACAGAGACAGCAAAAAGACATTTCAAAATTCTACAGTCAGACAGCTAAAAAAATTCATAATTTTTCTGGAGCATCAGTAAACTACAAATTTAGCTCCTGTGTACCATATGTACGTTTTTATACATATTGATAATGCACCTATGACAGAGCTGTCACCTGTTGATGTACACAAATCCCCCAATGAGGCAAATGCAAAGAAGGCCTACAACAACCACTGCGTCTGGGTTGATAGGAGCGCGGCCTTTCCACCAACCAGTGCTCAGTATCCAAGTATACATTGTTGAATGGCCATTCTCCTGCAACAACATAACATAAATCTCATTAGTCTAACAAGCATGCAGTGCTTCAAAAGAAGAAAGTTGATCCATATCTCTACAGCATCAAGGGTGGAGGTTCGTTCACGGTCTGATAAATTTTACTTGTTCACCCTGACCACCTAGGTTCAAGTCCTCTTCAACGCAAATTGAAGTCCCTATTTCTTCATAATTAAAATCCATCTAATTCTTCATAGGTTGATCAAGAGTTTTTTTAAAAAAAAAAATCACTTGTTACACAAAAATAGTGTGCCGGTTTTGTTCAGGCATGCAGGTGTTCCTATAAAAAAAAAGGAACTCCTGCCAAGCGGTAATATAATCCCGTAAGCATTCAAGCTGGGCCATCAAGTCTATGCTAATGTCTCCTCCGAACCACAAAGAACCTTGATAATACATTCCTTGCGGTTAAGGAATGCTCTGAACCACCGCATGCTCACCTCAAACAAGTGATCCAAGAAGAAGTGGGACAGCGAGCCTGCCGAGATAAGCAAGAAGCACTGCCTTTTGTTTAGTGCTACCTGAAACAACACCAGCATTAAACAAATCAGACATGTATGCAGCTGCACCGAGCGCCACAATGGCACCATGATCAGGTGATTCTGCACCCTTCTCAACGATTAGTGGATTAAGATAATGACCCATTTGGCACACTAGATTGACACAGATGCGCCAGTCCCGCAGCCGTACAGAACAGTAGTAACTAAAAAGAAACAAGCAAATCCAGGGAGGGGAGGAGGAAGCATGCCATCACCCACCCCGGCAGGGGAATCGAGGACGCCGGCGCGGAGCAGGCGGCGGGAGAGCCAGGCGTAGGCCCAGGCGAGCGGGAGGCCGAGGAGGAGCGGGTAGTAGAAGGGGTGGTGCACGGCGGACATGGCGAGCCCTCCGACGGCGGAGGCCGAGGGGAGGAAGGAGCAGAGCCACTCGGCGAAGGCGCCGAGGTCCGGGCCGAGGAACGCGTTGGCGGCGTAGACGGCGCAGTGGTGCTGGCCGAAGCGGCCGTGCCCGGCGACCCGCGACAGCGCCGCCCCGCCGGACAGCGCGTACAGCAGGTGCGCCCCCGGCCCGGGCATCCCCGCTCCCTGGCTCTGGCTTGTGGTTGCTCGGTGGCCTGGTTGCCGCGCCGGCAGCCGGAAGCGTGGCGCGCCGCCGAGTTTGGTGGCGAGGAGAGCAGAGGAGGGAGATGGCGATGGCTAGGGGGGGTTCTGGTTTGGTTTAGGTGCGATCTTGCTTAGCTTAATTGCCTTCCTCTGCTCCTTCTTTCCCGCTGTTACCGCGAAAGTAACGGTAAACTGTCAGGTGGTTTGACTGGCTTCTAACCAGAGCTCGGAGGAGGCCCGGATGCGTTGCCCTTGCACTGCAGGTCCTAAACTCCATTGTTCATTGTTGCCTTCGGACTCGTTCGCATCATCAATATTCAATAGCATGCCTGGAGGTAAACCAGAGCATATTTGAGCTTTGCTTCTTGCTACACGGTCTCCAGAACGGACCAAAACATGTCAACAGAGACAGTCAAGCCGCCACGCCCAACGAACCTCGAAATGTGCCGCTTACGTAACGGCTTAGCTAATTGTCACCTAACTCTGCCCGGCTACTAGATCCGCATATTCCGTTCTAAGAAGTTTTCGCCACACAAGACTGCAAAACATACCAGGCAGAAGCAGAGTTCGCGGGACAGCTAAAGATCAAGCTAAAACTGGGATAGAACGATCAGCATTGCCACCAACTAGTAACGCTAGTCTCCAAGACTCCTTAACTTTCATACACCATCCACCGATCCACATACTGGTAAATCCTAATTAAGTGACAACGACTGCAGAACACACAGGTTCGGAGTTCCGATAGCTGCACTGAACATTTTTTTTACAGCATGTAGCAGCGCATCTTACTAGCTCATGTTCTTACCACTCGCATCACTTCGCTGGCGCGGTGGCGCGCACGTCAGGCGTCCTGGTCCATCGGGACGGCGCCGTCCACCTGCCGCCGCGCAGCCTTGATCGTCAGCAGGTTGTCGCAGGCGATCCAGGGGAAGCTCCAGAGCTGCTTCCCGCCACGGCGGTCCGGGTGGTACGTCACGTGGTACCACGCCGACGCCATCCTCGCCGCGTCGTCTTCGCGGCACTCCCTGAGCCATCCCCTCACCTCGTCGTGCAGGGCGTCGACGGCGGCCACGATCCGGTCCTTCATCTCGAAGTACCTCTTGTTGTCCCGCTTCAGGTACACCAGCTTGTTCCGGATGTTGCCCGTCAGGATCTCGTCCTCGGCCTCCGCAGAGTAATAGTTCATCAGCGTGCCCAGCTTCTCCGCGTACAGCTCGTAGTGCTCCTCCACGGCGTCCAGGAACTCGTGGAAGCCCGGGACCTCCAGGTCGGGGTCGTACACGCAGCTCGGCGGGGCCTCAGGCAGGAGCGCCTCCGAGTTCTCGGCGTGGCGCAGGGCCGCCCGGTACAGCTTGCCAATGGGGCCGTTGGAGATGTACATTGGCTTCTCCCAGCGTTCCATGAAGTCAGGGTACTCCCGGGGTCGCAGATAGTTGGGCATCCCGGCTGGAGCGCCTGTCTTGGCGAAGTCCACGGCCATGGAGTGCAGACCGGCCAGCTCGAGGCACTCTTCGCTTCGAGCTTTCAGCGGGTTACGGTCAGCATGGATCAGGTGGGCAGTGGAGATAGCACCGAGGGTGTCATTAATCATGTAGTTGACGAAGTGCTTCTGAATTTCCTGCAGTCACAGATGAACTTTTCATAAAGTTTCGCTCAGGTTGCGAAGATGCACAAGTATGTTGCATATATTTGTCAACTAAGAGGAGCAGGGATTCAGTGGTGATAGCTACGAAACCTATGCACGTTCTATAATGACTACTATGAAGCTTAAGACTGGAAAGGAAAGATTTAAACGTCTAGTGTACTTTCAAAACATTCAAGCTTTTCAATGGTGTAGTGCACTTTCATATAGATTATCACTTTACAGACTAGCTGGATTACTAGATTTTGAAAGACTCCACTCAGTTCTATATGTACATAGTTGACCTGTTACCATCATATGTTTTATGGAACTAACATGTGCCGACCGAACACATTTTCCAAAAGGTTTGCAACGCATATGCACATAGAAACATGCAGAAGATCCTAAACTCATTGAAATATCGTAATTCATAAACACTTAAACCTTGAAGAAATTTGCAAATATATCAAATCTGGCATCAGGAAAAACAAGCTTCAGCAAATCATAGACAATATAACTTAGGAATATACCTCAAGTGTAACAACATGGTCCATTATACGTGGCCTTGTTGCAGTGTAGTCCATAGGTGCATCAACCTTCTCTGGAATCAGCTGGTCATCCCAAGTAATAAAGAAAAGGTCACCATCCAAATCGCCTCCAGAGCATTCATTTGGATGAGGCCTAGCCAATGTAAACACTAATATTAATCGGAATTGTTAATTAAGATGTTACACAATGGAAAACAACTTATATGTAATAAAGCAGTGCAAGCAAAGACAGTGACTTATTAATCAAATAATCAGTAGGAGAGACAGGCTCCTTCGCAGCCATGGGCAAAGAAAAATAAAGTCTCTCAGATATTCATATTTCAGTTTCAGAAGAACATACCTTTCACCTCTCTGTGGAAAGACAACACAATCAACAAGGCCCCTAGCATCCAACCCAGCATCATATATAGCTTCAAGCACTCTGATATCTCCAGGATGGAGACATGGGTTTTTAGAGACTGCAACCTTCCCAATAATTACAGCTGTTTCCCCATCATCATTATAAAAGAACGGCTGCTCATTGTCCTTCTGCTCCTTCTGATTCTTCTTAATTCTGATGTAAACTTGACCATACTCTAACTTGCTTGTTTCGTCCAAACAACCAATAAGAACACGGCCTTTTGGAACATGAATCTTACACTTACTTCTGATGTCAGTCAGCCTATTGGCACGATGGGCTTTAAGAACCATTAACAGGTATGGCTCCGAACTTGGTTCATAGCCTTGCTGCAGCATCTTCGCTGCCGTCTTGGTTTCAGCACCACCAAGCTTCCCCAGTGCAGACAAAGCAGCCTCTTTGTAAGTTAGCATTTCATCTGCTTCACTCATATCATCTTGTTGCATTGACTCAAGTACCTCATCCCTTATCCCCAATGTTGAAAGAAGAGAGATTAGTTCACGATTCAGATAGCATGGCTGAGACTTACTCCAACTGGTAATGTTCAGCATGTTGCTCTTTGATTCAAACTTTTTCATACTAGGTCGCAGAGAAAGATGGAAAAAGCAGGTTGGGTCCACAGCAATCACTCCTTTATACCCACCATACCGTATTTGAAAGGCAGATGGAGGGTTAGCAGGGTCTAATCCAAGTACTGTCGCAACACGTCTGGCAAATTTCAGCGAAGTCTTCCCGATACCATCAGAAAATATGTACTTAGTGCCATCAGTCGTGACTTCAATATCCGGAATTACTTCTACATCATATGATGAGATTTCAAATGTCGGGCGTGAAGAGCTGAACAACTGGCCCATTCTAGCAGCACACTTGGAAACTGAACGGATATCTTGGAATTGGCCCATCCACCCTCTTATACACTCTGCAGTTAAAGATGTATTCGAAGCAAACATCCAGACAGAATTACCACGAAGCTGACTAGCTGAGAAGGCCAAAAATTCGTATTTCTTTGGGCCAATGCAAAATCCTTCTTTCAAAATGGAGAGAATACGGTCGTACAGGCCAGTCTTCAAGGGTGGAGAAAAGAAACCTCGTTCAATACTAGCTGACAATGCATTGGCAGGAAGCTTGCTCCAATCTTCATCAACAAAAGTAACTCTAACAAAGTCAGCGGCATACTCAGAATGGTACTTAACCACATAATTTGAGACTTCTTCCTCAGGTCCCAAGCAATATATTTTTGATGGAGTGATGTGAACTCTGTAGCACTTCATCAGTTTTCCTTTATCTTTACCCTCATTGGACAGCAAAGCATTCTTGCTGATCTTCATGGTATCAGCCTCCTGTTTGATGAATCGCAAAGGTTCATAACAGGTAGATTTTAATTTGCTCATTTTCTCAAATATCCTCCTTGAAGTATCAACTGAGAGTTCTTCAAGGATTTTAAAAAGATCGTCATTTACATGCCTGGCAACCAGCTTCCCCATGTGAACCAGAGAGTTGAGACGAAAAAGAGTTTCGTAGGGCACTGAAAAGCCAGTTGGGCAATCAACTAGAGGAACGATTTTGGAAGAGGAGCCAAACACATCCACTGAAGAAACGACCAATTCCCCTAATTCTCCTGAGAAGGGTAAACTGTCAAGAATATCTGACACTAGAGCACCTTCACACAGCTTCAGAAGAAGACTGGAACACTTTCCAAAAGAGCATTTGGGTGTAAAATCTAGTGCTCTAACCCATGCGAAATTGGCTTCCTCCTTGCAAGCACTAAAGCGCTTATCCGCAAATTTAGAATGAACTGCAGGTCCAGAAACTGCAGTGTGTATCCTTGGCGCATAGGTGAGCTGAAAAAATGCAAATAATTAAAAATTATCAGACTTTGGAATTGCTTGAGAATTCAGAAACAAACAGTTGATCTAAGAGAATTCAGAAATACTGTAAGATTTGAACACGCCAAATTAACATTCGAACGCAACTATTTATATTAATATAGATAAGCCCAGGTAGCAAAATAAGGAAAACTGAGGTCGCATTATTGAGAGGTGACAACAATGAAGTGATTATGTTACGTGAGAACATTTTTTCGTAGATAGAAATACACTCTTTTGGGATTTTAGATACATTAAGCCTACAAATGTGGAGGGAGTAAGCCTACACTACATTAAGCTCTACACAGAACCAATACCACAATTGGATCTCGGACCTATCATCATCTATTAAAGACAACATATTTCCAGTCTCATAGTCACCAATACCATAATTGGAAAATCAATTATTTTTTCTACCCATATCAAGAACCAAACAGGGGCTCGAAAAGAGAAACAAGAGAAGCTCACCTGAAGCAGGATGGCGCCGGTGTTATCCACGCTGCATCCAAAGCACTCTCGGATGTCGTCGAAGAGCACCTCGAGTTTGTGCTTGTGAGAATCGTGCTCCAGGTAGATGTCCACGCGCCGCTTCGCCGGAATTACCTCGGCGCGCACGCTGTCCCAGGCGTCGGCCAACTCAAGCTCGCGCTCGGCGACGCGGTTGCCTAGAACGAGGCTCGCACCGACGATGCGAAGGGACAGGTCAGGCGCGCGGGGCACGAGGTCGGCGTACGCGGGGGAGACGGAGAGGTGGTAGCCGAAGAAGGGGGGAAGGCGGCCGGAGGAGGCGAGGTCAACGGCGAGGGAGGCGGCGGCGGTGGAATCGAACTGGACAGTTCCGTAGCCGCGGCTGAGCCAGCCTCGGTGCACGGACTCGATCTTGCAGGCGAAGGTCGCGCCGGCGACGGCGGAATCGAAGTAGGCAAGCAGCTCGGACGCGAGGACCGAGGGAGGAATGTTGGAAACCCGCACCGAGGCAGTGGAGCCTGTCGCAGGCGAGGTCGCCGCGGGCACCTTCGACATGGCGGCCGGAAACGGGCGGGGACTCCGGCCGGAAACGCGGGAAAAGGGGGAAGGCGAGGTCGGCGGTGAGAGTGAGGTTTATGTGACGGGACAGCTGGAAAAAGGGTTTTGTTGGGTTTTGTTTGGGGGAAAGCTAAATCGTACTCGAGCAATTTAGAGGAGCCTGTCACCCGATTTTTGGGACTCGGATCGTATGCAGTCGCTAGTGTGACTGCAAGTTAAGCAGTGGCACTAGCGACCATTCGATCCGAAAGCGACGGCCGAGGACCAGCAGAAATTCTGTAGACGAGGTACTGTAGACTAGGCACTGTTCATATACTGTAGCATATTACTGTAGACTAGACACTGTAGCAGGAGATCTGGAGCGTTCGCTGCGTAATCGGACGGCTGAGGAGGCATGCAGTCGTAACTTGCAGTTGCAGTTACGACTGCATTTGATCCGAGTTCCGATTTTTGGTGCACGGGCAGTCTACAAGCGGGCGTCGGGAGATGGCGGTTGGGTAAGGTTGGTGTGGAGGGGAAGTGGGGTCACCGGATCTAAAGGTTCGGGAGAGGAAGGCCGTCCGGCGATAGTGACGGGAGAAACGACGGGGACGGAGGTGACGAAGGCGTCGCTAGAGTGGGTGTCGGGAGATGGCTGTTGGGTAGGGTTGGTACGGAGCAGAGGCGCCGCCGGAGTGAATGTCGGGAGATGGCGGTTGGGTAGAGTTGGCGCGGAGGCGGAGGTGACGGAGGCACCGCCGGAGCAGACGGCGGGAGATGATGGTTGGGCAAGGTTGGTGTAGGGGCGAAGGCGGCGGCCGTCGGCGCAGACAGCGGGAGATGCGGTCGGGCAGGGTTGGTGCAGGGCGAGATTGGCAACGGCAGCAGGGGAGGCGGCGGGGGAGATGGTAAGAAGGGGGCGGTCTCGATGGGCTAGGGTTTTATCAGAGTTCCGTGTTGTAAAATTTTATATTCCTTTAATAAACTAATAATAAATGTCTACCTCATGCCTTGGTATTTTAGGTATCCTAGCACTTGAATTTCTCAACCGTTAGATCTTGCTTTTGTGGATGAGATTTAATCTCACGTGATAGAGAACAAAAAACTTATGTATTTTAGAGGACCGTAGCACCTAAAATTTTATTTACACCATATATGCTACTAAGTTACACCAAAACAGTCAGTTTAACTCCAGTATAAGTAGTTGTAACTCCAATATGAATTAATCAAAAAAAATTCAAGTACTCAAGGCCTTAGAAACACCAGATTTTTTCATCTTTAATCCATGCAACTTTGGAACAAAAGAAGGGAAAGGAAATTCGGTTGCTGCATGGCCCCAAAATACACTAGTATCCTTTAGCAATAAATTATTAAACGCACCTCGTAATTCTCAGTTGATGGACTTTGAATGCTGACGGTGAGAAATGGGGCTAGGAGTTTTTTTATAAAAACAAATTAGGTAACTATATATAGTTGGCTAGGTTTAGAGATTCGGAACGAAGGTTGGGGCAATGTCTATACCAGTGGCGGGTTGTGGTATCACTATGCGGCGAAGCAGCAGGGTGTAAGAAGAAAGCAAACTACTTTAGTTGGATAATCGGGGGACAATTCATATTTTGCCATGAGTTAAAACTGAAATCCATAATTTGTCATGCTTAAGCTTAGAATTCACACTTTGTCACAATTAAGCTCTAACAACTATCTTGCAACCTAATCTGACATTGGAATGGCCATTTTGCCCCTCATTCAAATACATATGAAATAACCCTAATCAAATGTCACTATTTTGAAAATTTTGCCCGATAGTTGCATGTGTGCTTGACATCATTTGAATAAGATAGTCACATTTTAGCTCATTTGAGAACAACATGAACCTGCCCTACAAGTGATGCTAGAATTTTTTAAAATATATATATTTACTCTAGGTTGTTTAATGTGTTTATAAGTTAGATTAGGATGTGTGTCTTGCGATCGATTTTGTGTGCCAGGAGTTAGTGCTAGACAAGCTTTAAGGACGTTTGGCGATTGGACCAAAATTCAGGGGCTCAAGGTGACAGAGTTTCTGAAAGCAGAGGAGCTCAGAGTTGGTGAATTTTTCTTTCCTTTTGTTCGCAAAACATAATACTTATCTAGAAGCTCATACATTTATCCCTTTGAAACACTTTTTTTTTATTATTACACAGTACAACTCAGACACTCACAACGCACGCTATTGACGGCCACGTCGCCTGCCGCTGAAAGCACAAATGCCGTTAAATCCTAGAAAATTCGCTCCCACCAGGAGTCGAACTCAGGACCTCAAAGGTGCTATTCGGATGCCTTAACCACTAGGCCAAGACCCTTTTCACTATCTCTTTGAAACACGCACCCACAGCTAGTGAGTTTCTTTTCTGAATTTTGATAATTCTAAATTATCAATTGCGCTTTCTCTTCCATCACCCAAAGTAATTTTGACGAACAGTCGTTGTAAACTCATTTTCCTCTAATGAAATAACATGTTATAGAAAAAAAATGAACTGTAGAATTTTATTGATCATGGTGATGGTAGGAACATTGTGGTCGATTAGTGGTGCCAAATATCAAAGAGGAGAGCATGAGGAAAGAGTGTTACAAAATCGCACAAGCACTCTCCTGCAACTGGCGTCATGTGCATGTATAACAAACCCCTTATTATAAATACGACATAATCCCAAGAGCACCAGGATGGTTCACAACTGCTTTCATTGAGGAGCTTCTTCGTGCATGATCGCCAATGGGTACGTGACACATCTTCTTCTTTTTTTTTCGTTTACATTATTAGAGAGGAAGCAAGGACAGGATACAGTCAAAGCCAACAAACAGATATTTTTCTAGCATGGCCCACTGATTTCAGAACAGTAGCTCTGGTCATTTCCCCGTTCATCGCTTCTTCTTGCATTAGGAATAGAATCGCTGGCTCTGTCAGTTCAACTCCTTGGATAATTCGCCGGTTTTGGAGACAACGTTTCACCTTCCCCCTCTCCCATCTGCCTCTCCGATACATTCCAACGATCGGGGAGCCCTCGGCTGGATTGTCCCGCCATCTGCTGTCGACGAAGAATGAGTCTAGAGAAGGCCACTGATCGACGCCGACTCTTTGATGTGAGTATATCCTGTTGTGGGTTTTGTTTGTCCAATTTTATTGCTCCCCGCCTATGATCTCGCATGGATGTGGATTTTGTACTGTAGACAATTGGGGGGGGGGGGGGGGGGGGGGGGGGGGGGGGTTAAGAGATTTGTGATGGTGGTTGATGGTGAGGCCACTTCTACCCAACACGCGATGAAGGATAGCCGCGTCCTGGACCCCGTCGGAATGGCCAACATTTCGTCGAGCAATGACACCGCCCTCGCGGATTGTGTAACGTCTGAAATCACCATTGAGGCTGCTACTCTTCATCGGCCAATTCAAGTCGTCGATGTCACACTTGTGCTCGTCCCTGTGGGCAATGGTGCCGCAGATGACAAGCAGTGAGCAAGACGTGCATCAGGCTGCGATCCAAAACTGTTATTACAGTATGTTCTTGCATTTTAATTTGCTTTTAGTTGCACATATAATATAAATTCAGTTTGCCAGATGCATGTTTTAACAAAAACAAATGTATGCTGGAATATATTCTCCCTACTCAACGCAATATATTCTTCCATTTACGCGACACCGTTCGGTTCCATAATATGCTCTTTCGATTTGTTTTCAATTATTACTAGGCCAATTTGATTATTTTTATAAAAGTTTCTATATCCAAGGCTACAATTAAATTTAATATGTGCATGGGTTTTACCATTGTTGTGAGAAATAAGTTTTGCATTAGTACCATCTGATCCTCGTGTGGAATGAATTTCAGGGGGGGTTACGGTTACCTACTCAGCGGGTAGGTGGCATGCATCACTGGTCAACTTTCAGGATCAATCCAATTTCAGGATCTACATTTTTTTCTTCTTTTGACGCCTTCTCTGGATCTACTTCGAAATGTCGTTCTTGAGCACACCTAGGACATCTTCCATGGCCGAATAACGTCACTACCGGGTGCCAAGCAGCTGTGAAAGGTTAAAATACCGGCAGGGAGAGTAAATTTTTTCTCTTGCCTGCTCTATTTTATTTGGATCGATGCTGGACGTCTGATGGATCGAATCATCGAGGCGTCGTGCTGAGATCTTTCAGCCGGTTGGTTTAATTTAGAGGACTCCGTTCCAAGCCGAGATGATGCGTCACTGGAGGAATGGTCGTAGCTGAAGTGCAGGCAGGGCTTCAGTTTAGTTCATTTCCGATGACAAACAAGTCCCAAAGACAGGATCAGAACCATATAGCCACAGGGACATGTTATTCAATCATTCGTAGTCGTAACACCAAAGTAGGCAGACAGACGCACATGCATGACCGCCGCAGCAACATTAACCCGCCGGCCGGCTGGCTGGCAGTAACAACGACGCCTCTGCATGCGCCAGCCGAGACGAAGACACGATCCCAACCACGGTAAGCTAGGAACCAACACCACGACTGACTATAAAAACGGCGGCAGAACTGGAGAGCACTAGTGAACAAGCTGTATGGATCGATCGCGCGCGTGCGTGCATCCATGGACCGACTCGCGTCTAGTTCTTGAGGAGGTAGTCGTCGAGGTCGTGGAACGTCTTGGCGGCGGTCTCCTTGATGACGTCCGGGTCGGGCACCTGCTCGCTGGCCTTGTCGAACTCCATGGCCCAGTTCACCACGGCACCGGCGTCGCCTTCCTTGGCGGGCACAACCTTGAGCGTCACCTTGAAGTTCTTGTAGAATTCGACGAGCTCGCCGTCCACCACGCTGTACGACACCACCTTGTTCTCGTCGTCCGCCACCTCCACCTTCTCCTTGGCGAACGTCAGCATTGGCACACCTGCAACAACGTAACATCGCCATCGTCATGGACAATTACTTGCATAGTTGCATGTTTTTTACTTGCAGCGTGGTGGATTTTTACCCTCGGTGTACTTGAGGAGGCGGACGGTGCCGGCCGACTTGCCGTCGCCCTCGACGGTCTCGATGCTCTTGTACTGCTCGGGGAAGATCTTGGGGAACAGCTCCGTCGAGTCGCGCAGCGCCGCCCACAGCTTGTCCGCCGGGGACTTCACCTCCACCACCAGCTCAGCCTTGGACGCCATTATCTCTGCTGCTGGTTACTATCAACACTCGATCGGCAAGTACTATCTGCTTAACTTCAGTGGATGCTAATGTGTTTGTTTGTGATCTGGCCATGGCTTCCAATCCGGCCTTTTTATAGAACCTGGCCAGCAGCAAGCTGGCGAATGGTTCGTCGAGGAATGGCTCTCGTACTGGATGCAGCTACTGATGCTGACCATTCAAGGCCTTCCTGCAAGATCCAACTACCTTGTTCAGCCTCGAATTTATAGCGTCGGTGCGCAAAATCAACGCTCCACGAAAGGAGATGCCTGTAATGGCAACGGCGATTGATGATGCTAACATGCGTCTTGTTCGTGCATTCCGTGACTGACATTACAGGTTGGCATTCTTGGTGCGACGAAGTAGATGAGGTCCAGTTTGATTGGTTGGATTATCGGCCATCCTCATTAGGGTGTTTGGGACGAGTTGCAAAATTCCCCTCTTCGCCTCGCTGCTTTACAGCAGCTGTTTTGCAACAGCTACAGTGTTCGTAGTTATTTCTTCAACAGCAGCTACAGTGTTTGTAGTTATTTTTCTACAGCTGCAGCCTGCCGAACAGATGATTTGCATCCCAGATCGACCAGATTGCTTTGTCAGTGGAGCTAGAGAAGAGAACCGAGATGAGACAGGCAGAGTCAATCAACACCGTGTGCCAACCAACTGCAATGTTCAATGTTCAGGGATTTGAGTGCTGCAGTTATTCGTGCAGCTAAAGGTTGTTGGCGCAAATTAATTCGTTGCTTGCGGTGGATAAATTATTCGGAACAGCGAAATTATATTTGTGAGGATGTAGGAAATCTGAATATTCATATGGCACTGTTCCATGGAATGAAGGCGATGTTAAAAAGAAACTAGGCGCGCCGAGTTCGGCAGGCAGACAGCAGCACGACTGCACGAGGCAGGGGCACTTCGACGCAAACCGGCAGGCAGAACCCGAACCTTTGTGCGCTCCAACTCCTTCTGTCCCACATGTCAGTGAGTGACTGGATTCTCGAGAACAAACGGCTAGCGCGAGCAGGTCACGCACCGTTGACGTTTTTCCACGCAAGCTTTGTTTGTTCGAAAAATATCCAAAAACAAAATCAGAAAATCCGCGCCTCGCGCTCCCGTTGGCTGGCGGCGCACTGGCTTCCGCCATGGCCGCGTCCCCGGCCCTCCTCTCGCTGACCCCCACCGTCGTCTCCAGGCACCCGCACCTCCTCTTCTCCCCATGCCCCCCGCCTCGCCACCTCCGCCTCGCCCCTCCCTTTGCCTCCTCCTCCTCCGCCTCCTCCCCGAGCCCGGGCCCCGGCCCCAGCGGCGGCGGCGTCTTCCTCTCGCCGAGCGCGCTCACGCAGCTCGACGAGCTCGCGGCCTTCCGCTACGAGCACACCTTCCCGCACGGCCACCTCACCGTGCGGGCGCTCTCGCGGGGCCCCGCGGACGACGCCGTGGCGGAGGCGCTCGTCCGCCTCCTCGCGACGTCCTTCTCCGAGACTGTCCGGTGGGCCCCGGCGCAGCGGTACGCGCAGCTCCTCACCTTCGTCATCCGCAGGTACCTCTTCGACCGCCGCGGGCTCGCGCCCCACGCCGCGGTGCTCGTGGGCTTCTACCGCCCCACAGAGGAAGACGACGGGGATGAGGCTGAAGGCGACGGAGAAGGTGAGGACGAGGGGGAGATGGCGTGCACGGCGGAGGTGTCGTTTGACGCCATGGGCGCGCCCGGGGCCCCGCCCACGCCCACCCCGCCTCTGGAGTTCCCCTACATGTGCAACATGACTGTCAAGACGTCGTTGAGGAGGTAATGTATTCGATAATGCTATCCGTCAGAAGGCCATTCTGCTTACTGTATCCAGTGCATGATGTCCTTTGTTTAGACAACGAATTGGTCATATAATCTATTGCTTCAATACTTGTATGTTGATGACTAACTTGTTCAGCTATTATGTATCAAATGTCGATTATAGTGCCATTCTAAACTCTGCCCTGTTTTCACCCTAAACAGAAGAGGAATTGCCAAACAACTTCTCAAGGCATGTGAAGAACTGGTTATCAAGATGGATGCCAAAACACGTTTATATCTTCATTGTAGGATAATTGACCAAGTCCCGTTCAACATGTACAAAAAAGCTGGGTATAATATTGTCCAGACTGACAGTATTTTGGTTTGGCTGAGTCTTCAAAAGAGGAAGCACTTGATGAGCAAGGAATTGCCACAAGTTTCAGTCGGCAGTGAACTTACAACCAAAGTTTTCGATGATAATACCATGACAAGCTAAAAGTGCCATAGCCGGATCAGGTACACATAAGTCTGAATTTTGTATACAAATGTACATCTTTTGCTTCATCACATATCTTCACTGTTGTATAGACTGTGAGGAAAGGCTACTCACTGGATCTTGAAATCAAATTAGTGAAATGTGGATGGAATAGGCTTAACATTTTATTTTTGTTGTTGTTGATACACTTGATTTTTATCCTTCAAAACATAGGCAAGCCTCTTGCATACAAATCACCAGATTACTATTGAAAAAAAAAACTGAGGGAGGGAGGATTGATGCTGAATCGTGTTGCATGAATAAAAAGAAGCCTC
Source organism: Eragrostis curvula (assembly GCA_007726485.1). Lineage (NCBI taxonomy): Eukaryota > Viridiplantae > Streptophyta > Magnoliopsida > Poales > Poaceae > Eragrostis > Eragrostis curvula. The sequence goes on from RWGY01000031.1 coordinate 7,189,908, forward strand.
TACTTAGCAAAATTCTTCAACTGATTTGACCAGACATTGCACAACAGTTCATCTTTTGCATCATTTATTTTCCCTGTCTTCCCCATATTTAATAAGAAAAATGAGTAATAGCCACTTATTTATTGGTCCTGGCATACACCAACGGGACCATTCACTATAACATCTCATCCACTTGTCATTTCAATGTATCCCTGGGTGTGCATCATGTCTCATCTACATAGCTTTGTATCCATCTGTCCCTTGTCGCTGCTCTTCTTTTGTGCTCTCTTTTTTAGCTTCCTCAACCCTAGCATTTCTACCAGTTCACAATGAATAAATGAGCAAGTTATGATGTCCAAAAAAAAAAAAACCTAGCATTTCTTATTGCCCATTCAAAAGTACCGGTCATTGCTTCTCCCTCTCCCATCATTTCAGTTCTATAGTAGTTCCCTCCAGTATTCAAAAAACCATTTTCAAAGTGTGGTAGTGTTGCTGTTCTTACTATTGCTAACTGCACTCCATTTTTAGTAGTTATTCAAGCTTGAGGGATGGTCTGAACCCATGCTGAATAGCTGTAATGAAATCCAAGTTTGTAATGTTATCCTCTCAGTAGACATGCATATGGAACTCTATATGGCTAAAATATTGGTCTCACGTAGGTTTGCAACTAATCTTTTATCTAGTTTATCCAACATTAAGTACTGGGCCAATGATCTCTATGATGCTTCTACTCGAAATTTGGTCCACAGTGTCATGAGGGTAAATTGTGGGATCGAAAGTACCAAGTGACAAATTTATTTATCTTTGGTATCACTAGGAACTTTGATTGGAGCTTCCATCTGCAATGTTGTGTAGTGTTTGTGTTAGTTTCTCTAATCACAATGTCACAACAACTTGAGATAAGTTCTCTAGAGATGTAAGGTAATAAAGCATATTTCGTTGAGAAATCTTTTTTAGGACAAACTTATTACATACTAGGTCAATGCCCATGCGTTGCAACGGGCTGAAACGGGCTGAACTTTTCACTCAACAACATGATTGTTTAACAAATGCTCTTGAACAAAGAGAAAACAACATTGCAACAAACAGAACAGCTTGAATTGCCTATATTTACATGCACGGTGTACGTTAAAAGGATCGTGTCAGTCTCTACTAATTAAAAGAGTTGGTCATATGTCACCCAATATAATACATAGATCAAAATTTGGTAGCAATTTACTGGCATGAATGCTCCTCCAACTCAGAAGTCGATATATTAGTCCATTACTCTTTGAATAAAACTAAAATAAAAAAGTTCAGTACAATTTAGAAGTTAGTCTCGCTCAACACCAAACATAAGTTCTCTAACCTCGCTACTCTTTCTTTATGGCTACCTCTGCTATTACATATTGTCTTTCAATTCAGCTACTTATTTTAACAAACAAAACCCAAACGAAATATTTGCTGAGGCTCGAGCTTCTCTGACGTTGCTGAGGCATGGAGATTTGCAGGCCATGGTAAATAAGTCGCCATCTTTGTAGAAGAGGGGGAAGCTACGAGCGAGTTCTTGCATAGGCAAATGTGACAGTATCTTCTTTATTTTGTGGCTCCAGTAAGTAAATCATAAGCAGCTTCTGTTCTCGCCCCGGAAAGGAATCCATTCATTAGGGAGCACTAGCACAAGCAAAAATGATTGAAAAGTCTAGGCACTCGGAAGGTTAAAACCAACTTCAGGGTCATAATAGTGGTAAACGGGGGATCACTCGGAATCAGAGAAGATGTCATTATACAGCGGCATTTTATAGTTACATACCTAGATGTTTTAATCTAAGGCAGTGAACACATGTACACTGGGCACAATGAAATCGTATAGCGCAGGTTCTATATACTAAAGTTGTGCCGTAGTTTCCTTCAAAAAAATATATATACTAAAGTTGAAAGCACATATGGGTTCCTGACTATGTTCTTTATGCTGAAACCTGGTGAATGCATGTGTAATTCTTGGTAGAAATGTGTTCTTAATTTTATTCTTATCTTAATACATGTTTGGTTGTTTGTTTCCTGGAGGTGCTCCCACCACAATAGCTGCACGAAATGCAGCGTAGTGATGTTCGTCATCGCGAGAGCGTAGCCCCGTTAATCGCAAACGACAGGAAGCCTGACATCGGGGTCCCGGCCTCGTCCCGGCCCCCGGAGATTCCCTCTTTTCAGTGAAACCTGCTTGTTTGCCCTGCCCGTGAGCTGTCCTCCGGGCCATGGGTGCTGGAAGCTCGAGCCTGCTGCTGCTCTCTGCCCTGGACCTTCTGATCCGACAAAGCCTGGGAGCGCGTGATGCTTCTCCAGCACGCGGTGTAGGCAGCTCGTACTACCCGGGGCAGGTACGTGCCCCGGCCGGCCACAGCACGACGGGGAGGCACCGCAACACGCACGCACGTCCTCGCATTCTCCCCGCTCCGCTTGGCGATTGCCCCTGAACCCCACACATCCACCCAGCCAACTTTTCGCCTCGTCCCTCGCCATCTCGGGCTCAGTCTCAGCTATAGGCGTCACCCCGTGTTTTGAACGGCGCCACCGTGTGTGCACCGCACCGCACCGGCCTGGTCGCCCCGTGAAACTTGGCCCGCGCGTATTGCTCTCACACAGTGTAGAGACTAAAAACGGGTACTAGTAGTACAAATACAGTGTGCAGGAGTGTGGCCAACAGCAATACTGGTTCACGAGTTCATGACTGAACCGCAACCGGTTCAAATTTCCTGGAAACTGCGTGTTTGCTGTAATCAGGAGCAATGCCAACCAAGCCCTGCCAACGATGGGCGATCCCGTTCACTCCACTGTATTAACTGGTGCCCATACGTGCCAAGGTGATTGGGCGAGGCAGCAGCTCAGACGCAGCGGCAGCAGGGCCAGCTGCTCATACAATCCAACGGGCGCGCCGGTGACGCCATCACCCCGGAGCCAACCTGGCGCCATGGTCACATACCCTGACGCGCACTAAACACTCTCTATTTAACCTTCTCACTGGCCAACTTTGCTCTCGCGTCCTCTCCTCTCTGCTCTCCCTCTCCATAGCTCTCAAGAAAGCTCTAGTCTGTCCAGGCTCGAGGCTCCTCCAGTCCGGAGAGGCATCACGACATGGCTCCCGGCAAGCTCGCCGTGGTCGTCGTCCTGGTGGCGTCGCTCCTCCTGCTCGGCAACAGCAACACCAAGGTACACCTAACCAAGGGGTTGATTATTCAGCAGCTCGTGCATGCACGAAAAGGACAGTTCACAGCTAGAACTTTGAGCTGGAAACATTTTTTACTCTCTAATCGAATGCCTGTGGAGTCTGAACTCTTTTGAGGTTTTCCCCCATCAGGCTGCTCCCGGAGGCTACCCGCCGGCTCCTCCCCTCGGCCCTCCGCCGCACCAGATCGTCGACCCGGCCAAAGGTACGTACGCGCGAGCGGGTTCCCTGATGCTTGTTACTCTTGCTGCGCTGCTTGACTAATACTAAGCCAGCATTTTTGTTTGTTGCTGACTGACTTGCCCTTTCGTGTTTGCGGCGTTCCGCGCAGACTGCGGCGGCGCGTGCGACGTGCGGTGCGGTGCAAACGAAAGGAAGAACGTGTGCAGCCGAGCGTGCCTCAAGTGCTGCAGCGTGTGCCGCTGCGTCCCGGCGGGCACGGCCGGGAACAGGGAGACCTGCGGCAAGTGCTACACCGACTGGACCACGCACGGCAACAGAACCAAGTGCCCGTGAAGAGAGAGAGGTGATGGCCGTCCTGGAACTGCGTTGCTAGCTCCCCGGCGGCCTCTATCCACTCGAGGACAGCATCACCATGTGTCGTTGTATGATCGGTCGGCTTAGATCTAGCTCTCTCATGGTTTCCGTGCTCTGTTGTTTTATCTCTTGAGTTTTGTGTTCTTGTTTGTTTCAAAGGATGTGTCTGAGGTACTGCTGCGCGCGGTGCTGGTGAGACTGGTAGTCCAGTGTTGTTTCCTGTGTAAAAACTGAGTGTAAGCGTTTGTTCATTACGTGGTAACAGCCATCTGGCCGGGTTGCGTCAACGGATCAGTTGTCGTTTAAGGCCTTATTTCAGACTCCGCACGCTATTTTCTATTTTCACTTCCTTGTTTATCTTTGCGTACGTAATCTGAGCGAGTTACCTTGCCAAGTGGCAAGTGCTTTGCGCCGTCGTGCAGATTGTCAAGCCGTACTCCTGATATGTTTATCCATACGGTCGCTTGTGCTGTTTTACGAGCAGACTTGCTCCTTTTTTCTGCCATTTGCGGCCATTTCAACATATTACATTTTAGAGTTCTTATTTTTCGAAACACAAGGCACAAATCTTGACAATTTAATAATGTCAAGTACATTGATGATAAAGTACATTGAAGGGCTGAATTTAAGGTTTCTTTATTATGTACGTACGTCCGCCATTGACCGCGTGTTTCTGGAACATCCTCTAGTTAGCTTTTGTCCGTACATGGCATGATTGATCTACTCCAGACTCTGCAGCATCGATTGCGTTAAACGAGTTGCGTTAACATGCCATTTTGCCTGACAAATCACTATCCTACTTTTCTACAGCTAGCATCACTGGAGCTATATGAACTTTTGGAACATGGGGGATGAATGGTGCGCCTAGCGGAGCCACCTTCATCTGCCGCACGGCACGCTCGTGAAGTCCGTGTACACCAATCTTTCCGGCCGCCTCTTCCTCTCGAATAGAGACGAGGGACACGAACTCTTTGCAGCAGTTACAGTGTTCGCAGTTATTTCTTCAGCAGCAGTTACAGTGTTTGCAGCAGCAGCTACAGTGTTCGTAGTTATTTTTCTGCAGCCTGCCGAACACGCTAAGGTTGCTACGAGCCTATACGATAGTGTATAGGGACAATTTGTGAACTCCGGGACAAACTCCAGACTGAGATTACGAGAAGCACAGTCGAATCTTTGCAGACACAAGATACGTACAAGAAGGGGGTAGAGCAGTTGTGGCTTTTTTATCCCGCGCCCTGCCTCATGTACCATCTGCTCTGTCCCCTCTATCCCGTGTCTCATGCTCTCGTCCCCTTGTTCGAGCAGCGCATATGCATCTCCATGGAAGTGCATGCTATCTTTTACCTAAAAAGCAAGCCATGGAACACTCATGGAGGTCAAGCTGGTCAGGCCTGGATGGTAGCAGTGGCAGCACCACCAACCTCCACAAAGCTTTGTCAGCCGTGCGTCGGTGCGTGCCGTGCCGTTCGGAGTCCAATGTAACCTCACTTGGCAGCTAACGACGCAAGGAGAGGCAAGTGGTGAGGTAATTGCAGTGTAAGCTCTCGGTGCAAACTAAAGTTGCTCGAGAAGCCACTCATCTGCTAGTACTTCTAGTTGAAGTTTTTTTTTAAAATGATTTCTAGGCGAAGCTTTTTTTTTTTTGAGACTATTTCTAGGCGAAGCTGATTGTCTTTCATTCCAATTTTTTGGCTGCTTGATTGATTTCCGTGCTACTTCAATTCACGTGAGATGTGGCAACGGGCTAGTAGCCCACAACCGGTGGCCGTGCAGATGCCCAAACAATAGCACATGGGCGGAAGGCCCCCAATAGGGCGGGTCCGGACATGGCTGTATGCTGCCGCTCTCCAGTCTACCATTCTATCCAGGCCACGACCATGACCCAACACGCTAAGGCCCAGCTTTGTATCGGCCAGTTTTCTGTGAGACACAGTGAGCAAATTTTACGCCGATTGATACATGTGCTATTTGTGCGCACATGCGGTGTGCACGGGGTCGGTTAGTTGGTCCCCCCTGAGCAATTTATTCGTGTCCCCAAAAAAAAATAACTATGGCCGCTCGGGACATTTGTCATCACCCGTGACCTGCCTGCGTAGTGCCATCCTGGCTAGCCTGTCTACGTGTACGCCGGGGCGGAGCTACATGTATTGCTCCGGGTGCGGCCGCACCCGGACCTCTAGAAACTTTCAGTGTTATCTGCTCTATATTCACCACATACGCACCCCTTAAACTCATCATCATGCATCCATAAAGTTAAAAAATCAAAATCAAGCAGCCAAATTACATTGTCGCACCACCCTTTAACAAACTCTAGCTCCGCCACTGCGTGTACGTGACTACATCGTCGTGAGCTGTACATTACCGGCGGGCGGCGGACGCAGCTGGTGGAGGACTGCGACCGTTTCCCTTTCCCTCCTGCTGCCGCATATATGCATGGTCAAAAATCCTGCAGATAATGGTGTGTGTCATCTTGATGGGCAATACGTGTGAGACCTGAAGCGTGTGAAGGAAGCATGGGAGCGCATACGTTACGTATCTGATCTCACACACTCCAAAGTAGTCATGGTCCATTTGTCCGTCCTGTGATCGATTCTCCCGCGTTTGTCCTACGAAAGGCGACGCACTAACGATGCCCTGCCCAGCTGTGTGCTGGCAAGCGCGAGAGGGACGGAGAACAAAGTGAGCGTGCTCAGTGGCGAAGCTAGAGCTGAATCAGTTGGGGGGTGGGGTGGGGGGTGCACCACTTCATAAACATAGAGAAAGTACCTTATTTATCTGTTAATGGGTATATAAAATTGAAATTAATAGGAGTATATATGGTGAAAAACAGATCAATTACATGTGAAATTCAAAAATTAGTGGGTGTATTTACACCCAGTAGGATACAAGTAGCTTCGCCCCTGAGCGTGCTCATCCGCGAGACGCGAACCCAACGCGTAGTGCTCTACCCGCGTACGCGACAGCGGTGGCGTCCACCCGTAGTCCACCCGTTGATGACGACGACTCGTGTCTCGCCGTGGTGGCGAGTGGCGGCGACTTGCTCGGCCGCTCGCCGACTTCCACATTCTCCGCCGGTGAAACTCGGATTTCATGCGCTTATTAGCGACGCTTTTAAAGGGTGAAACTCGATTCACCTTTCTAGCGAGATCTCAGCTCCACGAACGCCCTTGTCTTCGGCACTAGTACTTCGTTCGTGCCCTGTACGTTGTATCTCGTCTCAGGCTATCGTCAGAAAAATGCCTCCCAAGTGTGGTGTAGCATCACTTGCATCATCCCTGGCGTTTACCAAGACCTGCATCTGGACAAAAATTAGCACGCATGAGGCGCGCTCCACACGCGAGTATTGCTGCTTTGGAGCGTTTGCTAATGTAGGTAGCCTGACCTCAACACGCCACGCTGCTAAGGGTATGTTTGGCACAGTTTCTGGACTGGATTTTGGATTCTGTTTCTGGCATTGTAGCTACAGCAAAAACACTGTAGCAGAATCTATTTTTTGGCAGAATCCAAAAACAACAAAATTGTAGCTTCTCACGGATTCTGTCACCGTAGCTAGTGACAGAATCCGTTTTGCAGAATTCCTCCCAAAGAGGGCCTAATATTTCAGTTTGTCTTCTTCTCATGCATGTGCAGGCCAGGGCCTCCCGGGCAAGGTGCATCCGCTGATCCGGCTACAATTGCACATTATAAGATGTGGCCAGTGGCTTACAATCCTTGGAGGTGCCTAGCTAACCTGTTTAATTGTTGCTCTGCTCTAAGAGCATCTCCAGCAGTCTCTTAATAATTTACCTCCTAATATGTTCTATTGGGAGCCTTCCAATAGAATTTTCAGGATATTAGGAGGTGCAGCTTCGGCAGTCTCCCAATACCATCCTCCCAATAACCTGACATGTAGGGTCTTTTTTTTCTCTTTCTCTCTTTCCTCTCACTTACGAATAGGCCCCACCTTATCCTCCTCCTCCTCTCTCCCGCGCTAGCCTGCCTTGTTCACGCCGACACCGCCGCGACGCGTCGCGAGCCTCCACGACGTCAGTCGACAGCAGGCGAGGAGCTCCACGGCGGAGCCGAGGCGAGGACAAGCCGCGACGCCGGGGCGCAGAGCCACAGCGGCGGGGCGCGTGATTCGACGGCGGGGCGGCGTGATTTGACGTCCATGCCGAGGGAGGCGCCACGACGAGCCGAGGCATTGCGGCGGGGACCGAGGTCAAGCTTCTCGGACGACAAGCTTGAGGCGGGGCCGAGGCGAGGACGGAGGCGTCGCGTCAGCGCGTCAGAGACGAGGGTGGGAGGCGGTGTAGCAGCACGAACGCGGGCAGGGAGGAGTCGGACGCCGACGGCCATGGCAAATCAAGAACCGTCGATTTGGGCGCCCTCGAGCCCAAATTGACTCACCGGTAGGTGCACACGGCCATGGAGGTTCGAGGGAAGGGTGCGGGATGGAGCTCCGGCGAGGGAAGGGTGCGGGATGGAGCTCCGGCGAGGGAAGGGCGAATGGCGGTGCTCCGGCGAGGAAGAGCGGGGGGAGGCGTGGCAACGACGATGGCGTGTGACGGCGAGGACGAGCCGGAGCTGGGGGCAGGAAGGCGCGCGCGAAGCCGCCACGGACTGCAACTCCTTCGATGGTAGGGCGGGGCTGCTCCGGCGAGGGCTCGACGGGGGCCGGCACGCCGGCGACGAGGGTGGGAGCACGGGAGATTGCGCGCGCGAGGAAGGGGGTGGGACCTGTCAACAAATGTTATTGGGAGGGGGAGGAGAGTTAGAGCAAAAATTGGGAGGAGAAGGTTGGTTATTGGGAGGTGTGAATAAATAGGAAAGTTTTTAGGAGATTGATGGAGCAGTTTTTCCCTCCCTAAACTCCCAATATGACCATTTTTTTACTATTGAAAGGGAGATTAGGAGACTGCTGGAGTTGCTCTAAGCCCCTAACCATGAGCAAATAAATCGACTCCATCCACGGCGATAAGATGCTGGTTCAGCACTACAGAAAGACCTCACACCAACAATGGTCTCGTGCTGTACCACACCTAGGGACGCTATTTGATGCGTTCCTATCAATATGCACCGGATTCTGTAGCCACTTTCTTTTCATCTCTTTCAGGTGGAGACCACCATTGTAAACTCACGAACAGTTAACGAGTCGTTTGCCTTGCCACCAAATCGTTTTGAAATCACGATCATCTGCCACTATCTAAGACTGAACTCCCTTGTAGTATCAGTCAGTGACCCGCCATTTCATTTTGAAAACAAATCTTGTCAAACTGCAGAGCTGCAACACTTGTTAACAGAACAAAATGTAGATTTCAGTTGGCATATAAAAAAGTAAGGGACGAGGACCACAGTACCAGAACAAGAGGAGCTGGAGAAAAAAGAAAGAAAGGTCAGAGGAGGCCGGCCCGGCACGGGCAGAACATCCGTCCTCGAGCTCCTCCACCATCCCTTTTTCCGCTCCACCGCGCACCATCCCTCCCCTTAAACCCCGCAATCAATTCACTCGCCACTACACGCCCACACTCGCTAATCCCACACCGCCTCTCGCCTCTTCTCTGTCTCTCTCTCTCTCTAGTCCCCTCCCAAATCGAGCCAAAGAAGGCAAGCTAGCTGTACAAGCACCCGCCGTCTCCCATGGGCACGCTGCTCCGCCGCCGCCACCCCATCTTCTTCTTCCCCCTCGCCCCTCTCCTCCTCCTCCTGCTCGCCGCCGCCGCGCAGGCCGCGCCCCGGCTGTCGCCCAACTACTACCGGCGCAGCTGCCCGCGCGCGGAGCGCATCGTCTCCGACGTCATCGCGGCCAAGCAGCGCGCGAACCCGTCGACGGCGGCGGGCACGCTGCGCCTCTTCTTCCACGACTGCTTCGTCAACGGCTGCGACGCCTCCGTCCTAGTCTCCCCACTCTCCTCCGACCACGAACCCGAGCGCGCCGCGGAGATCAACCTCTCCCTGCCAGGGGACGCCTTCGACGCCGTGGACCGCGCCAAGGCGGCGCTGGAGGCCGCCTGCCCGGGCGTGGTCTCCTGCGCCGACGTGCTGGCCCTGGCGGCCCGGGACCTGGTGGGCCTCCTCGGCGGGCCGCGGTGGCCCGTCGCGCTGGGCCGCCGCGACGCGTCCCGCTCCGACGCGCGCGACGTCGAGGGCAACCTGCCCCGGACCAACATGTCGGCGCGCGCCATGGCGCGCCTCTTCGCGTCCAAGGGCCTCTCGCCGCGGGAGATGGTGGCGCTCGCCGGCGCCCACACCGTGGGCTTCTCCCACTGCGCCGAGTTCGCCGGCCGGCTCTACGGCTTCCCCCACGGCGCCGGCGAGGGAGGATACGACCCGCGGCTGAACCCGGAGTTCGCGCAAGCGCTGCGGCGGTCCTGCTCGGGGTACAGGGCCGACCCCACCGTCTCCATCTTCAACGACGTGGTGACGCCGCGCGACTTCGACGAGGCCTATTACAAGAACCTGCCGCGCGGCCTGGGCCTGCTCGCCTCCGACGCCGCGCTCTGGGAGTACCCGCCCACCAGGGTCTTCGTCCAGCGCTACGCCGACAACCGCACCGCCTTCTTCGAGGACTTCGCCGCCGCGATGCAGAGGCTCGGCGCCGTCGGCGTCAAGACGGGGCGGCAGGGAGTCATCAGGAAGCGCTGCGACGCCCTCGACTGATCGGCATTGCTTCTTGTTGTTGTGGATTGTGCTAGTTGTAAGGGTTCTGATAATTACGACTGGATGGATGGATTGGTTGGAGGAGCTGTTCTCCCAGCTTCAGAAATGGCGTGTCCATTTTGAGCTTTTCAGATAGAGTGAAACAAAATCGAAGAAGAACAGCTAATTCAGAGTTTAGGTACATTTCTCACTGACATCTCGTTATCCTCGATTGCGATTCACATGTGCGTCCCGTCGTATCCCATGAGAAATCGGACAAATCTGCATGGAAAGCAGGAGAGATGTCCACATTGATTGTAACACGCACATTCAGTAGATCAGCGATTGATACGGTTCCAACGACACCACCAAAAAGCTAGGCATAAGCTCATGCCACGCGGCGCATGGAACCGAAAGGCGGCAGTTGCCGGAAACAAGAGGGAGTGTATAGAGACCAGCACCGCCATGTTGAGCCAGTAGCAGAGGAGGATCCGCCTGTCGGCACATGGAAGCGAAAGGCGGCATTTGCTGCGGCCATGTACTGTACTCATGATTTTTTTTTATTTTTTATTTAGGGGAACTGTACTCGTGAGTGAGCGGTTGTTGCCGGCAGCATAGGACGCCCGCCTTGAAATCGGCCAACCTGGCCAGTGGGCCGCTCTCCGACCCCGGCCCACTACCGACCCCCCTAAACAGCGAGTTCAATTCATGCCTGGTAAAGCTTTCTATCGCGTTTTCGAAGGCCATGCTCGTGCGGTCCCAATCTGACAAAGGACGAGATGATGGTGGAGGTAATTGCTTCTACAGGGACAGAAAGCATTCGGGTACGGAAATAACACTGCGATCTAGGAGTACCACATGTATTGGTCCTGCTCATCACTACTACAGTCAGTTGTAGGAGTACGAGATAGCAACCACATCTTTATATCCTTTAAAAACACATGGCGGCAATAACGTAAGCATCCAGTGCATCGACCATATTTTTTAAAACTGTAATACTGGAGGACGATACAACTTGACGACAACAATCCGAAGCCCTGGCAAAAATAATCAGCTTTCCAATAATTTAAGCTGAAACAACGCGCCGTTAAGGCCTCCTTTGGGAGGGCTGGCTGCCAGGGGCCAATTCCCACGCCGGGGATTCCCCTGCACGGCTGCACCGCGCCCTCCCCTGCCTTTGGCAGCTGGAGGGGAAAATGGTTTGAATATACAGTCATCAGTACATACATCAGTTGAATGACAGCACATTCATCAGTACAAACATCATTTTGCTACCTCGTATCGCAAACAAACCATGAAAAAAAGTCATCAGTACATACATCAGTTGAATGACAGCACATTCACAAGTCATACAAGATATGTATATTTGGGAGCTAGAAGTATAATTTAACAAGGTTCTTATAGTTCGACAGAGCTGATGTAGGCCATATTCCTGTTGGGCCAGCAACGATTTTTCTTATGAACAGCTACTGCTTGGTGAGGAAGAGGCCTGTCACTTGATTCCCTACAGTAAGACACATCTTTATTCCTCAGTTCGGCTAGACAGCAAAACAAGAAAAGAAATGGAATTGAGGGTTAATAAACAGCGACAAGTTTATTCAGAACTCGAATTCTACTTTCAACAATACAGTGAAAAGTTTTTTCAATGAGCTTGTGTCTATTACATTTTGAAGTCATATAACAGCAAAAGAACTAGTACTGCAGGTAATATTGAGGTGATTTAACAGCACAAATTTGGTATATCCAGGTTTCAATCACTAGTTCAAACTACAGATTCCTGATAAATCAGACTACACTATTCTAAGACCAAATGCAGAAATAAGCGAGCAATCAAGCTGGTGAGCTGCACCTCCACAAATTTATCATAGATCTTACTGATGCGAGTTGAAGTTCAATTAAACAGATTTTATCATAGATGTTAATAGATTGACAAAGTTCCAAACGAGTTCAAATAGGAGATGAAAGGGAATTTCTCACTGATATGCAAGCAGGGAGCTCACATAAAGAGCAGAATATGAGTCTACAGGGAGCTCACATAAAAAGCAGTGCTAGATATATGAGTCTACTAGCAAAAGTAATTGTCAAGTTCAGAACCAAATACTAGCACAATTACTGCTGATTGATGCTATTTTACAGAGCATTTTATGATAGCAGCAGCAGTATCAATTCAGGCTGAAGTGATGAAGAGCATGAGCAGCCCATCTCTATGCAAGCTTACTGCAGGTAACAAATAACCAAACATAAGAAAGTGAGCTTATTCTTGTTTTTTTCTAAGCCATATTAGGGGACCTAAGGTTGTGGTCATACATACCTAATTTTTCTCCTAAGCCATATGAGTCTCACGTTGTGGTTTTTGAACTTCATGAAGATCTCCCTGTTGATATCTTTTTCAAAGAGATCTGCAGCTATAGCCTTTTCCTCGTCCGTCAACTCTTCCATAGCTTCAACAGTGTCAAGGCACTTCTCCACCGAGTAGTCTTCTTCGCCTTTCTTTTCCATTATCGCTTCCACAGTTTTCAATGTCTGATCTGTTTTGCTACCCAGATACACTCCAAGAGTGGATGCAATCTGACTTTGCTTCCTCTTTTTCCCACTGTCGGAGGGTGCAGACTGAGCTTCACTCGCCTCCTGGTCATCCTCACTTGCACCAAAGGGATTGGCAGCAGTATCTTCTCTTGCATCAGCAGGAACACTTGCTTCAGATGCTGATGGCTGCGCCGCAAGCTGAAGATTTTCAGTAGGAAGATGTGTCGGTTCCACCACTGGTTCAGTTGATGTAAAGCACAAGTCCCCAGTGGCAATGCTCCCTGTTCCAACCCAAAAAAATGTAAAATACAAATTAAAACTGAATATTTAATATTTACTGTAGGAAAAACAAAACTGAAACTGAGGGAGATGACTTTACCTTCATACAGCACTTCACATCTCCTAAATAGAGGAAACCCTTTCTTTTCATGCTTCTTTATTTTTGGGTATTTCTGCAGAGAGAAAATATATATTAGTGCCAAGGTATATATATATATATATATATATATATATGCTATACTACACCTAGGGTGTAGAATAAGTTATTCTACACCTAGAGACAAACCAACCCAGCCAGGCTAGCCAAACCAACCGGTCAGACTCAGCCAACCCACCCACATGCTCCGCGCGCCCCGCGCTACCGGGCCCGCTGCCCGTTCGGGCGCGACCCGCTAACTCGACCCGCACACCCCGCCCGCATATAAATAGCAGCCCACCCGCTTCGCCCTTTTTTTTCTCTTCGTCTTCCAGTTTCGTCCCCGGGTGCGGTTACTGTAGCAGCAAGGCGGCGGCGCGGCGATGGCGGTTTCTGCGGTGACGGCGAGCGGGAGCGCGTCTTCCACGGTGGCGTGTGGTTTGAAGGCGCGGGCGTGCGGGGCGCGGTTGGAAGGCGCGGGCGTGCGGCGGGGCTCGTGTTCACCAAACCCTAGCCTCCTCCGCGACGGGCAAGGCGAGGCGACGCGGGAGGCGGAGCGTGACCCCGGCCATCCTCGGCGTCCGCGGGTGTGAGGAATCTCCTCAGAGCTCGGGTTCGCGGAACCCTAGCTTCCTGCGTGGCGTGCGGAGGCGAGGTGAGCAGTGCGGGCGTCGACAAGGCCGCGAAGCGCTTCCCCGTGCATCCTCACTGTCCGCGGGTCATCGTCTCGCGCGCGCATCAGGGAGGAAGAACAACCCACGCGGAGGGTCTCGTCGTGTGCTTCCCCTTCGTCCCCATCTGCAGAAGTTGCTCACGTCTTCGTCAATGGATTCCTCTTCGAATTGAACTGTGAGCCCCAAATCACCTTCCCCTTCCTCAAAATGCATAGTACCTCTATTTCTGTTTCTAATTTGGGTCCGATTTGATGATTTGTGGTTGAATTGTTGGATCGATTCGAGCCGATTCATTTTGGAGCAGAGGATTTGACTCAGATTTTGGTTAGTTGTCGCCGTTTAGTACCCTAGTTCATCGATTAGGTAGTGGATTTCGTGATTTGGTAGTAGCGGTTGATGTTGATCTGACGCAATTACGAGTGGGCTTTGGGATGGGCCGTTGAATTGATTTTCTTCATTTCTACCTAGCTTGATCTGTAGTCAAGGAAGTGATTTGTGTTTCTTCTGAAGCTCTCAATGTCCCTGCATATTATTGAATCCGGAAAAAAGCAGCTACTGCATCCCCTCCCTGTTTCCCCTCCTTGTTGTTTCGCCCAGCTCAATGTGCACTGAATGAAGCTATTGGGCACCCAATGTTCGTCGTAGGAATGAAAAACTAATTGCTGTTGTAGAAGGTTGGTCTGAATTTTACACTACTGTATACAATACTTGGCTGGATCCTTGTGTTTTTTTTTTTTGAGTCTGTTGATTTACAGAATGCGGTTGCTACATTCGTGCCAACAAAATGAAATTTGTATTGATGTACTGAATGCAGAATCATTTAGGCGTGTTCGATTTATTTAATTGAGGCTCTGCAAATTTGCATGTAGGAAGTAACCGTGAACTGCGTCACAGCAGCACCTGCAGCGGCATGCTCGACATCCGTGGTTAAAGCCTCTCAACAGGTAATCTATTGTTTTCTCCATGTGGAATTGGTAATCCCACCCCTAAACCATGTGTGTCATGGTGTGCTAGTTTACTGTATGAGTCTGATACATGTACACTGAGCAAGCCTATTTTAGTAACTAAGCATGTGTTTGTGACATGTGATTATTTCTTTGTTGGCAAAAGAGCATGTGCAATATTTTGTCACGGTTATTGACATGCAAGTACATGACATTGTTTTGGGTTCGATTTCAGTAGCTGTTTATGGTAGATGAACGAGTGGTTCTGTTCTCCGATTTTATTTTCCTGTGAACTGGGCTTCAGATTTTCAAACATATTTTTCTGTTCTGTGATGTCTGAAGCTAGGTTCATATTTACTGACGGTATTTTTGTGGTTAGCTTCTTGTTAAAAGTGAGAACTATTGCACCTAACAATCTCTACTTACTGACTGGTCTATTCTTATTGGTTCAGTAGTTACAAACCGGTACCCTTCCGTAAATAACTAGACCTTAACTTCAGTAATTTCACTTTGAAAATGCTTTGGTAGTTTCGCACCGGCACCCTACAAATAACAAGGCATCGACTTCAGTAATTTCACTTTGAAAATGCTAGTTTCGCACCGCTACCCTTCAGTAAATAATAAGGCATCTACTTCAGTAAATTCACTTCGAAAATGCTTTTGGTAGTTTCACACCCTTCAGTAAATAACAAGGCATCTACTTCAGAAATTTCAATTTGAAAATGGTTTGATAATTTTTCACTATTCTTTCATTCATTTTCATTCAGTAAAATAACTAGACATCTACTTCAGTAATATCACTTTGAAAATGCTTTAGTAGTTTCATACCGGTTCCCTTACAGTAAATAATGAGGCATCTACTTGATAATGTTTTTAGTAGTTTCACATCAGTAACCTTCAGTAAATAACAAGCCATTTACATTAGTGATTTCATTTAAAAAATGCTTTGATAGTTTCAAATAAATCGTGTAGTCAGTTTCATTCAGTAAATTCACTTTGGCCCACTTCAGTAATTTCATTTTCAAAATCTTCAGTAACTACATGACTATTTCTGGTTTGCTGCTAGTATCATCGTTTAGTAGTTAACAAAATACCACTTCAGTAAATTCACTTTGGCCCCCTTCAGTAACTTTATTTTGAATATCTTCAGTAATTTCACTTTGGCCTCACTTCAGTAACTTCATTTTGAAAATTTTCAGTAATTTCACTTTGGCCCCCACTTCAGTAACTTCATTTTGAAAATCTTCAGTAATTACATGATTCTTTGGAGTCTATCGGTAGTATCATCATCCAATAATTAACAAAAAACCTACTTTAGTGAATTCCGTTGTCCCACTTCAGTAATTTCATTTTGAAAATCTTCAAGAGTTTTACCAAGATTTTACTGCATAGTTTGGCACACAGTAAATTATTTTCCTTTGCTTCAGTAATTTACTTTCTCTCACATTATACTAAATGCTTTTTGGCAGCAGATTCAATTTTACAAAGTTTTAGCTTTATTGTATCATCTGTCAGTAATTTATTATATCATTTGTCAGTAATTTATTGTCAACATATTAATTGACAACAATAATTGTTGAAAAATGCAGGAAGCTGTGGAGAAATAATTGTTATTGCATAATGCACAAGAGATGCGGAGTACTATGTGATATTTCCTACAATGGTTCCTGAAATCACTTTTGGATCCTTCAGCTCCCACCACAACAAAGTCAAGCTCTAACCAGAAAATAGCCAGTGCCATGATAGATGTGCATGGAAGGAAGGCCTTTTGTTTCCTTTTATGTAATATCACAGGCTGTGCGTGGAAGTAGTGCAATAAGGATGCTTGTATGTGATGATGTAATCTTGGAGGCCTGTGTAAAACTAGGTTGTATTGTGTTGTACTATAAGCACATATTCAGGTTATGATAATATTCAGGCCGATGTCAAATTATGTTGTGTTGTGATATAATCTTGGAGTCCTATGATAATTTTTGGTACCCTGCATTTGTAACATGTGTTTGTAAGCTTCCTATTCCGGCAATGGTATAAGATGCCGGCCATCATTGATTGATTCGTGCTCGGCTCCATAGTTGACAACTGCAACTTTCTCAGATGAAACCAGAGCTGCCATCGAGCAGCTAGCTAGTCATCCGTTGTTTGTGTCTGTTGTTAGGTGGATTTATGGTCGATTTTGAGTGATTGTTTGTGGTACAGTAATTGCACGAGTGGCTCTGTCCGGTTCCCCAACATTTTGTTCAGTTTTTTTGGCTTTGCAGTGACTTGGGTTGCTCTGGATTTCAGTTTGGCATGAGCCATTGGCTTTGATTCTGTTGTGTTGTACTATAAGCACATATTTCTTTTATTTCTCTTGGCATTGTCCCAAAACCTGAATCTATACCCTGCTTGGAAGCTTTTCCTATTCTGGCTATGGTACAAGGTGCCGAACATTTTTTATCTAATTGTGCTCGGCTCCATAGTTTGACCAATACAACTTTGGTGCTTGATCAGTACATCTGTAGTCTTTCATTTTTCCTTTGGAAATTGTTACAAAAACTATTTTATAACGAGGACTATTAGTAACAATTATTTAGCCTAATCATCTTGTGCCTGAATAGACATCATCTCCGTGCAAAGTCTGCACCACCTACAGATCTTGCCTGCTTGCCGAGCTCGTCATTGCACTAGGAATTGTGGGTGCTTTGTATGTCGAGATTTATTCAATAATTATTGTGTCAGTAATTATTTCTCTTTTAGCAAATTCATGCTTCTGCACTACAAGCTCATAGAAAACTTGGACTCTCATATCAGCTTCAAGGTAAACTTTAATGTACAAGCCATAGTGAAATGGAACATCACTTTTGCTGCAAACAAACATATCTTTGTCTTCCTGCCTGGTCAGACTCTACCACAATTGCTAGCGAGCATTCATCTCCAGTTAATTCAATCATATATGCTGGAGTTGATTCCTTACAAAAGTTAATTCTACACAGCCTGGTTGAGGATGGGACTGACGCTATCGAGCAACATATACAGGAGAAGCACCTCTTTGGCAATATATCGAACACTTGAGCTGCACTCCCGCACCCACATCCGTGCTTTCGGCATCACAAACACAGGAAGAAGATTACTCTATGGGAATCTCTAAAGCACTTGTGTTGTTATGCATCAGATGAGCAACACTGATTTTTCCATCCCGTTTCGAACATCAATTTTTGCCTCTTACCGCTGCCTACTTCCTCTGTCTGAGCACCTAGCCCACCAAAAATGGCAGCGAATTAATCCTCAAGTGCCCCTCAATTCAGACAACAATGGTTTTAGATCTTGGGTAATTCATTCCTCCCCTGCGATTTTCTGTTGTTGAACCGCTGTCATTGTTGAGCTAAGCACAGATGCGAGACTACAGCGACACAGCAGAGGACGCCGCTCTAGCATCAACGGGAAGAAGAGGAAGTTGGGACTGAGCTCGCCGTGGTGAAGCTTGCGCGACGGGGCGGGGAAGACGCTCCACGGCCGGGCTGCGGCAGCGTACCACGGGTCCTCGACCAGGCTCGTCCGCGCGCAGGGCCAGAGGAGCGACGTGCTGCTCGCAGGGGAGGATTGACGGGGATGCGTCGTCGCAGAGCTCGCGCCCCTCCACCGGGGACGGGGAAGAAGGAAGGCGGATCCCACGGGTGCTACGCGCGCAGGACGCCGCCCCAGCGGCGATGAAGGCCGGGATGGACTCGGTCGCGCCGCCATGTCCGCGGCCGACGAGGAAGAAGGCCGGGATCCCTGGATGCTGCGCGCGGAGGCCGCCGCTCCCGCGGCGATGAAGGCCGAGATGGACTAGGAAGCCCCGCCGCAGAGCTCGTCGCCGCTCCCGCGGCCGACGGGGATGAAGGCCGGGATGGATGGGCGGGCGCGTGGGGTTGGTGGGTTGTCGGGTTGATCCGCTTCGTATAGGCGGAAGGCTGGCGCGTGGGTTGGTTGGTCTGCTCAGCTGGCTCAGTCAGAGGGGTGCCGGTTGGCTCATGGTGTAGAATAAGCTATTCTACACCTAGGGTGTAGAATAGCGCTGTCGTGTATATATATAGGGAAAATCCATTTTACTCCCGGGTGTAGTTACTCCCACTTCTGAAAAACCACCTTGGGTATGTGTACATACCCATTTATCATTTTTAGTATGTACACATACCTGAAATAAGATTTTTCAAAGTGATAACCATGAAAATTTTTGAGTGGAACCCATATTTTTTTGCACCTTGTTATATATCACGTTTCCTGTATAAAAAAAGAGTATGTCCATATACTTGGTGTATCCTCATATATAAAAAAAGAGTATGTCCACATACCACTTTTATATATATATATATATAGGAAGTAAAATCCATTTTACTTCCTATATATATATATATATATATATATATATATATATATATATATATATATATATATACGGCGAGTCTATTCTACACATACGCGCAGATTGGCCTATTCTGCGCAGACCCGCGCAGTTGCAACGACGGCAACATGCAGTTGCAACAGTTACAATGCACCAATTGCAACGCATTTCAGTTACAACCAGATTAAGGACGAGTTGCAACACGAGTTACGTCAGTTGCAACAGAGTTACGCCAGTTGCAATAATATATTTTGTGACATCAGTTACTCTTCGATGAGTCATCAGTTGCAATCGTGAACAAGTCCGTTCAAAAATATCGGTTGCAATTGTTGATCATGTTGTAACTCGTTATGTCAGGTGTTGCAACTGATGTATGTTACGTGTTGCAACTCGGGGTCTGTGCAGATGTGAACTAAAGTGCACATACCCGCAGGATAAACTTTATGTATATATATATATACACACATGTAAAAAAGAATGTTTTGGTTACATATAGCTTACATCTACACATTTCTTCCAAATCTCTGGATCTTTGGTAGTTATCATGCCCATTGCTTCATTCCATCCTGTGCCACTCTCTTTTTTAGCATCACGTATGGCTCTGTAGCTTGCCTTAATACCCTTTTCCTTCTCTTGAAGTTGCTGCTTCGTAAAACGTGCCAGGGGGAATTGTTCATTGAACTTGGCAGCCACACTTTTCCAGCCCTCTGCCGTCCAACCGTTTGGGCCTTTGAATCGAGCATCGACCTTG
Organism: Eragrostis curvula; assembly: GCA_007726485.1. Lineage (NCBI taxonomy): Eukaryota > Viridiplantae > Streptophyta > Magnoliopsida > Poales > Poaceae > Eragrostis > Eragrostis curvula. The sequence continues at coordinate 7,209,917 of RWGY01000031.1, forward strand.
AGCTCAATTAAGATGTCCAATAGCCCCTTTTCATACACAAAAATCCATGCAGCTCTTGATGATTGCTCTGACATTGCTACTGAACTGAACTGAACATTGCATTCAATTAAACAAACTACTTTATTACACAACATTCAATTAAACAAATTACACAACAATCATTTATTAAACAAACTACTTTATTAGTGCATGTAAAATTGACATCAATTATTACACAAACTAAATATTGTACGCAGTCCACATCTGTAGGGCGATCTGGCCCCTCAAACTAGTTCCATTTGCCGAACCAGAGTCGGTAGGGTAGTTATCACCCTCTGGAACATCGACATATTGGTCTGGTTGGATATATGTTAGTTGGTTGCCCAGCCACCCTTCTTGACCATTCTCCTTTCTTATAATGTTGTGAAATACAGCCGCAACAGCTGCAATCTTGATCTGATTTTCAATTGGATGAAATGTGCCTACTTTCAAAATAGGAAACTGCTTCTTCAGAACACCAATGGCCCTCTCTATGTGTTTGCGTAACCACAAGGTAGAGCTTACCCTCTGGCACATGAAATCCCATCCCTATAGCTAATCGAAGGACCCCCTGCATCTGATGCAGATCCTTCCCATCCACATGAAATGAATGTGAAGTTGAGATCAAAGTCGCAAGCCAACATGACATTGTGTGATAAAGACCCTTTCCTGTTACTGTACGGAGCAGCCTTATCTTCAGCAATGGTGATAGCTACATGAGTACCATCGATGGCACAAATGCAATTCTACACAAATGGAAATGCAATAAGCGGTTGAAGGACTAGAAAAGGTTCAGAAAATGTTAGTGTGTACTAGTGTTTATATGGTGGCTGACCTGAAAGAAAGGCATGAAGCTAGGATCAGTTGCAATTTTGGCATGAGTTTGAACGGAAGTAGGTAGCCTCACAAACCATTGGACCAAGGAAGGGATTATGTCAAAGATTTCGTTAATCTTCCTATGGACTGTTTCACCACTGTGCTTAAAAGATTTCATTAGCCTCAAATTGCTCGCATTGTGGGATAGCATGTACATGAACATGCCAAGTTGCTCCTCAATGCGAACACCTCGTGTATCACGCAATAAGTTTTCTCTTCTCAGAAATTCTGCAATGGCCCTAAAAATTTCCTTCTCCATACGGAACTCCACTTTGCACCAACTCTCGTGACCTTTAAGTATTTCTTGAACTTTAACCACTCCGGGAAGAGATGAGGTATGGACAGGTACTTTCTCTTCTTGTAGAGCCATGAGAATAGCTGGGATAATAACTAAGAACAACTCATCATCCTTTTCTTCCTCCTCTAACAGAAACTGCATTGCTTCCTCCTCCTAGGAACCCATTATCTAGATAGTATATATGTAGATATATATACATATATATTTATCAGCGTATAAGTATGTAGACATGTCCAGTATATTTATCAGCAGGATAGAAAATAGAGCATAAACGGCAAGCTACTGCAGGAAACAATGAAAAACATACCTAAATTATGTGCATACCTCTAAACCTGACTGGTGTCTACTCATTAATCTAGTTTAAGGCTGCTACATGATATCGATAGGACCCAAATGTACACGCAGTTTAAAAATCTATTGCAGGAAGCTAGCACAAATTCGGACCAAAGACCAGCCTCTATTTACACTGAATATTTGTACTGAGACTAGCATTCCCTCATAAACTCTACGCTAGAACTGAACACTGTCAAGAAACCCTCAGCATAGTCACCAGCACAGTTATTTTGACGAAGCACACGAACAAATATAGCAATACCTAAAATTAAAATCAAAGGCCCTGAATTAACCACACACACATTGGAGGCTGGACAAGCTGCTACAGATTGAGAAGTCAATGCTGAAATGATGTAAAAAAGGAGCAGGCAGGCGTGATTGATGGATTCATACCTAAGATCTTGGAGAACTGAAAATATTCTTGGCGCTGGTCCTCGTCCTCGTGCGAAGAGAGTCAAGATCTTGTCGTCCTCGTCTAAGATTTGGAGTACCCACTACAACTGTGTTAACTGATAGGAAAAGAAATTTAGAATACTCCTGATAGATAGGTCATCTAGTGAACATGGCTATAAATCAAACCATGCTAGTCCAAATATACATTACTGATTGATCAGTCACAGCAAAAAAGGACACAAAGAGCAAAAGCTCAGAGACTTTGTTGGTCAGTAGAAGAAATGAATCTTTACACGAGCTGAAACAATGTCTGAACCCATCCATTACATGTTTGTTTCATCCATTCTTACACATGTGCGGTATATCACCATCTCAGGTTCGTGCATATATCATAGTAAACATGCAAATTTCGGTCCAGACTTAACTGAAACTCTGAACTCTGAACTCTGAACTGAAACTAAAACTAAAATTCTACAGAGCATTACGAATAGAATATATTATATGAACATCACCCCAGCCTTCCTTTCTTTCAGATCGACAAAGTAGAAGTCTCAATAATTCTTCAAACCCTAGGCACGGAAAGAAGAAGAGGAGGGTGAGGGAGAGAGTGAAGCTCACCGTCAGACGGCAATCTCGTCCAGGTCGACGAGTACTCCTTGTTCTTGGTCCTGGTTCGCAAAATCGTGAGTCGGCCTCCCTAGTCGGAGATCTGGAGTAGACGGCGGCGGCTTCGTCGTCAGAGAGAAAGAGAGAGAGTACGCGCGCTCCCAGCACTGCAAGGCGGGCACGAGACGGCGGCTGGCGTCGCTCGAATCGACGGGGAGGCGACCGGCACCGTGCGAGTCGACTGGGAGGAGACTGGAGTGTTGCGTGTTGCCGAGGAGGAAGCCAGAGAGGCGGCGGTGTCGCTGTGGCGGCGGCGGCGGCGGCGGCGTCGCGCGAGCGAGACAGGGAAGGACGGGGCCAACAGGCACGGGTCGGAAGGCATGGTTTCCTGACCCGTGGAACCGGTCGAATCCGGGGCTGAACTGCCTCCCTCTCTGGGCTCCCAAAGCAAGCGTCCAGCCCCGAGCCCAGGCGGGGAAACCCCGCGGGATGTGGGTTCCCAAAGGAGGCCAGGTTGATTATCACCAGTAGAAGTCACTTTTGTGCTAAAAAAAAGAGTAGAAGTCACTTTTCCCTTAAAAAAGTAGAAGTCATTTTCTTTTATATATAATAAAAATGTCACTTCCTCGTCTTCAAATTCTACTGCACGATTCTGTTCTATACTGTCATCGCAGCTAAAGATGACCAAAAAAATCACCAGATCATATGACAGAAATGACTTTCATACTAGTTGTAGCTTCTTCAAAGTTAACAGCAAAGTTGAGACTCAGTAGCAGCGTGGATGGCCTGCGAATGTAAGGTTTAGTGAAGCACGTAGACGAAAGGAAAGCCATCCCAGAATTCATGTACAGGCTTAATTCTTTATCTTCGGAATTCATATGCTCAAGTTTCATGTGCGCACCTTACAAAGTAGTAAGAACTAAGATCATTGGGTGATGAAACAGAAAGAAAGAAAAGAGAAAACACCAACGCAACTTGCATTAAGATCCCTGTCAAGTGCAAAAAGACCAAACAAACCGTACAAATTTTAACTTATCCCATAATAAGCTACTACAACACTCGGTGTGAAACCTCTGTGAACATCACGTCAAAAAGAGACCAAGCGACAATGATTTCCAATGGGCACAAACCATCAATACAGAGTTCTTTGGAGCTTGTACTTGCATTTTGAGGTTTGAACTCCACTTCACCGAATAAGGTAGAACTACCATCCGAAACACTGATAGAAACTCGCAGCTTTCCAGTAATTTCAACAGAAACAACATGGCGAAAAAGATGGACATGATCCCCTGCCAGAGGCACTTCCTTGTCTCTAGAATCAAACAACAAGATTTCCTTGTTTAAACTGTCTGTAAAGGCAATAAGCTGACCGCCAAAACCTTTTGGCCATGAGCCAGAACTGACTTTTATAATAATTGTAGCTTCCATAGACCTAACAATTAAGCCGAGACCAAATTCCAGTGTGCTAATCGAAAACGAACCAATCGGGTTAGGACAGGACTCCCACGAGAGCCCCCGCGTCGCCCCTGCTCGGGCGACTCGGGCGGCAAACCCTAGCCGCCGCCGCCGCCACCCACACCTCCCCTTCTCCCACCCTCGCCGTCGCCGGAGGAGTCAAGCGGAAGCCCGCGAGACCCCGAGGATGGCGGCGGCGGGGCTTTTCACCGCGCAGGCCGTCTCCTCGCGCCGGATCTGGACGGGGACGGCACTAGGAGGCGGAGGTGGCCGCGCGCCGGGGCGAGTTGCGGCGGCGGGAGGCGGACGCGCGGACGGAGCCGGGCGTGGAGGAGGCCGCAAGGGCGGCGCCGGGCGTGGAGGGCCGTCTCCTCGCGCCGGATCTGGACGGGGACGGCGTTCGGAGCCGGAGGTGGCTGCGCGCCGGGGCGACATGCGGCGTCGGGAGGTGGACGCGCGGGCGGTGCTGGGAGTGGAGGCCGCGCGGGCAGCGATGGACGGCACGCGGCGAGGAGGCTGTGCGGCAGCTCGCGTTGCGGCCCGGCGGCAAGCGTGGACCAGGCGACACACTGCAGCGGAGAGCTCTCTGCTTTGCTTGTTCGGGTGTTTAGGCAGGCACCGGCGAAAGCCATGCCGGATCTGCCGGCAAGACGACAGCGACGCCCTCGGGCGCCGTTTACCTCCTTGGAGGCGTTGTCATGATGTCTTCCCACTCCGTCCAGCTGCAGAGTGCGTCGGCTGTGCCGTGGTGGTGCGGCCGGCGGCAATTTTTGCTTCGGTGAAGGCCGGTGATGCCATGGTGGCTTGGCTGGTTGTAACCAAGCAGGGGCACCAGGGGCGTCATGGCGGCGTGGCTGGAGGCCCTGGACTGCTTCAAGTGCTGCAGGTCGTTTTAGCTTCCCGGGAGGAGATGGCCGACAAAGCAAAGCTCGTGTCGATGACCCAATCCGACCGAGCGGAGTGTTGAGGCTCGTGTCGATGTCCCAATCCGACCGAGCGGTGGCAGCCCAACGCCGAGTGAGGAGAACGCAAGAATATGAGCTGTGTCTCTGGAAGCTTTATGCCCAAACATATGGTGCAGTTGGGATTCCGATTGCGACAAGACGAAGGTGAAGTCCATGGAGTGGCTCTGTGGTACCTTGTCACCCCGGTGATGTCCGGATCGCCGGAGAGTCCAGCGGCGGGAGTGGCGAGGCCCCCGTGCGCTTTAAGGTGGTATGTCCGAGGAGTGGTGCGACGGTGGATGCGGCGAGGCCCCCACGCGTCTGAGTTACCTTGGAGGTCCGGGATCTGGTGAGGTGTTGGGGTGTAAGGTGCAGCGGCGGTACTTCGGCGAGGGGTCCTGCATGGCAGTGGCCTCTTCGGTGTGGTGCGGTGAGCTCCTCTTCTGACTCTTGCCAATGAAAAGTTGTGGATTGGGAGATTGACGATTGTGTGTGCGCGGCATGAAGACGATGGTGTCATGGTGGAGGAGTCGTTGTAGCCACACAACTTGCAGCGGACTACGGCGGCCAATTCCTGCATGGCAGCGGTTGGTTGGTGGAGGACATCGTCGGTGACGACGGCGCTTGTGGTGAGGCTACTTGTCGGCTTTCTTCTGGGTTTAGTGGTTGTGCGGTGTTGGGCTCTGAGCGTGGAGTTATGTGCGGCTGTGTTGATGTCCCAATCCAACCAGCCGGTGTTGTTGCTTGATTGTTGTTTTTCTTTTCCTGTATGTAGCCTTCCATGGCTACTTACTTGTATTTATTCCTTCTTTAATTAATGAAATTGGCACTATCTTGTGCCGGTTCGTTTCAAAAAAAAAATTCCAGTGTGCTTCGTCTGCTGGTGTAAGATTTCAAAGTGAAGTATGAAGCACTAGGCTTACAGCCGTCCCAGAATGAAGTAGATAGAAGGCTTAATTCTTTGTCGTCGAATTGAGTGGAGCCCCTAACATGCAATGAAGCCTCCAATATCAGAGGGTCACACAATATGGCAGCACGCACAGGGCCTGTCAGAAGTAAATATGGATCCTGCACGCAAAACCACTAGATAACCAGTAAGTAACATGAAGTGGACAAAGAGGAAAGCACAGGGAAGCATAAATCAATACAAAACGCTGAAATATCATAGTAAATATAAAGAACCTAGCAAAATTGATGCAATATGTATAACGCAAATGATGAGAGGCTGGATGTTTTATTCCATTATTTAAAAAGTATGAAGAAGTGAATGTCTTAACACGTCAAACACGAATAATAAAGATTAAGTGTTGCATCATATCATCCAAACAAGGAAAACTATATTAGAGAACATTAGTACGCCAATGCCTTTCAAAAGGCACTGAAAATATTCTAGAAAAATTTAAAGAAGCATCACAAAACTATCAAATGATACATATGAAAACATACACCAAAACGTTTAAAGAATTTGAGGGACAACCATAAAAAGGGTCAGCCAATGCATAGTAGAGGCACATGTAAAAGACATAGACCTCCGAGAGGGCGGGCGGTTGAAGTCAAAGTACAATTTGCAAAATGCATGCAAAGCTTCAACAGATCTCATATCTACAAATCTGATTTGCTTCCTAAATCACGTTAGTAATAAATCCTATCAGTTAGATCAGCTAATCGCTACTATATTCGATAGGATTTTCCAGAATTTAAAAGATTACATAAGGATCAAACTGCCTCACGAAATGCAGCATTATCCATCCTACATCTTTCATATGCGGTGCCTCTCACCTACTTTCCATTGCAAAGTTGCACTCCCTACAATCCCCTTCAATTGATCCATGTCGATAACCACCCAATGTTACATCTTTCTTGCTTGTTTATACAAAGATTGAGTTGTCTACAACCCAATGCAAAGTAGTGGGCATGGAAACAGGTAATTATGGTAATTTATACACAAGAACAAATACTAGATCACCGTGTATGACGGTTTCTTCTTCTACAGCTAATCAAAAGTGAGCAGTTACAAAAGAACGGCAAAATTTGCTATGAGACATTCAGTCGTGACATTTGTTGTTGGACACTGAAACATTTTTTTTTGCTGCTAGATATTGTGTCTAGTTGTTTCTCGGTGTCCAACAACAAATAAAATTTGTTGCAATGTCCAATAGCAAATGTCATGTTTATATGGTGTCCCATAGCAAAATTTACCGCCCATTATTAAGATTGTTGTAGATAAACAGTAGACAGGGTGTGATAGAGTATGAAAGAATGGAGTGGACACGGTACAGAAAATATAATTGCAAGAAATATTTGGACCTGATCTGTGAGGGTCTGACAGCTATCCCTTCCTCGACTGAAGATGACATTGCGATTGCGATCCAATGAATCACGTAGGGCAACCACACCAAATACATCCAGCGGCCACTGCAAGCCCCCACTTATTTCTGCAACTTTGACTGAAAATACCTCTAAAGTTTCGGATGTAACGCCATAGTTGGGTAGCGGCTTGTATGTTAAACGCATGCAAGGGATGTTTGCTGCATGAAGTTGAAGACATCTCATGAGTTGGCAATTCGTGTGTCCAATAGTAAAAAGCAATGGCAGTAGTAAGACTATAAACTAACATGTGCAAAGCTCGCATATAATTATCTTATTCTTCGGTCCAGCGAATCCTACCACATGTATATATCTTGACATCTAACAAGGCATCACAGGAAGTATATATATGAAATACTCGAGGTAAATGCAGTACCAGAGCAAGCTGAGTTCATCAAGTAATTAACATGCAGATCAAGAACGAGATTATTAACAAGTCACTCACTGTGGTCCTCGAAGCGACCGCAGACCGGGGCATAGAGATCGTCCCAAAACTGCCTGAAGGACTTAGGGAATGTTTGGTTCCCGGCCTTAACTCGCCACACCTAATTTTAGGCTCGCCACAGGCAGTTTGGCAGGCGCTTGGTTTACAGCAACGATTTGGCTCGCCACAGGTTCAGACTCCGCTCGCCACAACTTTTCTCAGCAGAAGTGTGGCGGACATTTTCCACGCCACACCACCGTGGCGCGCCGAAGGCTACACAGAAATCCTCAACTACCACGGTAAAAGCTCTGCGTTGACTCCGAGTTCACTGCAAACACTAGCAGCCATGGCTGCTGCTCTGCTTTCGCGTCGTCGTGCTCGCTTAGCTTCTCCTTCCCCATCTTCTCAGGCAGGCTCGCCGCCACCATCTGTTGGTGTGTATTCCTTCCCGTACGCGGATCTGCAGCTACGGCAACAAAAGCGGCAGTAAAAGGCGGAGATTCATGAGCTGAATCGAATTGGAATAGAGCTGAATCGACCTGTTCCTGAAGCCACAGAGATGGAGCCATCCATTTCTTTTTAGTGGATTGAGTTGCGCATATCCGTCAGAGGTACCGAGCTTCAAAGTGAGATTATCCGCTGTGACTTGCAAGTTGCAATCCCGCCTCTAGCTTCTCCCTCTGTGACCGGATGTGCTATACTTTTCATTCTTCTTGACTGAGATACACATAGCAGTGATATTTTTTTCTTGACTATTTTATCTTCTATTTGTAATTTTGTAACTTGGCTGATGATTCTGGAAGTGGTACTGATTGAACATCAACTCTTCCGTGCTTGCAATAATTTTCGAATATATGGCTGGTCGTTGCTTATTATCTTGTGAGGAATTTGTAGCAATCTTACCAATATTGCAATGAGGTCTTTGAATCACCGTGTCACATATTTGCCAAAAAGTTGTGGCATCAATCCAAACAGCAGCCACAATAATTCTGCCAAACCTTAGTTACCAACCAAACAGTTCATTTTTACCACAGAATGTGGCTAGCCACAAGTGTGGCTCATACTTAACTTTAGGCGTGGCAAACTGTTCCAATTACTCTCCTCAGCATCTGGATCTGGCCTATTCTTCCGCTCCTCAGAATTCTGGGACACCCGTTTCATCGTTTCCGCATCGGACACCCCTTTCCCTTTCCCTTTCCCTTTCCCTTTGGGATTTCTCTTCCTCGCCGCCTCCCTCTTCGTCGGTGCAGCCATCGTCCTATTCGCCGATTTCTTCCTCGCCGCTTCCGTCTCCGTACACAACGCCTCCACGTCCATCTCCGACCACACCGGCTCGTCGTCCCCACGCAAAATCTCGGCGTGGGGTTCTCTGTTTATCATTTTGGCAGCTTCGTCTTCCCCTGCGGATTTATGGTCGCCCTTCCCACCCCGCCTCCGACTTCACGTTGCACGGGCACGACGGGTTCGAACCGGAGTAGTCGTCTGCAACGGAACAGGTGCCTCTGGGCCTCTGGCTGGGCTCACCCAATCCAACAGGCCGAATCCTAATGATTACGTTTGCTTCTCAGCCCAATCCGTCTGGGGCTTCACTGCCGAATCTTTTTTTTTTAGACCAACTTCACTGCCGAATCTGTTGATGCACAAAATTGCCATGGGCACCCGTAAAAGTAGTCTGGTATTGCTAAAAAAAAAAAACAGTAGCAGTAGTCTGGTGTGTAAAATTGTTTTTCTCTTCACCAATTCGGTCTTGAAAAATTGATGTACACAGGGCTGGTGCTGGGTCACCGGGGTCTGACCCATTTTTCACCGGTGTCAAGGTTGGTAAATTTTCTTTGGTACATGTGCCGCTAACAAACCGTCAGTGAAAGTGGTCTTGGTGGTTAAGACATCCAAGTAGCACCTTTGAGGTCCTAGGTTTGACTCCCGGTGAAAGCGAATTTTTTAGGATTTAACGGCTTTGTGCTTTCAACGGTAGGCGAAGTAGCCGTCGACAGCATGACGCCAGTGGTGACTTCGTCAATCTAGAGAATTTGCCGACTCAGTCTTCGAAGATGCTCATAGGGGTAGGGTTTACGTATGTGAGTTCATAGGAGGTGAGTGTGCGCGCGTTGTGAGTGTCTGAGTTGTACTGTGTAATAAAAAAAAACCGAACAACACGTGTTCCCTTGAAAAAAAACACGTGCCGATGATGTGGTCGTGCAAGATATGTTTGGGCTCTTCACGAGTACTCCCTCCGTCCCCATTTAGGTGTCGTTCTGACAAGAAAATTTGTCCCAACAATAGGTGTCGTTCTGCACTTGAGCCCCACTTGCCGTCTTATCTCTGCAAGCCACAGGTCACATGCACCACACAGCGTCCTCGTCTAAACAGAAAAAAGAAAAAGGGAAAGGAAAGCTCGCTCGGTCTCTCGTATCCGGAATCTCTTTCTTCCCGGCCGGTCAATCTCGATCTCCATGGGTGCCGGCGTCGGCGAGGCAGGCAGCGGGCGGAAGGAGCCGCGCGGTGGGGACATTCGCGCTGGTGTGGAGGAGTTGGGCGGCAGCGGCGACCTGGTGGTTGGGCGAGCTCTGCCGAGGCGGGGTGGAGCTGGTGGCGAACTCGCGGCGGCGGCGGCCCGAACTCACGGCAGTGGCCTCCCTCGCGGCCTCCACCACGATGACGGCTTGCTGCAGCGGCGGCCTCCATCGCGGACAGACGACGGCTTGCTGCGGCGGCCCGGAGTCACGGCGGCGGCCAGGACACCGACGACGACGACGGCTCACGCAACGGCGATGGCGGCGGACTTCGCCGGCCTCGCAGTCATCAGATCTACGCCGATGGCGGCGGCCAGACCGGCTTCCATCGCGACCTCATGGCGGCGGCCTGCGTCCCAAGCTCGCAACCGCACGGCAGCTTTCCTCTGGCCCGCAACGACGGCAACGTCGACCTTCCTTTGGCCTGCAGCCTCGGTGAGCTCGAGCAGAGGAGATTGGGGGAGGCGATGGTGCTGCTTGGGTGGGGATTAGATTGGGGAGGGGAGACCAGGAGGACAGCGGGATGATGGCGTAGAAGATCCCAATCTGGAGACTTTTTGTGGAGAATAACGTGTTGGCAGAAGGGCAGCAGTGTCATTTAGCAAGTTCATTGGTTCCTGCGAGAGGTGCCAGAACGACACCTATACGGGGACGGAGGGAGTAAATAAATAGGAAGTTGACTTTGAAAAAAAGGAAGTTCTGAGTTCTGACCCAGGAATGATCGGACTCAAATCTCTTATATATTAAACGCCGTCCGTTCTCTCAAAGCCCGTTAACCCACGTAACCCGTTAAGCTTCAACCGTTCGATCCGACAAACTCTGTCATACGGACCGTCAGATGCAGATTGGACCGGGTCGTCGCCCAAAATCCTTTTTACCCGAATGTTCGCGGACTCTCTTGACCGCACGCGCCGCTCCCTTCTTCCTCGCCTAGCGTCTTGCTATGCTCGCCGCCTCAGGCTCCTGCCGCCCATCGGCCCTCCTCCTCGGCGAGGTGACAGCAGTGTCTTCTCCCGTTCGCCCTTACGAAGCAGCGGATCTCGCCCCTGTGCCTATCCGGCATTGCCTTCTCCGCTTGTCAAGCGGCATCAACGCCGTTGACCCTCGCCGTCCGCTACCCAACCCTCCGGCTCATCGTCACCCCACCTCCCGCCGCCATACGCCAGGAGCACCTTCTGCAGGACGAAAACCAGACCGTGATTCCCAACACCGGCAACGAATGGTCGCCACGGCTCCTTGAGCAACTTGCCATTCGGCAAAAGGAAGTGGCACGAAAAGGGGCAGCTGGTAGCCCGAAAGCTGGAGACGCCAGCTTCACTATTCCGGCCTTCTGCTGCTCCTCATCGAGAGTTCTCTGTTGCTAACCCAGAAACAGCCATCAATGGTGCATCCAGTCCTTTCCTCTACTCTACTCCCCCATGATTGGCAGTTGCTCGATGAAATGCCTCTACAACAATCTGATTCCACTCATTACTACCTCAGCTGCATGGGCACTTTTGAAGCAATGCAATCACCAGATTAAGGATGTGAAAGGAAAATTGATTTGTTGAACTTTAATTGAGATTTCAGAGAAAAGGCACATGCTGTCCTTATAGTGCAATAATGCTCCACTGTTGGCCATTGTAAGTCTGAACATTGAAGTGCAGGTTGATCACTTGGACTCACAAGAAAAATAATGGGTGGATTAATTACTATTGCTAAACAACACAAGGTGATATCCTGATGGAGCCGATAAGCTGCCCTTGTCATTTAGTTTGTGTAAGTGTTTCTTCTATATTAAGTTAATTTCATAACTGAAATGCACAGAATTATTAGTTGGGGCTTTATGAAAGCATTGCTATATGCATGTCTCAGTTAAGTACTCCAGCAAAAATTATATATTGCACGTTATTTTTTCTTCAATTCTACAAATGCTTTGGGTTACATTTTCAATATCTTTAGATTCCTGAACTCCAAATTGCAAAGGTCTGTCATGCTGTTTGAAGGATTTATAATTGGCCCTATTGCAGTGCCATTTGAAATGCATTACCTATGTCTTTCATAAAAGCAGAGCAGGTTACAGGTATCTTACATACATAAAACCAAGTGTATACTAACTTATACGGTATATAAAGGCTGTATTCCAGTACAGTATCAACATTAATTGGATCTTATTTATGCTACTGATTCTGTTCACTACATCGGAACAAAGCTCATTGCAAAAGTTTGTGTTTCAATAGGAATTATAGAACACTTTTATTAGGTTTTTGGAACTATGGTGGCAGCAATAATTTCAGAGTGTGATCTGATAGGATTTAGACAAATAGGCAATGCTAACACCCCCCCCCCCCCCCCTCCTTTTAAAAACAGCTTATAAAAGATTGTGATTTTAACATTTTGCAATGTGCAGTAACTAATGAGTTTTCAAACTGTTGTCACAACGCGGTCTTTGCATAACATTGGTTAGATCCTGATTTCTTTCTATTTTCTGCTGTATATTCATTTTTGGCCATTTTCTGTTAGACCTATTGATTAGTACCATTATCTTGGAAAAGAACTTGTATCTTCTTGCATTAAGATAATTCAGCCATGCAGTTTTGGCCATTTTGAATCCACTTCAAGTACTAGCATTTGTCTGTCCTTTAGTTTCAGTCATCTCGACTTGACCATATTCCATCTACTTCAATATTTTTGTAAAATGTTGAGCCTATTTTTGTAACAATGATCTTCATGTTATATATATATATTTTAAAAAACTTGGCCCCTAAAATGAGGGAATGAATCGAAGAGTGTTATATGCTCAATACTCACTGACAGATTTCTTCCTTCGATTTTATTCTCTTTCGGATCCTGCGCTTGCGATAATGGCACCAATGTCACCACCTCCTGATCCTCTGACCTCCCCTCCCAAGCAGAGAGGTGGTAGCTGCAAGACGCTTTCATATACTCTTATTTTCGGAGATGCATACTCCTGTTTCTCACCTAGAGATTTCAGTTGTTTGCATACATCACAGTCCTTTGAATTTGGTGTAGCATATACACTGACCATTCCTGGCCCTCTAGGTAAATCAATTAGAAGTACCCGATGCTACGAACTTTGAAAACTAATATGGAGTCTAAAGTCAGAGTGTAATTTCATATATTACTACTACCTATAGAATAAAACCTGAAGTCCCAATTTAAGTTTTACAATTACTCAACTACTAAGTGTACAAAGGAAATTAATAATGTCTTAGATTGTTGTTCGTATTACTCCCACATTTTTACAATAAGTTGTTCTGATTAGTTGTTTTGCGGAAACTTGGATAGCTGCATTTGAGAATTTTCAGATGTTAGCAAACCAAAATATTTTCATCAGTGATTTATCATTAGCGGTCCATCAGCCATGTAAACCTGGATGATTATATAAATCATAGTATCATACATGCTTAACCCATGCTTGCTAGATCAGGATGTGCAAGTCTTGCAAGGGCAACAATCTATGGCGGTAGTCAAGTCTGTTTGAAGAACCCATGCTTGCTAGTATCATACATGCTTAACCCATGATTGAAAGGATGCATTTTCTGTATCGTCGAGCACTTCTTAAACAAAAAAGACACGTCACATTTCTGTTTGAAGAACTTTGTAGGGATTGAGCACATCAATTTGGAATTAGAGAGAATGAAACTCTCTTTGTATGATGGAACATTATCTCATTTTATTTATTTTAGATTGTCTGAACTTAACAACCTGCTGTTGACTGACCTGTCAAGCCAATTAAAGTGTGTTATTCCGACCCCACTCTTCTACCTTAACTACATTTGAATTTGAAATGAAGAGATGAGTAGTTGATGGACTTTGCACTTGACCTTTTCTGCTTAGAAAATGTTTAGTAAAGATATTTGAAAATCTGTTTTCTTCTGAGTATAAATGAGAAATATTCACATTCTGTTTTGTCTACTAATAACTTTGTTGAGTGTGAGAAAAGCACTATGGTGGTAGCAACTTTTAGCAGGTACTTAAATAAAAAATAACAAGGGCTACAACAGGGGTTACACTACAACGTGCGCGGCAAGGTCGCGCATTTTTTCTAGTAATAAAAGGAAAAAGTCTATATTACTCCCCTCAAGTATAACCAAAGTCCACATAACCCCATAATCTGTCTTTTGGTTTATTTTACCCCCTAAACTATATCACTTGGTTCAATTCACCCCTTAATGCAATTTGTCTTTTTTATTTCTACATGCACAAATTGAATTTTAAATTAAAATTTTTCATGGATGTAGTAAATATCACAATGTATTGTTAGAAAAATATATCATGATTTTTTCGTCACCATTTTCAATACAATCTCTATTCTTCTAAAACGCGTGCGTTTTCTTGCAAAATAGCCGTGACACGTCATCCATGCATTATCAGCCATCAGATCAAGTCCCTGAGAAACCCAAGACGTTAGATTTACATCAGCATACCTTGCATCTAGACCCTTCGCGAAAGAGAAACTAAATCTCGGTCCTTCCACCTTCATTTACGATCTTGCATCTAGACCCTTCTCAAAATACAAAACAGAATACAGTCCTTCCATTGTTCATCAACCTCTACCGTCGATTTACCAGCCAACGTCTCTCCATTGTTCGTTCCTCCGGTCTCCCGCACGCCTCCTTCGAGCGCCGCCGCCGGTAGCTCACCAAGAGACGCCGGCCCGTACGCCGCCAATCAACTCTCCGACTCCGAATCGAGCCACTCCTCCAGCTGCGCAACACCGGCGAGCCCCGTGCCCTCCTCCCACCCCTGCGCTTCCAAATCGAGGTCGCCGAGTGCCAAATCGAGCTCGCGGCAGCGGGCCCGCTGGCTGCTGCGCAGCCTACCTCCATGCCTCGCCAAGCTCCAAACCCCGAGGCCGTGCTGAGTTCTTAATGGAGAGGTCCGGACCTCGGTGGTCGACGGCTTGTCGGCACCCTGCAGCTGGACGTCAACCTCAACTGGTCCTGCCAAGTGCCAACTGCCAAGTATCACCCGTCGGTGCTGTCCATGGCGCTGCCGTCGTGCCACATGGCCATCTCCGCAACGCCGTCGCGTCATTCTTCTCCTGCCAATTTCACTCTTCATCAAATTCATTTAACTCATCAGGTGCTCCAATACGTACTTACATATATGTTGTATCCTGTGTGTTTGATTCGAGCAATTATACACAACCATGGAATGGGCGTACTGCAAATACAATGCAAAGCATCCTGTTCTGCAAGTGCGGTTCTAGCTCCTGCAGGCACCTCATTATGGTGGCTGGTAGTATTGACATCTATTGTCTCAAACATGTTAGCTTCATATATTTATAGTTTTTAATACGCAGTTTTATCTCTGAAACTTTGTTATGGAATATACACTGACGTGTCCGGCACCGATCCTGGTTGTTCAAAGTTGTGCCATTGTTGCATAAAAAACGTAATCCTATCATTGTCCAAGTTGCTGAATATGCCTCCTGTTTTATGATGTCTGCAAACAGTGCTGATCACACTGCAAGAGTTTACCATACATATATATGGCTCTCAAAACTATGCAAGTATCAGCAGTTTAGCAAGGCTAGGTAGCTACAATATCAGTTCATCCTCAACTCCTTACAAGCCAAAATTTTCACTGAGACCCAACCCTAGAATTGCCACGAAGAAGCACCAAAAGAGCAACAACTCAGTCCTGAAATGCAGAGCCAATCTGCACGGCTGCATAGATGAGGTAGTTCAGTCCAAGAAGGATCAGACAACTGAAATCCCCATCAACCTGTGCCTCTCAGTGGTCTTCCCGTCTCAAGTTTAGGGTCATCTACTCTGCCAAAAATGGCAAGATGGCAGATGCTTTGCATTTTTCAGGTTATCGAGTATGAGCGGCTCATCAATGACCGGTTTTCCTAACCTGTGTTGGCGAAGATCGCGTCCAAGTCATGGAGATCATAAGGAAAAGGCCCTATGTGGTTGCAAGAATCCAAGTATTGAATGACCAGGTTTGCTCAGAACCACAAGATGACATGGGAAGTCTGGTGCTGCATGAGCAGCACCTGAAGAATGTGGCCATTCTTTCAGAAAAACTGAATCAGAACATGAGGGGAGACCATCACCGTGCAACTGTATTCAGAGTATTTAAGTTGTATGTGATTTAATATCTGGGATTCAATTGCAGCTAGCATAGGGTAGTTGGTCAAATCCGTCATTCCTGTTTCCTGTTGCCATGATATATGAATTACCGGCAGGCAAGCTTGATTCTGCTACGACGTGTTAGCGAGGGTATATGAGTTTCCAATTTTCTTTTCTCTCCATTCCTGTTTAACTCGATAGAGTGCATCTCAGAGAATATTCTTAGTCTGTTGATAATATGAGTAAAACTATTTTTTATCTCTAATGATCTAATTAGTATTGTATGTTAACCTCCTCCTCTGTCTACCTCCATTCCCTTGAACTGTTTGCTGAAATGTCAACCTAGCACAAAGTGTAGTAAGCACAACCTTTTCTGTTCACTCTGATATTATCAGGCCAGGCTCTTGATACATTTAGGTGATCTTGGCTACCATTCATACAACTGGAAAGCTGTAAATATTGAATACTTAACTGACTTCTATAGTGATTAAATAACTTTATGCCTGCGGAGAAAGTGAGGCTTCATAGTGAATGTCACGTGTTTGAAGGCTATTACAAAAATAGCTTGGTGTAGGGCATTTGATTTAATATAAGATGGTTATCAAGTTTTGTCTTGCCTATGAATTTTGTTGGACGACAGCACTTGATACAACATTTCCACTTCAGCATTGTTGTGACCCTTAAATTAACTATATACAATGCACATATCCTATTTATGAACAACGTGGTGACTTTGATAATTCTATTGATCTCACCACATGCATTTTTCTTTTTACTATTATAAGGTGTTCAGCCAATTCCATATTTCTTTATTTCTAATACATGTGTTGTAATCGATCATTGGCTTTTAGATGCTACATGACAATGCCTCACGACTGACGAAGCTTGCGCAAAATGCAGTGGACAATATAATTCACACAACTGCACATTGATATCGGTCAAGGACATATAAGTGTTTGTTCTCTTGCATCAATGTACATCTCCTTGATATGCTGAAACTGTAGGTGATCAGTTTATCCTTATACATAAATCTTTACTAAATAAGTTTAACAACTATATGTATATATAGGGCCACGCTATTTAACGCGCTGCGCGCAAAATAAGCATTTAGCGCGACAACCCCCGCGAGGCGGAGCTACCGCGACCATAGAAAACTGGGCAGCTGGTTCCCGCAACCGTAAAAAGGAAGCACCATACATCCCGCAACCATAGAAAACCTGGCAGCCCAGCATCCCCCAACAATAAAACATTTTGACAACCATACATCACCCACACCTGGAGCTCCCGCGACAATAAAATTGTCCCACAACCGTAAAAAATCACCTGCACCTTATAGAGAACCTTGGAAGCCAGGTTCTGTAACCATAAAAGGTTTCCAGATTAATTTTTTAATCAACAAGCGCGTCCTTGGCTGAGTAATATTTTAATGGTCTCATGTTTTTTTCTCCCACGATCGACATTTCTACATGGAACGAATCCTCTTTGTGTACTCAAAGCCATACAACTTTGAACGTTTAAGGTTTACTCTTGGTATACTCAAGGCCATAAAACTTTGACCGTAGACATTTTATTACTGAGGTGCGAAACTAGGAATTTGGTAGGTGATTCCGTCATGCTCCATGACGTACAACCGTAAAAATTTGGAGCCATAAAATTGTCCATAGCTTCTCTCTACTGAGGAGCGAAACTATTTTCTCTAGGATGATTCCGTCATGTTCCATGATTTGAAACCGTAAAAATTTCCTTTAGCCGTTCAACTGTATATGTTCCATCTATTCCACCCTCACTTTGTCTTTAAAAGATAATAAATGTTCTCACAAGTCAGAGCCATAAACTTTGATGTCTTTTGAGTTTTGACCATACATACTTCATTATTCTGAACAATAGAAAAAAAATAAACATGTGACATCCTCGAGAGGGGATCCAAAACTGTAGAAGCACAAGCTTTGCTCCGTATCCTCTCGATCAGATGACAAAGAAGCTCCAGAGGTGTCAAAGCACCACCTTTTGACCACGCATATTTTATTTTACTCCAGGTCATACTTCCTGCACAAATGAAAACAAAGATGATAAACAAAACTATAAACTGAAGCTATTGAAAAAAAGAGAAAATTTAAACAAGATTATGAAGGCCTAGTACAGAATTATTAAACACCAAGTGCACATAAGTTTATTGAAGAATAGCTGAGCACATGGTAAAATGTCAAAAATAAAAGTTAAAATGGAAGTGATACATGCAAATAAAAATAGCCATGTGTTCTTGATTACTCAAAGTATTATTTTAAAATTTGACATAGTTCAAAACATAAACTTCAGCGAACATAATTCTGGGAGTGAAACAAAAAAAAAAGCATGTTCCAAACTGGAGGATACATCCTTGGCAGTGACAACGCTTGAGGATAGGGTATTGCTTAAAAGAAACAGGCACAAGTCAAACATAAATTAAACCAGGTGATTTAATTATATGCCTGATTGTGACACTTGGCAATTGAACACAACAGTAGGGGCTGGTAGATAAATTGATGCATAAATTGCTTCAAGTCTGAATAAAAATGTTGTGCACATGAGTCTATCAATGTCCTACATTTTGAGCAAGAAACGGAATAAAATCCTTTCACTAGGCAATTAAAAATGCTATGGTCATGCGACCGTCGCACAAGTTCCTAGTGTGCTGAGAACCGGGCTTGTAATGTAAAAAAAGAGGCCAAATGGAGATGTAATGCAGTCACGTGGTTTTCCTTCATTGTAACTGTAAATCATTCATTAAAATTCATCAATCATTATTTCAAA
Organism: Eragrostis curvula; assembly: GCA_007726485.1. Lineage (NCBI taxonomy): Eukaryota > Viridiplantae > Streptophyta > Magnoliopsida > Poales > Poaceae > Eragrostis > Eragrostis curvula. Next base: position 7,229,017 of record RWGY01000031.1, read on the forward strand.
ATTAAATGCAGTCTTCATTCAGCAAGTATTGCAATGTAGCATGACTAATATTGAATTATCATGCTGGATGCAGATATATATTTGGTTTACCACATGTGAACCATTAAGCAAAATCACTCGGCAAATACAAACCTAGCTATTCACAACAACAATGAATTGCAACCAATTTTGAGACCTAGCTATTTACATTCATTAGTTGATGAAATAGATAAAAAACAAAATCAAATTCAAGACGCTGGAATGCAGAAACCAGCTGACAAGACCCTCACAGCTCTACCAAAACGAGGGCACTTGAAATTATCACCTGCACTATGGAGCTTGGATGCCTCCCAATCTCAGAAATCACATCAAGGGCCTCTTGGTTGGATTGAACTCGCATGGGGACGAAGACTGAAAACGGATTGAAGAGCCGGAGCTGCTGCGGTGTCACTCCAAAAGAAAATTGTGCACGGGTATTGGATAACTCGAAGAATTATATGAAAAATTGACATAGTTCAAAACATCAACTCCGGTGAACAAAAAATTCTTGGACTGAAAAAATAAGCATGAGTATGCATGCATCCTACTATCTATGGAGCAGTTCCAACAGTAGCAAGTTTCAATTAGGAGGATACATACATGACAACGACAACGCATGAGTATGCATCCTACTATCTACTCCATGCAGAGAAGACGTGACCTATAACCATGGACTAGATCAAATATAAACAGGGGGATTGAAAAAAATTGGGGGAATTCAACGATATACATGAGTTTTGTAGACTCGGCCAAGCATTTTGTTCCTTTGCGATAAAAGATTTACTACAGAAAATGGCAGATCTCATAATTGGCTACCCGTACTAATTGAGAACAGTAAGGAAAAGATTAAACCTGTCCGCCATACGAACGCAATTCAACAATGGTGAGAGGAAAATAGGTCTTCATGAGGATGCTGCCTACGGATCCTTCAATTTTCCGAAACTGAACTGTCTCCTACGATCTGGATCTTGAATTGCATATCAGGTACGAGAGGGAGATGAACAGGAGAGAGAACTGAAAGCCATTCAACAATGGGGAGAGGAAAAATCAGACCTTCATGAGGATGCTGCCTACGGATCCTTCATTCTTCCGAAACTGAACTATCTCCTAATACGATCTGGATGTTGATTCGCAGATTGGGAATGAGAGAGGGAGATGAACAGGAGAGAGAACGTGGACGAGGAAAAAATTGAATGAGGGCGGTTTCCTTTTTACCTCAGGATGGTAAGCACTACTTTATTGCTGCCGGCAAAAATTTCAACTTTTTATGGTTGCGGGCTTAACTTTTATTGTTGAGGAGGTTTCGATCTGTAGTTAAAGATTTTATGGTTGCGGAAGATTTTTTTATTGTTGTGGGTGATTGCCCGCCTAAAAAACTCCCTAAAATTGATTGGGTGACGTGGTGGGGGTGCTAAATAGCTTATTTAGCACCCTGGGTGCTAAATAGAGTGTGTGTGTCTATATATATATATATATATATATATATATATATATATATATATATAACATGGATTGTTCAGATGCAACATTGCGCATGCACATAATAGTTCTAAAATGTCATATAAGGTAATATGAAGGGTCACATAACAGCTTTGTCCCAAGTCCCAACAAGATTTCTACCAAATTGTACCTCTAATTTATATTCAATAAGTTTATTTATGCTGGTTTAACCACAGGAGTCACCAAAACAAATAATACAATTAGAGCGCGGCAATTGCCGCGCAGCCTTTCTAGTATTATATCTCAAGGATTACGTAATTATTAAATATCTCAGCCCATCAAAATAATGATAAAAAATATTTAAAATTTTATTAAAAAGAATTACGATGTCTACTATAATCTCACAAAATTTGAACCTAATGCCACACTTGTGCATGGATAAATAAAAAAGACAAATTGTATTAGGGGGCAAATTAAACCAAGTGATATAGTTTAGGGGGTGAAATGAACAAAAAAATAGTTTAGGGGGTTATGTAGACTTTGACTATACTTAAGGGGACTAATTTGGACTTTTTCCATAATAAAACAACGAAATACTCCTAGTTCGTGTGCTTACTGATGCTCTTTCGACACACATCTGCTATCTAATCTCTACTCTTTTTCCTTCATTTGCTTTATTTAATCAATGTGCTAGTCCCTTCCATTAGACATCGATTATTTAGCAAGCTTACGAGCAACCGAAATAGCTAACCATATCATTATCAACTAGTAGGTGGCCCGCGCAAATTTGCGCGGCTAGACCTGTTACAATATTTATATATGGAGAGCTTTTCAAAAACAATAACAATGTTTTTATTGAAGAAAACAATCATGAATTACTGAACCGAGTGCACAATAATGCTAAAAATGTTCAGTAATTGACGTTCATTGAAAATCATGAAATTTTGTTCAGTAATTTTAATAATTACTGATTACTACCGCAATAGTTGTTATTGTATAATTACTTATTATCATGGTCCAGAAGTGTATTACTGTCTAGTTCTCTAGCCTTGTATCACTAATGTGGCTGCGTCATGGAGCGAATTGTCGGAAGTGTTTGTTGCTTACATTTTGCGCCGTTATACATTTCTTGATGTCACATTATTACCATGATGAAATTTACATCCTTGTCTTTCGCACTAAAACTTACAATGTTATTAAGCGATCAAGTCGCTCCTCAACAAACTTCCTACATTCACAAATGTAAGCATTTTTTTAGTTTCAGCGAAGTTAAAATTTCTCAACTTTGTCCATTAATAGCAAAAATATTGCTATGATTGAGAATATGACAAAGATACTGCTAGATATAAAATCATCTATCATAATAAATTAAACAACTCTTCTACTAAAAACAATTTATTTTTACATATACTTAATGATAAAGATGAGAAAGTCGTTTGATTGCATCAAACCAGAATTGCTTACATTCTAAAGAGAGGAAGTAGTTGAATGAAGCTCTTCCCCCTAGGTTCTTTGTTCTCTTCCGTTAGGTCCTCGTATGCTTCCAGGTATGCTTCCAGCTGCAAAAGATTGTAGAGCTTGTATTGGTTGTAATGAGCCACGCAATGTCCTAGGGGCAAGTTCCGTTGCTCCCTGTAACTTTGCATGCATCGCCCATTGCATGAGTTGGGGACGCTCGTGTTCACCATGAGCATGATCTGATCATCTAGGTTGGTGAGCGAACCACCATCAGGCTCTGTCGCACGAACGGCGACCTCTTTCCATTCGGTTGTCCTCTGCCTCATCTTGTTCCCCTTTTCACCATCCCAGTTATGCCGCTGCAAACGCTATGGTTCTTATACTCGAACTGCAAGGACGCACCCTGCCGTGACCCAATATGCTGCAAGCCTGTTTTCGTCATGTTTGTTGCATTCTTGTATTGTATCAATCTCTTGCCATCCTAATTTTGTTCCTTTGTTTGCTAGCTTCAAGCACATCTGCTCCTCGAGCATGCGGCTTGTATCTATCCGGCCACATGGCAAGGTGCTGTCTGCTGTGTGCCAATTCCTTCATCAATTGACTGCCTCTTGAATGCTTGCATGGCTTTCCCAGGATATGTTGACAACCAACCACAATCTCAACCGCGTTGCTGCTGATCAAGAAAGGCGCCGATCTGTTAGAACTAAAAAATAACCTTATATCAAAACAATGCTTAGGGCTAAAACAGGATCAAGTAGTCGAGATCTAGATCATAACCTAGTACATCTAAACTAATGCGGAATTAGGGATCGATTAGCTTACCAGCAGAGGTCGCATCTATTGCGGCTGGTTCAGAGGTGACGATGAGAGCTTGAGGGCGAACGTAGCGTAGTCGTTCCTTGAGGGTCTTCAATCGATTGCCCTCAGGACGGTAGCGGGTTTGCCCTACAGCAGGGCGGCGGCGGACTCGGGCTTCCAAGTATTCCAGCGCTGCTTATCGATCGGTGGGTGGATTAGGGTTGCGGTCAACCTTGGGAGGCGTGTAGGCCTCCCCTTAAATAGTCAGCGCAGTAGACTCGGGGCCGAGCCCGTATTGGGCTTATTCTCTGCCTTCCGATCATGGCAGAGTGGGCTTTAGGGTTAAAGCCCAAACCGAGAGGGATTAGGGTAGGCAGGCCTCCCCCTCTCCCTAAGGTCGGTTGTTGACTGAGGTCAACACGAAAACTAACATTCTCCCCCTTGACCGAATGGTCAACAATTTAAACTTAAACTTACTCTTAACTTAATTTTAATCCCTCCTCAGTAAACCAGCGAGCACCAGACCAATGTGTCATCAGCGGACCACGTCACACTGGGACAACATTACCCATAGCCTCCACTAGAAAACTTTGTCAGGACTCTTACTCTTGTCTGGGGAAGATTAACGGCCCTTAAACCAGGACCTTATCAAAGCTATCCACCAAACCCATATAAATGACATGTCTTTCGAAAAGGTGTGGTGGTAGACCTTTGGTAAGCGGATCCGCTATATTTAACTCAGTATCAATATGCTCAATCTTAATTATGCGGTCTCGGTTTCTTTCTTTAACGATAAGAAACTTGAGGTCGATGTGCCTAGAAGCACTACTTATCTTTTCATTACCGCTAAAGAAAACTGCGGCTTGATTGTCGCAGTGCATTGTGATAGGTCTCGAGATACTATCAACAATCCTTAATCCCGGAATAAAATTCTTAAGCCACATTGCCTGTCCCGAGGCATGGTAACATGACACGAATTCAGCTTGCATCGTAGATCCAGCTGCTACTGACTGCTTAGCACTCCTCCATGAAATCGCTCCCCCCGCTAGCGTAAAAACATATCCAGAAGTGGATTTCAATTCATCCTTATCACCAGCGAAGTCGACATCCGTGTAACATTCGACCCGAAGGTCGTTTGTCCTCTTGTATGTGAGCATGTAATCCTTAGTGCCTTAGCAATATCTTAATGCCTTCTTAACAGCCACCCAGTGAGCCCATCCTGGGTTAGACTGATATCGACCAAAAACTCCGGTTGCAAATGCCAAATCTGGACGCGTACAGACTTGCGCATACATCAAGCTTCCAACAGCCGATGCATAGGAACGTTCTCCATTCTTTTCTTTTCTAAATCATTCTTAGGGCACTGACCTTTATGAAGCTTATCGCCCTTTTGAAATGGGACGGGAGATGTGTTACACTTATCCATCTTATACCTCTTAAGCATTTTCTCAATATATGCCTTTTGAGATAATCCTAGTGTTCCTTTGGCTCTATCTCGGTGTATCTCAATGCCAAGTACATACGAGGCTTCACCTAGATCCTTCATGTCAAAATGAGATGACAAGAAATTCTTAGTCCCATGTAACATATTCTTATCATTGCAGGCTAATAGTAAGTCGTCAACATACAGCACTAGAATTATTAACTTTCCACCCTTGGATTTGATATAGATACAAGGATCCACATCATTATTCTTAAATCCAAATCTCTTAATTACTTCATCAAACTTAAAATTCCACATTCTGGCCGCCTGCTTAAGGCCATAAATGGATTTTCTTAATCTGCATCCCATATTCTCTTTACCCTTAATGGTAAAACCTTCCGGCTGAACCATATAAATAGTCTCATCTAAATTTCCATTCAGGAACGCAGTCTTAACATCCATCTGATGCAGCTCCATATCAAAATGAGCTACAATTGCCATGATAATTCTAAGAGAGTCTTTGGAAGACACAGGAGAGAATGTCTCGTTGTAATCGATCCCCTCCTTATGCGTAAACCCTTTAGCAACGAGCCTAGCTTTGAACCTTTCGACTTTCCCTTTAGAGTCACGTTTGGTCTTGTAGACCCATTTACAGCCCACTGGTTTGACTCCATCGGGAATTTCTACTAAGTCCCATACTTGATTGGAATTCATAGACTTAAGCTCTTCTTCCATGGCTTCAATCCATTTAGTGGAATTCTCACTCTGAACTGCCTCCTTAAAATTGGCAGGGTCATTCATGTTCCCGACATCGTACAAATCCTCACTTAAGTATGTCTCGTAAATGTCAGGAATAGCCGATCTCCTTTCCCTGACGGATCTTCTAAATGGTTCGATCACGGCAGGTTCAGGGACCGGTTGAGGTTCTACTAATGGCACTTCTTGCGCCTGCACCTCTGCTGCTGGCGCCTCGTGCCCAACGTCTGGCGCCGGGACCACAACTTCTGACGCCTGCATCTCTTGCGCCTGAACTACTGGCGCCTGAGTGATAGTGGGCGCCACTGTGCTGCTTATCTGAGGAATAACTGGCGGTACGAACTGAAACACAGGTGTTTGATAATCCGGATCAGGAAGATTGACCCGCAGTTCTTCTAAACTTATATCCCTCTTCGGGAAATTACCACCAATTTCCGAGTTTTCAAGAAACACGGCCTGTCTGGTTTCAACAAACTTAGTGAAGCGACCAGGACAGTAGAAGCGGTATCCCTTAGACTTATCAGGGTATCCGATAAAGTGACAACTCACTGTCTTAGAGTCTAATTTCTTATGCTGAGGATCAAATAGCTTAGCCTCAGCGGGACAGCCCCATACTTTTAAATAATTAAGTGACGATTTCTTCCCATTCCACAACTCAAAAGGTGTCTTGGGAACTGACTTAGATGGAACCCGATTAAGTATGTGGGCAGCTGTCTTTAATGCCTCTAACCATAGTTCGACAGGTAGACTAGAATGACTGAGCATGCTTCTTACCATGTCCATTAATGTGCGGTTACGCCGCTCAGCCACTCCATTTTGCTGTGGTTCTCCAGGCATGGAGTATTGTGCCTTAATGCCATTTTCTTCTAAATACTTAGCGAACGGTCTCTTAATTTAACCATATTCAGCATGTTTCCCGTAGTATTCTCCACCCCTGTCTGACCGCACAATCTTAATGGAGGTGTTATGCTATTTCTCAACTTCATGTCTATATATCTTAAATATTTGTAGCGCATCTGAACGCTTTCTTATGGGGTAGATATGTCCATAGCGGGAATAATCATCGGTAAAGGTGATAAAAGAATCATAGCCATCTACCGAAGTTACCGAGAGAGGGCCATAGATATCTGTGTGAATTATTTCTAACACGCTCGTACTTCTAGTAGCTCCTTTCTTAATTGTCTTAGCATATTTTCCTTTAATGCAGTCGATGCACTGCTCTAAATTGGAGAAGTCTAATTTCTCTATTATTTCGTCCTTAATGAGACGCTCAATTCTCCCCCTCGAAATGTGGCCAAGGCGACAATGCCACAATTGCGAAGAGGTCTCATTATCACGCTTACGCTTATTTGTAGAAACATTCATCACAGAATCATTAAGAGAGAGCATATAAAGCATGCCTTGCCGACTAGCAAGACAAACACTAATCTCATTAAACTTAATCACACATTGTTTGTTGCCAAACTCACACACATGTCCAGAATCATCTAAAGCTGATACAGAAATCAAATTTCTCTTTAAACTAGGAACATAAAGGACATCATCTAAACGAAGCTGCAAGCCTCCTGGCAACTCTAAGTCGAAGCTTCCAACGCCTTCAACTTCAACGGCCGTCCCATTAGCCACTCTTAGGTTTCGCTCCCCCCTTCTTATAGTTCGGATCGAACGGAATGCCTGAAATGAATTAGAAATGTGCACGGTGGCACCTGAGTCAATCCACCAAGTATTAGGGGAAAAATCTGCTAAGAATAAGTCATCAATGAAAGAAACAACATCAAACTTAAAATTACCTTGTTGCTTCAACCATTCTTTAAAGCCTGGACAGGCTTTCTGAAGGTGCTTAGGAGAGTCACAGAAGGAGCACAACATCTTACCACCCTTAGAGTGGTTGTTCTTGAACTTGTTGTTGTTCTTGGGAGCAAAGTTCTTGTTGCCTTTGTTCTTATTCTTCGCTCCCCCCTTCTGACCTTGCTTGCTGCTGCTAGCCTCATGCTGGTTCTTAGGTGTGGAGTTGAGACTATGGTTGCCAACCATGTTCACAACATCCTTCATCTTCTCAGTTTTGATACGCTCTTCTTCCTCAACACAATAGCTGATTAATTCACTGATAGTCCAGACGGACTTGTTGGTGTTGTAGTTGATCTTGAAGGCGTTGAAGGTAGATGGCAAGGACGTCATGATGAAATGAACGAGGAAACCATCAGAGATCTCCATCTTCATCTCCTTAAGCCTATGAGCCATGTCACACATATTCAAGATGTGCTCCCTTATGCCAGATGTGCCAGTGTACTAAGAGGAGACTAGCTTTATGATGAGAATGCTGGCATAGGTCTTAGAGGAGCTCTTGAAATTTTCCTCAACCTTAGCGAGGAACTCCTTGGCAGTGTAGTCATGTCCCTCTGAATTCTTAGTGGGGAGTGCACCCTTAATGCCAGGGCTGATGGTGCCAGTCATGACCATGAGAGCCATACGGTTGGACTTCTCCCATTTCTCAAAAGCAGGCGTAGCAGCTTGTCCAGCCTCAGGAGCAGCGGGCTTCTCCTCCCTTAGAGCCATATCCAGATCATTCCATGCCAAGCATGTAGTGACCTTGCTCTTCCAGTCCGGAAAGTTTGCCCCGTTGAGGTTCTCGATGTTGCTGAGGACAGAGGCAGCAGCATTGACATTCGTCACTGAAAATAAGAGAAAACTTAGCTTAGTAATGATATACAATGAAATGCAAAATTAAGTGCATGATTAAAACCCTACGGTGGTCTGATTAAAATCACACAAATAAATTTCAATTTGCATCACCGGTGGGGAAGACAAACGCAATTTAACTTAAAAAGACTCATGATCAATCAACGGTGGTCAGAAATAATCACAAGTTTACTCTAAATAAACTTCACGGTGGATCCATTTAAATAGAGGCATCTCAAAGTATATTGGTGGATTTAAACTTAAAATAACGTAAAACACCAACATATAAAATTAACTTACTGAAAACTTAGCTTAAAACATTAATTTACAGCTAAATTACTTAAACAGGAAGCTTAAAACTTAAAAGAAAAAGAATAAAGCATTAAAACTCGTGCGCGGGCCGTATTCAAAAAATCGCGGCCCAAAACGACGCGCACGGCCCAGCCCAGCGCGCGCGCACGAATTTTGGCGCAGCCCGACGCGCAGCGCGACGCCGCGCGGGCCGCTAAAAGGCCGTCAGGCTTAAAGCCCGAAAACCAACGGCCGGGCCGCGAAAGCAGCCCGAGGCGCGGGCGCGCGCGCCGCGCATTCAGCCCAGCCCAACACGGCCGGGGCTGAGCGTCGTCGGATCGAGGCCAGAGCGGATCGGACGGCCAGGGAGTGACGGTCTCGGCATAAAAACGCCAGCCGAAACCCTAGCCCCCATTTCCGCTCTCTCTCTCCCTCACTCTCCTCACTCCGCTCCTCTCTCGCTCGCCGTTGCAGACGCGCGTGAGCGCGCCGCCCCGCGCCGGCCGGCCGCCATGGCGCCGCGGGGAGAGGCTCGCCGGCGCACGCGTGCGAATCAACGCGCGCGGCTCCGTCGAGTCCCTCCGCCGTGGTGCCCTTACGGCGACGGTGGGGCGGATCTGAGGCAGGGGCTCGCCGCGCACCCGGAGGCACACGGCGGCGAGGAGAAGCGGCGACGGCGACGGCCCGAAGGCCCGTGCGCGTGCCGAGGAGACCGCGCGGCGGATCTGAGGCCGCGCGGCCCGGATCTGATGCGCGGCGAGGTCGCGCCCATGGCGGCGAGCTCGACGGCGACCGGGAAGGAGAGAGACGCCGCCATCCGCGCGCGGTGGATCTGAGTGCGGCGAAGGACGACGACAACCCGAGAGGTAAGACCTCTCATCTTAGGGTTAGCTTAGGGTTAGGGTTAGGGTTAGGCTTAGGGTTAGGATGTGTGAGTTCCAACCCTAGAGCCCGGCTTAGCTTAGGTGCGCATCAAAATCGTGTGACATGGCAACTTAGATTAATGAAAAACGAAACCCTAATTGCTAAAACATGAGCAATTAACTGAATTTCTTACTGTAAATACTCAAATATGAACTAAACTTAATCTAATTACTTACTGTGCTAACTAAAACATGACTAATTACTGACTGCACATAGAAAGATCTAAAGAATAACTTAAAACATGAACAATCTTAGTGCGCAGTAGCATAAACAGAGCTTAAACATGAATTAAAACCTGACTAATCTGAACTAATTCACCTCTGACTAACAAAAACTTAACTAAAACTTGTGCTAATCGATAGAAACTTAACTGAATTACATGACTAGGAGATCTAATTCGACTAGTCCTGGCTAACTGATACCAATTGTTAGAACTAAAAAATAACCTTAGATCAAAACAATGCTTAGGGCTAAAACAGGATCAAGTAGTCGAGATCTAGATCATAACCTAGTACATCTAAACTAATGCGGAATTAGGGATCGATTAGCTTACCAGCAGAGGTCGCATCCATTGTGGCTGGTTCAGAGGTGACGATGAGAGCTTGAGGGCGAACGTAGCGTAGTCGTTCCTTGAGGGTCTTCAATCGATTGCCCTCAGGACGGTAGCGGGTTTGCCCTACAGCAGGGCGGCGGCGGACTCGGGCTTCCAAGTCTTCCAGCGCTGCTTATCGATCGGTGGGTGGATTAGGGTTGCGGTCAACCTTGGGAGGCGTGTAGGCCTCCCCTTAAATAGTCAGCGCAGTAGACTCGGGGCCGAACCCGTATTGGGCTTATTCTCTGCCTTCCGATCATGGCAGAGTGGGCTTTAGGGTTAAAGCCCAAACCGAGAGGGATTAGGATAGGCAGGCCTCCCCCTCTCCCTAAGGTCGGTTGTTGACTGAGGTCAACACGAAAACTAACACGATCATGCAGTATCGAGCGAATTAGCCGCTAGATCGGCTTGTACATGGGCACGGTTGTGGATAAATCATCTAGAACATTTACAGCAGCGATGGAAAGACAAAGCACTTTCTCATCTTATCAATGAGTTTTTTTTTTTTCAAGTACAGTCGAAACTTGGAAGCTTTTGGTGCAAAACTTGTGCACCTGATACTTCTTGACGGTTAGGCTCGCTTCAGAAGATGACGATGGAAGTAGAGATGAACTGAGAAAGCCTTGGCTTATTACATGCTGATAAGCTGATCCTTGCAGGTCCCGAATCAGCCACTCCGTGCTGTGATTTTCCAGCCCATTCAACAGAGGGAAGCGAACTAACTCATCAGAGGCATGGGCTTCAGGCTGCTACTACTGCGCCAGGTTGCACATGCGCGGGTGCAGCGGGCACCACAGCGGCTGGATCGGCTCGGCACGGATGCCGCGCCCCACCATCCCGTACCTCCAGTCGTTGAGCCGGCCCGTGGCGTTGGCGTACCGCTTCGGCCGCTGGCGCCCCTTTTTCCCGGACCAGACCAGAGTGTCTCCACCGAGGATACAGCTCTGGGCCAGAGCGTGGAGTCCAGCACGGTGGAGTCCGACTGCTCCGACCACAGCGCCACCTCGCCGCCCAGCACCAGCGTGACCTCGTCCTCCGTGAGCCCGTGCAGGATGTCGTTCGTAGTCATAGACGCGCTGCCACGTCTTGAATGGCGCGCACCACGACCCGCCCGTGCCGCCGGGGTTGTTGAACAGCGGCGTGCCCTCCTGTTCCTTCTCCTGCTTGTCGTAGCGGCTGTCGTTGGCACCACCCACCCGCCGTTCCCGAAGTCGAGGTAGTAGTAGGACGTGGAGGAGACGATGACGCGGTACCCGGCCGCGACGATGCGCTTGGTGCTCTCCGGCCCGTTGTTCCACATCTGCAGCACGGTGGTGTCCCGGACCGACACCTTGGGGCCCAGGAGCACGTCCTCCCAGTAACTGACGTCCGGTTCAACCCGTGCACCAGGAACGGCCGCGTTGCGTTCACGAACAGCTCAAGGAGGTGGTCGTGCGTGCCGCCATCCTTGAGGAACCGCCGCACCACGGGGTCGTCCTCCCAGCACGCCGTGTTCACCTCGTCGGCGCCCGCGTGGAGGTACACGGGTCCGGGAACGCGGCCGCCAGGTCGAGCATCACGTCCTGCACCACGCGGTACGTCTTGGGGTTCAGCAGGCTCAGCTGGCCCGTGCAGGGCTCCGACGCCAGCGCGGGCTTCCCCGCCGGCACCCAGAACTTGTTCGCGCCGGTCACGATCTCCGGGTACGCTCCGACGCCACTGCACACGGCTGCTGACAGCCTAAAGCTCTTGGACGCATTTTGCAGGCTCTTCAACATCTTCGGCAACAAGGAGATGCGGATACGCTACTAGTGTCCTATCTCTTTTCACTTCGCTGCTTGGTGAATCGATCCGTTCTGTTCGCAAGGCTTTGAGAAAGTTTTGGTTCCGGTGCTAGATAAGTAACAAATCATGCGAGTGCATGTGGTAGATTTTGGTTCTCAGTTGAAATTTCACCTGTACCTTCAGTACATTTAAACCAATGTTTGTGTATTTTCAGTGTCAGATTCAATGAATATAATTCCATTATGACACTGAATCTAATTGCTTGTTATGTGATGAGTAGCCACATTTTGTTTTCAGTTCTTCAGTCTACCCCGCTGTCATAATTGAATATTGTCTCAACATGTACATTATTGTGTCAAATAGTGTCATAATTGAATATTTGCATCAAACAACTATTTCCTTACGCTATAATATGTTCAAGGATTGCAAACAGTGTCAATATATATAGGAATTGCTTACCGGAGTTAACATAGTTCAATATTATTTTGGATAGTATGCCACTCATTTGCAATTGAGCAATGGAGTAGATTTATTTCATGTAACTTGTATTTAGCATTTTATTAAGCTCTTGAATTTAATTGCAAGTTGGCTCTTTAAATTTGTTGTGTGGCAAAAAAAAAAAATCGTTGAAATCTGTTGTGTCGCAAAAAGAAAAAAATCGTCGACCCACCCTCAGTTTGAAACCTGGCTCCGCCACTGCCCTGCGGAGTTTGCATTGGTTGAACACTGCAGATCGTGTAACAAAGAGGATCATGCAGCGGAGGATGGTGACTCACCGAGCATGTCGATCTCGGGGATGACGCAGATGCCGAACGCCTCAGAGTAGCGGACGATGCGGCGGACGTCTTATAGCTTCTTTTTTTAATTACAAATTTATGTTACAGTTTTATTTGACATGGGCTCTTTTACTTAATCTTGGCCGTTCAATCTTCATAAAATCCAACGGTTCACATCTTTCTTTTTTTCTCGATTAATGTGGTAATTTCGTGGCCTTGAGAGCGAACGTGGTGGTTTCTTTTTCTCTTCGAATACTAAGATAATAGATAGCTTTGAAACGATAACATTACTTTTGGCACTATCCTAACTTTGGCATTAATCACAAACAATAGAAGAATCGAATGACATCTGCAAATAATAATAAGAAGAAGAAACGAATGATAGAGAGAGCAAAGGAAAAAAAAACAGCAACATAGCCTGACTTTCGTGCACGTTGGACTGGACAGGCCTAAGCCACCGCGGGGTGGTACTAACTGTTGACGTGGAGCGCCTCTCTCAAGGAAATCATATCAACAACAGAAAAAAAAAACACGTGTGCCCACACCAAATTCACTATTGAGTCAAGCTGACCCGACGACGTCGGCTAACGTGGATAATTTCATATTCCTCTTCCTTGCAGCCGCATCAAACGATGATCGCATACAGCAACACTTCACACACCATGAACACATGAAGTCCCGACTGACAAATACTCCTAGTTGATCGCCAAGGCCAACGAGTTGATTGTTCTCATCTGACCACGACATCGCTCTCTCAGCGTCAGGCCGACCATGATCTCCCGGTGCTTACCAAGATATATCAGATCAGGGAGCAGTTCTGTAACCCGGACGTGCTCTCCGGCTGGCGGCCCGGCCGACACGTCCTGCGACCAGTGGTCTCCGGCGGTCTGCAACGAGCAGACCGGGACGCGTCTTGAAGCTCTTCCTCGAAAGTCTCAACAACATCACGTCCACGCTCCCGCGTGCCAGCCATCTCACCGAGCTTGACATGCTGGAGGCGCTCAGCATGATCAGGAACATGCCGGGCCTGCATTTCGCTGCAGAGGCTGCCGCATGCACGGACCGGCCGTTGGGCCTGAATGATGCTGGACAACAACAGGCTCTCCGGAGCCATCCTCTAGTCGATCGTGCGCGTTTGAGAAATATACATGATCGATCGAGTTCACTGTACGTCGGCAATAACCGGCTACCGGCGACGCGTCCTTCCGTTTCGGCCAGGACAAGACTATCGGGTTCATCCACCTGGCCAACAACAAGCTGCGGTTCAATTAACCTGATCGGCGCGGAGATCCCCGAGCAACTGAGGCCTCTTTTGGAACGCAGGAACTTCGCAGGAATCGCACAGGAATTTCACAGGAAACAGAAAAAACGCAGGAAAGGAAAATTTTTCCTTCAATCCAAAGGAGGCCTGAGATTCCTGAACCTGACCCACAACCGGATTTACGGCGGCGTGCCGGCGTTGCTGCGGGAGTCCAAGGTGGTTTCACTGGAACTCACCCACAACCAGCTCCCTGGTGAGTACCAACCGGTGGACAGATGACGGAGTTCAAGGCACTGGCGTACGAGGATAACCGGTGGTGAGCCGCTGCAGCCGTGCGCGAATGGCTTATGTGCCGTCCCTGCCTTTTATCTTTATGAGGAGTTTTACGGTTCCCCATACTAGCTAGTATTATTTGATAATACTGGCTAGTATTATGATCCGACGGCTCAAATCGATTGACTCTCTTCCATCAATACTAGTTAGTATTCATAGCAAATTAGTAATTATTTTGTTGCAATGAGACCAAAATGGGAAACAAAATAATGGCAGACTAGTAATTATTGATGGGGAAATTCCTTCTACACCATTAGGTTAAATCTCAATCCCTCATCAACCACCTAAGAAACGCATGTCCTAAAAACTTAATCCTTGATGTGCCATGATTGCTGCCTTCATTTTCTTTAACGGTGATTGAAAATTCCACATGCCATTTTTGCGCTGGTGTGATAAGGTAGCAAGCTTGTGGGACAAACATCAAACGGATGCAATTACCAGGTTGGATCGAGCTTCTCCCACGAACACGAAGAACTCTAGACGCCGACCAAAAATCATCAAGACTCCCCACCTAATCGCTGTTCCCCCATGAAATCTCTGCTTCTCACCAAATTGTCTCCCATCAAATCGCTTTTCTCACGATAATCGTGGAAAGATTTAGCCGCAGCAAGATATGAGACCGCAGATCGACATGGAGGTGCTCAACGTGCTCGTTGTGGAGGTGACGTGCTGTTCGATGAGGAAGAAGGAGGCCGGGCAATCGGCTCCGTCCCTCCTCCCCCTATCGCGCGAGGGGTTACTCCCTCCAGATTCCCTGCAGATTACCAATGCGTTCTTCTAAAAAGTTGAGATTGGAACCGTGATGAAAAGATATGATGATGGCAAGGCCAATTGTTGTGCTAAGTCCACTGCAGTCGCTGAGAATTGCAGATTCAAGGACTGATTTTGTTTCTCGGGCAAGAACAGCACTCAATGTAAATTAATTAAAGCAAGCTGTAATTCCAAAAATACCCTCAACAATACTATATAGTATTTTTCAAGTAATACTACCTAGTATGGGGGACTGTAAAAGTCCTCTTTATTTACAGTTTTGCCTCCCCACTGTGTCTAGGCTTCTTGTAACGTGCAATGTAATAAGGTTCGTTCTTTGTTCACAGGTCAGAAGCCCAGCCAATTTCGAACCGTTTGAGAATAATGTAACTAGCGTGTACGGAGAATAATTTGAGTAGCCTCAGAAAAAACAATACTGGTTGTGGAACGGGACGATGTGTAGCCTAAGAGAAACGAGACGAGGCGACATTGACGCGACTTCCAGTTCGCACAATCCAGCGATACCAATCCATTCACGCTTGAACTACCCTTGTCCAGATGTTCGAATCCCTGGTACCTGTTGAGGTGAAATGACCATCCCAAGCAGTAACAGAAACTTACAGCTTTCCAAGCCTTCTAATAGAAACAGAACACTCCGTGAACACGGACGGTATCCAGATCTTATGCCACAAAGGCTCAGTGTTCTATATTGTCTGTGAAGGCGATAAATTCACTGTAAAAACCATCTGAGGGCAGAGAAATGACTTTCACACTGAGTGTTGCCTCCAAGGAACAAACAATACCAACGAGTTTGAAATCAAGCGTGCTTAGAATGCTTGTGCAAGAATGCAAGATCGCATAATCAGAAGCGATGCCGATGGGCAAGACGAGATCCCCACATAATCACACAACGTTAGTACTAAATATGGATTCTGCGTGCAAAACGATTTAACAAAACAGTAAGCAAAAGAGCACACTGAAACACTATATTGAATGCACAAACGATGGGAGACAAATATTTACCTAATGTGAACTATTTCCATTTTCTAAAAAAAATAATATTCACCTAATGCACAAACACTATACTTTTTTTTTTTTGAGATCCACAAACACTATACTGAAGTGGGGTGGTTTAGGCATCAAAGATCCAGAAAAGTTTGTACGGGCATTAAGATTATGAGACCTATGTGGCATAATTGGGACCTATGTGACAGACCATCGAAAAAGCTCCTCAAATATTCAGATCAAACTGATCGTCAAATTTTTTTTTTTTTTTTTTTTTTGCCTCAACTTACATCAATTTTGGAAATGGGGAGGACACTCCTTTTTGGGAAGCTAAATGGCTGAATGGAACGTCACCTAAACAGTTGGCACCAAACTTGTAATCTCAAGCCAGATTTAAACATAGGACAGTGAAGGAGTTACATAATTGTACTGGATTAGAAGCCTGAAAAGCTTAAACACTGAAGATCTCCTTGATGAGTTCATTCTCTTCTTTACAACTCTGCAAGATATTACTTTGACAGACCAAAGCTAGTGCAGCATCAGCATATGAAACCGAATTTATTGGTGCCGTGCAGAATTTTCCAGCGGCAAGTTTATGGTCTGCCAAAACAGAACCAAAATGTCGATTTATTGCTTGGCTAGTGCTGCATGACAAAGTCCTTACTGCAGAAAATCTAGCATAAAGAAATTGGCCTCATGAACCTACTTGTCCTTGGTGTCAATCAACCAGAGACCACCACACGTCTACTTGTGGAATGCTGATTTGCAAAGACAGTATGGAGCACGGTCGCAACAAAATTTCAGCTGCACTCATATATGGTGGGTCATAATGCAGAGGGAGCCCTTCAGTGTCTTAACCAAATCACTACAGGAGGCTCAAAGAAAATCAAAAGGATGAGGGCAGGAATCTTATTCTCTTTCTGGTAGAAAATATGGAAGTAGCGCAACGGAAGAACTTTTGAACATAAAGAGTAATCCGATCAGCAGGTGGCTGTTTTGGTGACTGAAGGGATTCGTCAATTTCAGTTGGCTACAGAGTCTGAAGGCACAAGCTGTGACTCTGTTCTTGAGAGTAGTAACCTCTGTCCCTTGCTCCCTAGCTTTTGGTTCATATTCTATCTTTAACAGCGCCCTCTGCTGTTCCTTGGAAGCCCCTGTTCCTTTTGGTTTATACTCTAGGCTGTAATGCTCTTTTCTCTATCTTATTCTTAAGGAATGGCACTGCTCCTGTCTTTTCTTTCAAAAAAAATATTTACCTAATGCATCAGCCACAAGTTAAAAGATATAGGATTTATGTACTATGCATATCATTCAAATAAGTTAAAGCGAGTTCATCTAGAATGGTTGCCGATACCTTTTGCAGACAACAGTGCAACATTTTGCTAGTCGATATTCAGAGGAAATCTAATATACGTATAAGATACAAGATTAAAACAGAGTGAAGGATAAAATCACAAAATGGTTCTGCCAACCTATATAGAGGCACATTTCAAGGGACAAATTAAACGTTTTGTGATCTTTCATACTGCGTTCCATAGGTCACTGATACCTGACAACAGTAAAGTCCGGTCGATAGGACAAATTAAACGTTTTGTGATCTTTCATAGTGCGGTCCAAACTGCGTTTCACATGCAATTCTTCCATAGGCCACGATACCTGACAACAGTAAAGTGCTCCCTAAATTACCGAAATACCAACTTCCGTCAATGTCACAAATCTAAGTTTGCAGTCTAATAAGTGTCTGCTGGTTTGAGATAGTAATTAGTTGAATCTCATCGTGGTAAAAAAGTTGAATCTGCGTTATGATGTGCCATCAGATGGCCATTTGCTCGTTTGTATATCTCTATGATCAAACCCAAAGACACGAGTATAAATCAAGTTATGACCAATTAATTCCGTCTTCTTGTTTGTTTACACAAAGTTAGGGCTGACTAGTACATGATACTGTATGGTTCAAACAAAAGTGATAGGCTTCATAATTCTACAAAGCAGGTATATCAGATCTCTGTGTATCACGCTATTTTCTAGTAGTACTGATTAAAGGAGCAGGGAACAGAACTAGATGGCTTAGCTAAGATTTTGGTATGGAAAGAATAATGACTCACGGTACAAGATCGTAAAAAACAAGCACACGTGCGGGCCAGTAAGCTAAATATATACTCTTTATTAATGTTAGTGGTTTCTAAAGAATAAAAAATAAGGACATGAAATAAAATCTTAGGGCTCTGGAGAAATCCTTAAGTAAATTAGGGTCATTAATGTTCTTAATGGAAAAGGACAAAGTTTTATACTGAAACAGAACACAATATAATATATACTTATTCGGTAACCAGAGACGCTACATTTCCTCATCAAAAAAAGAAAGAAAGAGAGAAAGAAAGAAAGAAAGAAAAAAGGAATGCTGGATCGATAAGTGGTGGCTGCGTGGTACTGTACTGCGTATTTGTTCTTTTTACGATAAAATGAAAATACTCTTATACATCGATGCCTTGTTATTTTTCTTGCCCTTTCTGAGTAACGCGATAGCGCAGATCGGCGCGGAGCCTGCTGTTGGTCTCAGACAGAGGAGGTAGGTGCACGTTACCTCTGGCTTCTCCTTTTCTCTGCTTCGAGCTGTCGCGGGGCGAGCTTTCGGGAACGTGTGGCACTGGAACCGCTTTCTGTTCTCTTATGCCAGTGCAGGAGAGACACAATACTGCACCGTTCAACTGCGATCAATGATGTTCTTCCGTCCCTCGGCTTGAGACGTGAAGTGACACGGTGACAAGTAGTAGTACTCCTAGTACTACGAGTACGGGGTATAGCAGCAAGTAGGAGTACTCGAATACACATTGAGATGGGATGTTCAACTGATTGAGCGATGACCTGTGACATGACTCGTGACTCTTTCTACAAAAAGTTTGCTGCCGGTTTGCCAAGGAACTGCAGCACCAGCGCTGCTAATTGCCATCGAAATGGACAATTTAACTCCCCATTTATGCTTCTAAACTAGTTCGTCCCAGCAATAAATTGACAGCGGACAGCGGAGCACTCCGGCCTGAAATGCGTCCGGCAAAAAGAACGCGAACGAGCACGGCATGCAACAGAAGCAAAGACTGGCGCCTATACCAGCTTTGATCGATCTGGGGTCCCATGTGGTCTTGTCCTCTCCCAGGAGACGAATAGGAGAGTCCTAAAATTTCCTAGCTTTTCGCGGCAACCAAGAAGGATCGTTCTTGCGTTCCAGCCCCCATGCAGCCCATGCTCCCCATCCCTACCGACATGCGGGCCACAGAGTCTCAACTGCGGGGACAGGACCCACTTCTCAGCGTCCCTATACGCGAAACTTTGAGAGATATTATTGGATTCGCCGTGCATCGCCTGCCTCCGCAGCGGTGCGCGAACCCCTCTGCCCCTGACAGCAGGAGGCAGAGGAACGAGGACCAGCAAGAGAAAAAGTACTTTGGACCGGTGGAGAGAGACATTGCAATTCGGTCGTGTCAAGTCCTCGCTCGCTCGCTCGCCCACAGAGCATGTCGGTTGCCCGAAACAGCAAATGGACAACATCGCTGCCGCCTGGGCTGCCGTACCCGGGTGAGCGAGGGAGGTGCTCCACGATCCATCGCACGCGCACAGCAGGCACTTGTTCACGTGACCCTCCTCGCTAGCCGTCCCTCCGTCTCTCATACTACCTCCGACCAATAAATTCAAGCGAGATTATGCCTTCTCTTTCATCAATGATAAATTTGGTTCTATTTACTCCCTGGATAGCGAGATTATGCCTTCTCTTTCATCAAGCGATTGGATGAGGAGATGTTTTTTTTTTCCATCTCCAAATTGGATATAATGTGTCACGAGTAGCATTGGAGTGGCCTTGCCTTCCCTTTATAAATGGGCTGCTCTTCCTCTGACGTTGTTGATGGGAATTCTTTCTTTCAATATTATAAGAATATATTTTACAAAATTACAAGTATTTTGAGTTGTTGTTTGAAAACCTATAGCTTTCATGGCTGGTCCCAGTAGTCAGCTTGACATATGAGAAAAGGTCACCGTGAGAGGCTGACAGGTGGGACCTTGCACAAAAATTGTAGTTTTCTAAGGCTACATGTTGTAGTTTTATGAAACAAACATAGATAGTTTAGTTTGTCAAATTTACTCTCTAATTAATTATGAAGGCTATGACATCATACGGAAGTAAAAGATGGAGCACAACATTTTCTCTAAGGCTTGTTGTAGCATTTAGTTATTGTCCATATAAAGTGAAATGA
The DNA here is from genome assembly GCA_007726485.1 of Eragrostis curvula. Lineage (NCBI taxonomy): Eukaryota > Viridiplantae > Streptophyta > Magnoliopsida > Poales > Poaceae > Eragrostis > Eragrostis curvula. Next base: position 7,249,532 of record RWGY01000031.1, read on the forward strand.
TCACCTTCAATGCCAGTCAAGCTACTCCTACACCACAACATGAAAATAGTGCGTAATTAATGTTGGAAATATTGTGCATACACAGTTTCATTTATATTTTCGTTAGTAACTTCTCACATTGTCGAAAACACTGGCATGGCAAGTTATTTATTTAAAATGAAAACTGCAGTAGCCTAATTACATAGTATCCTACAGCAACTGATGATCTGATATACTCTCGGACGTCATCACCTACACGGCGTTGCAGCTCGAAATCACGTCCCCGCCGTTCTCCGCTCCTCCTCCCCTCCTCTAAGCCCACCCACCGACAGGCGGGCCACGAAGCTCTTCCGCAACTTCTGTGTACCCACCAAGTGTCATGGACACAGCGCTGGGAACCTCCGGTAGCGTCGTCCCACATAGCAGCGGGAGGAATTCGCGACTAGCGGCAAGGTAGCGGGCCCTAGCCCCGCGTTCCTCCCCTTCTAAAAGCTGTTCCTGTCCCGTTCACCGTATTTCAAACTTGCTCGCCCAGCTGCAGCAGGTCCAGTTGCCTGAACCGGGAAAGCCGAACCGCGCAAGACGACGAGTGCTCCATGCGCAAAAGCTGCGGCTAGCCCTTGGTGCCCTCGCAGCCTCGGCCGATGTGATTGTGAGATAAAGCCTTCCTTGCGATTTACTACGACGGAGACATCCCGGCTGCGAACAGGAAATTTATTTCTCTGTATATATTCTGCTGCTGGATGTAGCTATACATCGGTTTAATTTATTTGGAGCAACACAAGAGTATGTACCATTAGTAGTCTCTTTGAAACAAAGAACGAGATATAACTGCCAATGAAACAGGCCGTGGAGCTGAAAGGACCTGGCCGGCTCACACAATGGCCTCGAAAGATGGAACCCTTTTTTAGTTAAATTTGACGAATTATGATGAAAACAAACGATTAAAGCATTTAGCAATTTTAGATTGAACTGATCTAATAATTATTGCAGCGGCTTAAGAAGTGCTAGGCATATTCATTTATTTACGCTCAGAAATTAATTTATCAAGAATAATTTAAACACCATTCATGTAGTCGTAGCTAGTGAATAGTACTTCCTCAGTTAGTTAATTGTTTAGGGGTTTTTGAGTTCTCAAACAAACTCGGTCCATCATTGTTGGAGACGAAGGCAGCAGATAGTAGGAGAGAGAGAATCATTAGTGAGAATGATTTGTAAGTTGACGACGACATGATGTCCATCTGATTCAAATCGAATGGCTGTGTGTCGTGACATATAGCCAGCCAGTCCATTCTTTGCACAAAAAGGATTAAAAACTATGTTTCCCGTTGAACGTCACCTAATTTATAATCACGAAAAGCAAACAGTACGTATTGGTTTACATGCGACCTTAGTAAACTGGAAGCCTTCCATTCCACAAAAGCATCATTCAGAAGCCACAACTACATAACACATTAATGTTTACTGCCTCCATTGAGAAAAAGTATATGATACCTTTCATTTTTAAGACAGCCTTTTAAATTTTTAATATGGTGCAAAAAACATGGTTACAAATGTTTATAACAATGAATTTAACAACACAAATTTGTTTTCACAAAAACAAACTACTCTACCCCTCTCTCCATCGAAATAAAAGAATATAGTTAGAACAAGTAGCATGTATTAAGATAGAGCAATAAGCGATAAAACGCTTGTGCCAACAGGACGTCTATATAGTACTGCTTCAACAGAGCGACTGTACTCGTCCTCGCCCCTTCCAACGCCTGCTTGCCCGGAGACGGAGAAGTCGACACCGGAGGCACCGCCGCGGAGGCGTCGTCTTCGTCCCGCGACGGTGAGTACTCTCCTACGTCTCTCTCTCGCGGTGGGATCCGAATCCCAGATCTTTTGTTTTCGTTATGCTGGTAGAGGGCAAGGAAGGCTGCTGGCGAGGGCGGTCATGTTGGCGCGCGGTAGCACGAGCTGTTGAACCAAGGTGGGGCGGTCTCTGGGTCTCGCCGGCGCCACGGCGGGCGGCGTAGCGGCCCAAAGTTAGGGTCTTTTTGTGTTCTTGGCACCATGCTGGTCGCTGTGGCCGGTGGCTTCAAAGTTGGGGCTTTCAGACGCGCGACGCGGCTGAATACGTCAGGGAAATGGTGTAGATTCCGGCGGCGACGGCAAGATTTCTTAGCTAGTTGGAGAGGGGCCTCCAGGTCCAAGTTTGGTAGACGGGCGCGGACGCAGTCCGGCATGGCGTGAGCCGGATGGCTTCCGCGGCGGCGCAGCGGGCGTCAACGATGTCCTGGCCGAACGCGAGGGTGGACAGGGAAGAGCGGCGTGAGAGGAAGGGCTGCGTGCTCAGGGACTCGAGGCGCCGCCTCGGCGGCGCCATCAAGATCGAGCGGGCTGGGGGATAACGCAGAAGTGCAGAAGCAGAGCACGGACCCTCCATGCCTCTGGTCGAAGGTTGGTCGGGCCGGGGTGCTCGCGTGTCGCGTCCCCATCCCGTGCTCCGGCCGCCGTAGCCTCGCCATGCTGAAGCCGATTCCCAAGCAACGTGCAGGTAGAACAGCCCATGGGCACGACGCGCTGCAGGGGTGACTTGCCTGCGCGCATTGGTGATGCTGGGATGGCCGCACACGGTGACCATGGCGGTGCGGCCACGCGAGGGAGCTTGGCGCCATGGCACGGGTACATTGACGGTGTTCGTGCTCGTGGCGCAACGAGCGGACATCGTGCGGGCCGAACAAGGCTCTGCAGGTGCCCCGGAGTGGAGTGTGTAGCCCTGGCGACGCGACACCGCCGGTTTAGGTCGGAGCTGGTGGTCGGCGTGGTCTGGCGGAGGGATTGCTGCCAGATGAAACGGGTGATGCACATCAAATCTGTGCCTTGCAGTTGGTCCTCATGTTTTCATTAACGATCTCATTGTCCAGTGTGTGCTTGACCGATTGGGATCATTGTCATATAGCTATGAAATCCATGCAATTCTCATTATTTCACTTGAGTCTCTGACGTTTGTGTTGAGTGCATTTACGGAAGCTAAACTCATGCAAACATTGTAACTAGTTTCAACTTAAACTTTCCTTTGTTCCTCAACATCAATGTTCTTTTGCATGAATTGATAATAGGTTAAGCTTATTCTATGGAGGAGAATGATAGGAGTTTTCGGAGAGTATTACTATGTTGATTACGCATTTTTGGAGAGTATTACTATGTTTCTTGTGGCTGTTATTACTCAAATATTGCCTTGAGTGGAGCAGACCTGGTAGAAGCTTCAGAGGCGTCTACCTATAAATACATATACTCTGTTGTGCACTTCATTTCTTATTCTCTGAAGTTTCCTTAATGTAAGGAAACAAAGGAAAATTGGGAGCACGTTGGTTCTTCGATGTAATAAAGTTAGCTATCCTATTTTCTGTGAATTGCCACTGAGTTCTAATTTATAGTTGGATTTCCCTGTAAATGCTGGTGTGGTTGCCCATTAAAAAATATTGATGATGATCAGTTGTAGAGTACTATTTCTTAGGAGATGTTGTTCACTTTATTCCTAAGGTACCACCAATATATGTCATCTACTGTTGGCTTATAAATTAAGTGATTTTTTAAGCAATTACCTATATTGCAGAAGCATCAAACTGGGCACTTTTCGTGCTGAGACCATCTCAGATTAGACTCTCTAGCTAGATGCAGATCAATTGGTGTAATCAATTGTTTTGTCCTTCCACTATTAGAGCTAGAACTGTATGAATAATGACATCTGGCTAAAGACATCTCTTTTTCCTCTTTCGTTGAGCATGAACTGAAATTCTGAACTGTATTTAGTTCAATTCTATGTTGAACTACCCTGCACAATATCACATATCGTCCAGTTTAGTGAAATTTATTAGCACCTTATTTTGTACACCTTAACTCATTTTGGCATTGAAGTAACAACTTAACTCATTTTGTACACAGCAATATTGTTGTCACCTTATACAACTAATATTTAGTCTTGCTGCTCTAAATAATTTCTTCCCCTATGCTTCCAGCAGGTCTGCTCTAGTCAAGCCTCTTACACAACCAGTTTTACAAGCATGACTTGGAAAGGCGTTTCTCGTTATCCTTTTGCGCCAGAGCAAAAAGGGTTGACGGTTAGTTCATGATTGACCTGGTAACTGAAACTCTTAACGCATTTTACTTCTTTTTTTAATTACTCTATATACTTTGTAGGGGAAGCGGCGAATTCCGATTGTCCCTTTCGAGATAACCGGTGGGACTAAAGCCTTCCGCAAGCTCATGAGACGCAGATGGGGGCGAGCAAGTAAGATAGCTTCAGCCCTCATTGGCCAACACAAGATCCCAGTTACCCCGTTGCCCAACCCAGTCAGTGGAGACAGCTATCATATTGTCAGATTATTTGACAAGTTGAAGCCTGGGTACTGTGTGGATCTGCTCTTCAGGGATACTGATGGCTACCTGGTAGCATTTCGCCGCTTGCGGTTGAACAATGAAGGACAGTGGATTGGAAGGATTTGGTTTCCCTACTCTGATGTTAAATTACCTGAAGAGCTTAAAGTTGCTGTCAGCTTGGGCTTTGATTCATCTCACAGAAATGGGTAAGATGATCTTTTCTATGTTTATATCTTTAGTGTGTACTATGAGGTCAGATGACGCCCACAATTTTCTTACAATCTGTTGTCAAATTCCTAGTGATTAATACAAGTGACACAAACTGGCCTTAGTAGAGAACTTATTATGATCCTGTGACTAAAATTTATAGTTGTTCTGTTCACAATTGACGCAATTTATTTGATTCCCCTTTTTGTTCATAAGCTGATATGTTTAACAATTCTGCATTCTCATTTTTGTTCATAAGCTGATATGTTTAACAATTCTGCATGTATCCAGTAGCAAAACCACACCAGGGAATGTCAACACCATGCACCACATGTTCGAGATACTGAGTCGGTGTGAAGACCGTCCTCGCGATAGGAAAACAGGGGTGCTCCTTAATGACAATGACCGTGCAGAGGTCAAGGAGGCCCTCCTCAGGGCAATTGTGATTTTCTCTGAGTCCTTCCGCTTTCAGTGCATCTATCTATCAATGCTGGAAAGGATTGTGGATGGACAGGAGGAAACCGAAGTGGATCCAGCCACATGGAAGATCATTCACAACTGGGGCCATGCATCTGACCTGTTGCTTGATCTTTGGAAGTCTGAATTGCCTTTGATGCATTCACCTTCTCCGCAGTGGTTTCAAGATATCCACGTGCCAAGACCTCGTTCAGAAATGAAGAAACTCAAGACAATGGAAGATTTGATTGGAAGTCAAGGGGAGTTTAAGCTGCTGAATGCTTCAAGCGAGACAATAATAAGCACAAAGGAGCGACTTGTTCTTGAGAAAAAGCTGAAGAAGAGGTCTGCGTCGCCAATTCAAGATCCTGGGTTTGAGCTGAACGAAGCAGAGAGGGCTCTGATCGGCAACTGAAGTAATGTTATGCTTCTCTCTACAGCATTAGTGAAACTTTTTCCTCGAACTCAATTTCATTTCCTCACTTTCTTGTTCCAGCACTCCGGGTCGAATATTCTCTAGTGATGTTTCTGTTTTACTGTTCTTATTATTCACATTCTGGTGCCTGAATTTCGATAGATTCAGATTATGCATGGATTGTAGTAATAAAGTTCAGAGACTAGCGTTACTAGTTGGTGCCTGGGAGCAATGCTTATCGTTTTATTCCAGTTTTAGCATGATCTTTAGCTGTCCCGCGAACTCTGCTTCTGCCTTGCAATCTTGTGGGGCGAAAACTTCTTAGAATGGAGTATCCGGATCTAGCATCCGAGCAGAGTTAGGTGACAATTAGCTAATCCGTTACGTAAGCGGCACATTTCGAGGTTCGTTGAGCATGGCGGCTTGACTGTCTCTGTTGACATGTCTTGGCCCCTTCTGGGGACCGTGTAGCAAAAAGCAAAGCTCAAACATGCTCTGGTTTACCGCCAGGCATGGTACGCAGGCAACAGCAGGAAAGAGGGAGCCGAGCAAAGCAGAGGAAGGCAATCAAGCTAACCAAGATCGCACCTAAACCAAACCAGAACCCCTGGCCATCGCCATCTCCCTTCTCTGCTCTGCTCGCTACCAAACTCGGCGGCGCGCCACGTTTCCGGCTGCCAGAGGCAACCAGGCAGCCAGCGAGCGGGGATGCCCGGGCCGGGGGCGCACCTGCTGTACGCGCTGTCCGGCGGGGAGGCACTGTCGTGGGTCTCCGGGCACGGCCGCTTCGGCCCGCACCACTGCGCCGTCTACGCCGCCAACGCCTTCCTCGGCCCGGACCTCGGCGCCTTCGCCGAGTGGCTCAGCTCCTTCCTCCCGTCCGCCTCCGCCGTGGGAGGGCTCGCCATGGCCGCCGTGCACCACCCCTTCTACTACCCGCTCCTCCTCGGCAGTTCCTCCTCTCATGGCCGCAGCCAGAACAAATTTGGCGGCGCTCCTCCCTGCGGCGACGATGGCGTCCTCCTCTCATGGCCGCGGTTCACGACGCGGTCTTCTTCCTCCCCTGGCCACCATCCACAATGCGAGCGCCCTACTCTTCACAACGACACGGTGCGCCTCCGGTCGATGGCGACGTCGGTTGGCTTTTCCTCCTGACCACCGGCGACGACGGCGGGCGGTCGCCTCGTCCGACCGTTGGCAGTGTCGGCAAAGCTCTTCACTGCAGTGGGTAACGACGGTGATTTCCCTCCTTTTCTTTCTACGTCGCACTCCTTCACCATTGCGTTTGATGAACATGTTGATTCGAAAGGAGGCAAAAGGAGAAGACAAAACATACAGGTCCTCTGCAATATGGAGGCTGACAGGTCAGAGTTCAACATCTAACATCGGACAGAGCTGAGCAGGAACTGAAAATTCGCTGCAATTACTGAGTGACATAGCACTCAGACTCGCAGGATACTTTTGCAGGAATTGCTAAGTACTCCACGATCTTCAGTGCTGTTGCCAACATTTGGTTAGCAAGACATATACAAGTGTTTGATGGTCAGAGTATGACACCTGAAGGATTTACTCAGAACTGCAAACAGACACTACGTCTTCTTGGCTTGCATTTGTATGTCTATAATGTAATGCAGGATCAAGGCTACTAGCTCATCTTTGTGCTTGTGGTTCTAGTGACAGTAGTTGTTTGTAATAGGATATTAGGATGCACCTATTTTAATTGTAAGTTGATGGCTTCGGGTTACCAGTCGCATTTTGTAATCTGTATACTTGATAATAAAATTTCTGGGATTGATTTACGTGTTTGTTCCGATTTGAAGATCCTGAGTCACCGGTGAAACCTGAAACATGTTTCCTCATCTGAAATATAAAATGTTTGATTCCTTATACAAAATATAAGTGCATCATTTACAATTCATGGGTACACCTGAATGGCATGGAATAAAAGAGTACATTCATATATTTTCATTATTTGGCGCTACATCAAAATGTAAATTTCTGACTGATGACGTAGTATCTGCTATCCTGAGTTCCTGACCAACTCCAAGTATGAGACTTGTGTATCCTCCTTGCATAACACGAGCATCCATGACAGAACTCATGTGCATATTGAAGCATGGCATCGTGGCACTAGTACCGCTAACTCTCCTGGATCAATGAGAAAACTCAAGGGTAAAAAGATTAATTGATTAAACGATGTCTTAGACTGCACGATCTCCACGGTCGCGTCCGGGTCAAATGCGAGGTTGCCTGCGGGTGGCCTAGCTAGGCGGCATGATCTCGGCTGGAGCATCTTGATGGACGACGAGATTGTGTTGCAGGTGCAGCCTTAGGCTGGGTGAGACCTTAAGAACGGAGGCCTCGACGGCGAGCGTTGACGGCTGGATCTCATTAACTTTCGCTTCTGTTTGGGAACGTAGGACCGCACCTAATTTTTTTTTCCGAGTGAAATGGGAACGTAGGACCACACCTAATTTTTATACCGAGTGAAATGGGCCGTAGAAGCGAAGCGGCCGGCGTGTTCGTTTCGTTTAGGACTAAAGTTTAGACCAAAATTCTTGCTATTTAAAAGTATTAAATAAAGTGTAATTATAAAATTTTTTGCAGAAATCTAGATTACTTTGCGAGACGAATGTAATGAGGGTAATTAAGTTGTGATTAGACGATGGTTACTGTAGCATTACTATAGCAAAACATAGTTTAATTAGGCTCTGTAAAAAAGTTTTGTAATTAGATTTTATTTAATACCTTTAAATAGCAAGATTCTCTGAACTAAACTTTAGGACTAAAGGAAACGAACGCGCCATCCCGTCCAAGCGTTAGTCTTGTGCCAAAGAACCCAACGGCGAAAATATCCTAACAACAAATCCCAACCCTACAGTCCAAAACAGAAACTAAAGGGAAATTCCACCCCTTTCCAATGACTCCATACATGGTTTACAATTCACAAGTACACGGGGGAGCAGGACCTCAATCGTCTGCAACTAGATCAATCAGCTGGTACCATCAATAGCAAGTACAAATTACCACTAGATTAATTAGCTGTCATCACCATACCATTACACACGGTAATTGAAATAATAGCACTCCATCCACAGGCAATCATACCCTGGTATCCTCATTAGCTACTACAAATTACCAATAGATTAATTGGCTGTCATCACCATAGCATTACACACAGTGCTCTAAACTACAAAGATACATAGCTATTTCAAATAATAAGAGAAAAGAGACCAGTCAACATTGGCTTCCAACTTGCACAACCCAGGAATATCGATCACTTTAGAGCTTGTACCCTCCTCCAGAGGTTTGATATCCACAGTACCCGTTGAGTTAACATCACCATCACAAGCCATAACTGAAATTTTTAGCTTTCCCAGGCTGCCAACAGAAACAACACTCCGTGACAGGTTGACGACATCACCAGCTAGAAGCAATTCCTTGTCTCCAGACTTATGCAACATGATTTCATCTTTTATATTGTCAGTAAAGGCAACAAATTCACCATAAAAACCATGTGGTGGCCCAGAAACAACTCTCACACTGATTGTCCCTTCCACGGAGCAAACAATGTGGCCAAGCTTGAATTCAAGTGTGCTAAGCCTGCTAGTGTATGATCGCATAATCACAAACGAAGCAGAAGGGCAAGGAACACTCCCGCATGAAGCAGCTAGAAGGCTTAATTCTTTGTCATCAGAGTCAGCAGTGCCTCTCACATACAACGAAACCTCAAAGACCACATGATCACGCAACACAACAGCACGCATAGGGCCTGTCAGAACTAAATATGGATTCTGCATACCACAATTGAGAAAAACAGTTAGTAAACTAAAATACTGAGCGTACACTGAAACAGTAGAGTGAATGCAAGTGTAAAATCTAGAGAAAAGTCACAAAACAACCCATGCTTAAAACAAATTAAAGGAAAAATATTCACAGAATACCTCTGCCAATGAATTTTGGACAAAATCACAAAATGGATCTGCCAATGCAATTATGGACACAAGCAAAACTCTGCTGCAAGCATATGTAAAAGGCCTAGAACTTATAAACTGACAATCAGGGTCGTGGTCAAATCAAAATCACACTGAACTGACAAAATGGTTGTGGCCCATACACTACTGAAATACAAACTTTAGTTGTCTTACATAATTAGTCTATTATAACAGAGTGCAGGTTTGAGTTAGTAATTGTTGAATCTAACTTATGCTATGCTATAAGTTGGTCATTTTCTTGTGTGTATATCTCAGTTATCAAACCCAAGGACATACTGAACTTAGGCATGCCAACTTTTTTTTGTGTGTCTAAATGATGCAAATGCAAGTAAGGGTCTGTTTGTATCCCTTGCTGGACCTTGCCTCGCCCTGCAAGGATAGGCAAATTAAGGTAAGACCTGTCTTTCTTCTCCAGCTCTTCGTTTCAGACCTGGACACAAAAACAAGCTCGGATCCCGGCAGGTTGCAAGATTGAATACATAAGAGAGCATGCTGGAAGTCGAGCAGGTGAGCAAAGCTATATTTGGATTTTCAAAGCTCGATTCAGCAAACACCAGAACAGATTTGGCTCATGATACTCAATCTGACAGGGTGCACTACTGATTGGGAACCTTCCGCTTCAATTTGCCATCACTGAGCTACCTTGACAACCATAACTAGCCGATGAAGTCGTCTCATTATCGCTGAGCTCAAGCCTCTCAAGGTTGATCAAATTGTGCAGCACAGCAGTGAGGAATGGAATGACGTTGAGGAAGCCCTCAACGCCGCAATTAGGATTTTCCTTTGCTAGGCAAAGCAAAGGCTTGTGGCTAAACAGCTATTGTTGCTCAGCTAAGTAAAACTGTGCCAAGCAAGGGAACCGAACATGCCCTAATATGCATGACAATTCTATGGAACAAAGTAACGGTAATTATTACAAAGAACAGTATATATTACCATGTACAACACCGTTTTCTAAGAGTACTTCAAAGAGCAAAATGCTCAAATAAGAAAAACCAAGGTGTGCATAGTACAAACTAGATAAACGCTGCATGAGAAAGTATTGAGCACAGCAAGAATAAAGAAGCAAAAAGTAGTAAGAATGTTATGTACCTCCATGGTGAGAGTTTGGCAGTTGTCTCTTTCACGCTCAAAAATAATATTGCGTTTGTGATCTAATGCGTCACGCACGGCAACCAAACCATACACATCGAGGGGCCACTGCAAACCTCCTGTTAATTCCGAAACTTTGACAGAAAACACCTGTAGACTATCACGCTTTTTGGCGCCACATGGTGCAGGATCCAACTTAAAACGAGACGCTGCATTTGTAGAATATTTCAAACTTGTTAGGATATCCAAGTCTATACAATGCAGTAGCAGTAGTAAGTACTAGTAAGACTAACAACTAACACACCCATCTAACATCTAAGCCAGTATTGATCACTAGGCAAGTTACGATCTCTCTAGTGATTAAAATAGACTTAAAACGAGACGCTGCATTTGTAGAATATTTCAAACTTGTTAGGATATCCAAGTCTATACAATGCAGTGGCAGTAGTAAGTACTAGTAATACTAACATACATCTCTCTAGTGATTAAAATAGACATTGCAGACTAGATAGCACTATGCAGTATGAAACCATTCGAAACACACGGAGTACAGAACCATATTGCCACTAGATGGAGAACGAAATAATTAACAAGACACTCACTGGTGTCGCCGAAGTCACCGTAGCCCATCGGGCCATAGATCTCCTCCCACCTCTGTCTGAATGACCTAGCTTCGAAGGCGTAAGGGTCCGTCACCTGTTCGGCCATCGAATCACACTTTTCCGCCTCTTTCTTCTTTTTCCACTCCAGATAATTGTCCAGCTCCAGCTTCAACTTCTCTGCATCAGACATGTAAGCAGCCTTGCCTCTCCCTTTGAGGTATCTCTTCCTCGCCACATCCCGCTTCTCCATCCCCTCCTTCCTCTTCTCCATTACCTCCTCCACCTTCTCTGTTGCCCCCATCTCTAGGGCATCCTCCCTATTCTCTATAACCTCCTTGTCTCTTGCCTGCTCGGCCATCGAATCACACTTTTCCGCCTCTTTCTTCTTTCCCCCCTCCAAATAATTGTCCAGCTGCAGCTTAACCTTCTCCACTGCAGACCCGTATTCAGACACGTAAACCGCCTTGCCTTTCCCTTTCGGGTATCTCTTCCTCGCCGCCTCCGGCCTCTGCAACCCCTCCTTCCTCTTCTCCAGGGCCTCTTCCCTCTTCTCTGTTGTCCGCCTCTCTAGGTCCTCCTCCCTCATAAGCTGCCTCGCTCTGAATCTCCGATACAAACCACTCAGTGGCCCCGTTCTCTGTCCGACATCGATCCTACTCCGGTCACCAGACATCACTGACCTTCCGACGCCGATTCTACTCCGGTCACCAGACATACTGTTCCCTATCGCCAACTGCGTCAACTCGCGGTCCAACTCCTCAACCCCGCTATCCATCTACGCCTCAAGCCAAAGCTGCCGACTGACTGCTCTCACCGCCGCCGCCCCTCCGGGAAAGAAACCCTAGATCTGGTACCTTGCCTTTCGCTGGGTCACAAGACTCACAACGAAGCGGGTACATATACATATAGTAATATAAATAGTTTTTCGGCCCCTAGCGCGCGACCACCACGGCCCGTGGCCTGCTTCCCAAGGGCTCATTTGGAATCCCGTTTTTCTTTTGAAAAAAAAACGGACTGTCACGTAGCAGGTCAAGTTGCGGGCCAACGAGCGGGGGCTGGTTTGTGGAGCGAGTAGAAAGACCTCGTGCTCAACAAGCACCCAGCCCAACTGATCGATAAACGAAATAGGCCCAATAGCATAGTATATTATTTTTTTTCTCATTTTTAATTCAGATTTCTAATTCATTTTTCCTACCGTAGTATACATTTTTTACTTTTACTGTTTTAACTTTGACTATTTATTCTTCGCTAATGCATAATTAAACTTTTATAAATATATTATATTACTAAAATACTATCTACACCACATCTAGTAATTATATGTTTAATTTATATAACTAAGTATTTTAGAAGTTATTCAACGATCAAAGTGTGAATAGTATAATCAACAGTGTCAATTATTTAAAAACAGAGGAAGTAAACATGAGAGCACGGGCAGGCTCACACGGTTGAGCGAGGCGGAAAGGCACGGCCCACCTGACCTCTGCAGCCGAGGGAGATGGTGATCTGCCGTGCCGATTGGATTCCATTCCAAGGATAGAAAAAATAACTAACCACTTATGTTTCTCCAATCTGTTAGTTGAAGGAAATATTAACATTGCACAAAGACAAGACATAATAGGGTACTAGGGGTATACCCCGCGCGTTGCTGCGGCACATAAAAACACTATGTATTGCAGTTCAATGGTATCGAAAAATAGCATGCAGCTAATTTGAAAGAGATTTACTGATTTCAAGAATATCTGTCAAACAAAATGATTCTAGTGCACTGAAATCGCTAAATAAGATTTCAATTTGTTGCAATGGAGATGGGCACCTATTTACTCTTCATAACTGAAATGATTTAGTCTTCAATTAATTGTGTAATGCAGGTGAGTTGTGCATCATTCTATTAAAAAGGGAAAAATATCCCATTATAATACCTCCTCACATGGGACCAGTGTGAGGAAGTTTTACACCATAAACCAACTGAATAAATTTATAACAAACACAATCCGTTCTAATGAGAGATTAAACCTGATCAGGTCCAGCTGTAAGGCCTTGAGGTCTCGAGCACCAGCTAGACAGCACAAATGGTATTCAGTCTTAAAGGATCTCATTAGCACCTAGATATTTGGAGTTGCTCCATCGAGAATGCATGCATTACAATGTTTCAAACTGAGCCATGGTCCCATGATCACGACCGAATTTACTCCCTTCTTATATTCTTTTTTGAAGGTAACAAAGATTAAAGAAGGTAAATGTTACCATTTGAAAGTACAATCGAGAGGCCTAGCGGAGACAACAATTGAACCAAAACTACCTGGCACAGAGATCCTAGTGTTGCATATTCTCATCTTCGTAGAAGAATCCCATAATAAGTTGCTTTCAGAACTCAAGAAGACCAGACATTCAATTAAGTCATCAATGGGCATAGTGACTGAAAATTTCACGAATAAAAACAAAAAACTGGACAGCAGTGGCGAAGCCACGTTCAGCTTCCCTAGTGCACTGGCACCAGGGTAGAAAGAAATTTTACTCTTAAGTACCTTGTTTTGACCAGCTAAACTGAACAATTTGTGTGCAAATTAGTCAAGTATTGTGTGTTGTGCACCACCCTCAGCTCGCTAGCTTCACCACTACTGGACAGTGAGCAATCTCTTTGCATACGACAGCTTACCTAAACAGAGATCTGAAACTGAAAGATAACTTTTTTGGACAAAGTTTAACTTGGCATTTGCCACTCAATTAGCAACAAAGGCAGAGGTAAAATCCATAGGTCGATTGAAACATAAGCCTTTCACACTCGATGTAGGAAGTAAAATTCGTGATATGCAATTAAGCAGATTTGTCTGCACGCACTTCCTTAAAAATATCCTATTCTTGCAACTAACCAAGAGAAGGCATTCAATCTATATTGAGCTCGTTCACTATTACCTGCAGTTAAATGTGAGAAAGATTAAAGAAGGTAACAAATAAAAAAGACTACTGAAGTAGTACAGATAGAGGGAATTACCTGTAGACACAACTAAACATTATGCAGAAGACAACATGGACCGAAGCAAAATTATTTTTTCTTGCATAAACAGCAAGAGACAGATACAGAGCGAGGGCTTTCCAAATCAAATAAAAAATCTGTATCATCTTCAAAAGACAACAGAAGAAGGTGGTGACCTTCGGATCAAGAGAGCTGCAGGTGCTGGTAGCCTCATTTCCCCAGATTCAGTAGGACGAACCGAAAGGGTTGGCACTTGCGGTGTCCGGGATATTTAAATACCCGAAACTACGTGTTTTCATCGTGCTTGTCCCAGAATCAACCGCAAGCACACACGTAGGCAATTGATATCAACATACACATACAACAAAAATCCTTATTTATTTTACATCTCAAGTTCAAACATTACAAATTAATTATACATACATATAGCCGACCGGCTAAATAAAAGTCTGAAGAGGCAAATAAAGACCAAAAGAACTCGCAACGCATCTATGGTTACTGCCCAAGACTCCACAGGCGAACAACCTAGATGAACCTAGACCGATCCATCGGGAGTATCGTCAAAACTCGAAGCATAAAAACCCGTGTCCTGCGGATTTTCATACAACTCTTCTTCTTCCTCTGATCAACATGTTTAGCAAGGGTGAGTACATTGGTACTCAGCAAGACTTTTGTGTATGACAAAGTAAATTAAATGCAAGGTTCCGCGGAAAGGAAGTGATAAAGTTTCGAAAGTAAATACCGACTAAATAAAGGTAACTTAAAGTAAAGGATTGCATAAATGGGTAAGCACATACATATTCTATAAAAATAAGATATCAAAGGTTTGTAATAAAGTAAGTAATTTAACCATTTATCAACATATAGTCAAATACATATTTCTAAATAAAAGTTCCATCATTAAGGAGCTTGAGACCGCAAGCACGGCCATTCGAATGGATTATTACTCTGCAGAGTTTGTACGCTGTACCCATGGATTGTGAGTGACCGTCTATGGTGTAGCTAGCACCGTGCACTCACGAAGTGTGCACATCGGTATCACACATGACGTTTTCATTAAGTGTTTGCTAATCTTGCCTTCCCTAAATTGCAAAAATCCCTCCGTACCCGACCACTAACACCCCAGAGGTACAATTTTTCCCTCCTTCAAACATGGGTAATTAGGCAGGAATTAAGAAGGTACAATTTATTGTGTTAGCAAACTTTAATCCCACACGTTATAGTAATGGGAGCCCCTTCGAATAACCCCAACAAAATCGGGAATTATCCGCACATTCTCTACTTCAAAAAGGCAAGACAACATTCACTAAATTACTTAGACATGGCCGTCCCATACCAGCGTCCAGGGTCGCACGGGAATTCCTCAAATCAAGTTATAATGTACCGGTCCTTATGCGATGTGACGGGTCTCCATCAATTAACAAAGTATCACCATAATCATATAACTTAACCCGCTATCATCTAAAATTATCAAAGCATATAAATAGTTCTCAACAATTGGTATAAATCCAAAATTTATAGATTAGCATGTGCTTAAACATATATACCATTTAATGGGAAATTTCTAATTCACCATTTTTAATAGTAATATATAGTGTGCTTCCTAAAAGGGTATTTCCCTAGCAATTCCCATCCTAAAATTATTTTACTAGTAAAGATAAAATAGATGCATAACGGGAAAGTTCATTAAACCGGCGAAGAAAATCCATTACTGGCATATTTCCTTGCCGAAGGGCCAAGAATTCCTGCTTCTTAGTATCCATGATAGCTTTAGGAATGTATGTGTAACATCCCACCCTAATGAAGACCCAAATCTGATGATTAGTGCATTTTGATCACAAATGCTAATGATCACTTTGGAAAAATTTATTTAAAAGCAAATCATTGAAAATAGTCAAATATGAACTTGAACTAGAAATTCAAAATTTTGTATACAAGTGGGCCCATTTGAAAATTTCCTTGACATCCAGGGGCAAAAAGAAATTTTTGGAGAATTTTGTGGATTTTTCTACAAAAGGAAATGGGCTCAAATAAATCAAAGTTCATTTATTCAAAATCTGTATTAATTGAATTTTAATTCAAAATCTATATCGAATTAGGAAAAGTTGTAATAAGGAAAAATGTTCATCTCAGTGAAACCTTCCAGAACTGATTTTATTAGATTTTTTGGAGCAAATTAAAGTTTGGTTTCAATCAAATCAAATCAGCACGTGCAAATTTATTCGAAAAATTCGAAAACTGCACTGTAGCGGCAGGTGTCATCGTCGCCGTCGCTCCTTCCTCCGCTGCCCATCCCGCCGGGACTGTGGCCGGCGTCAGAGCAGCACAGCGCCGAGGACCGGTTCAGCCCCCTTCCTGGCCGTAGCCCCAACTCGCACTCCCTCCCGTCCTTTCCCTCGCTGAGCGCACACGGAGCCAAGCCGCCATTGCCGCCCAGCCGAGCTCGCTGCCGCGCCGTCGACCTGCCGCAGCTCCTCACTCGAACCCAACAGAGAAACAGAGCGCAGAGGCCCCCTATAGCTGCTCCTCAACTCCAATCGAAGCCTCTCCACGTGAAGCTCGAGATCGAAGGAGGGTTTCCACCATGGCCGTCGGATGAACGAGCTCGACCTCGCCGGGGAATTCGTCCAACTCGGTGAGCGATTCTTCAATTCCTCACGCACGAGTCTTCCTCACTTCTCCACGCACCTCCATGGCTTGAAATTTTGGTCAATGTCGCAGCGTGCTCGCCGGAATCCGCTTCTTCTCCGCCGCCGTCCGCCGGACCGCGCCGCCCCTCCGACGAAGTCCCCCTTCCGGCCTTCCTCCACGTGCACACGTGCCACGGTGAGCTTCGCCTTCACTCCGTGATGCTCATGCGCGCGCTAACTCGCCTGCGCGCTGCCTCTTCTCGTCGGAACACCGCGCGCCGCCGCTCGCCGCCGCCGCCATCGCCGCCGACCTCCTTCCCGGCCGCGCGCACGTGCACACCAAGCTGCGTTAGGATCGCCTCGTTGCCCTCTGCGCGTTGCCGTTGACCGTCGCGTGAAACTCGCCGCCGTTTAGCCGGAACGGCGACCTCGCCGTCGCAGTGTCGCGCGCGCACCGCCATGCCATGGCACTGCTACAGTGCCGCGTTTTCTTTTTCCTTTTTGTTTTCTCAGAATTTTGGTCAAACTTGTAAAATCAATAGAAATTCTAATACAGCTCAGAAAAATCCAAAACAAAATTTGTTGGTTTCCTTATGAGTAGAAATATCCAGTGGTACAACATAAACATCTGAATTCGTCTCAGTTAATTTTATAAAATTCAAAGAATAGAATCAGGAAATAATTTTTATAAAAAGATCTGTAAGTGCAAAAATTCTGAATTTTGGCATGCACACTCCTAATAGGTTCATTAAACATTCCACCAAGTGGTATCTTGAAATGCACCTTCTTTTAGGAGTAATTTCACTTTTCAGTTTCTAGAAGAATCTTTTTTATTATTTTATTCCTGCACCTTTTTGCACCAAATTTTGGAGATGTTACTGTACCTAGGGTTAGGATGCTAAATAAAAATACAAATGTAATTTTAGATCTTCCAGAACCCTTTTTAAAGAATTTAGAAGAGGATCCCTTATTTGCGCGTAAGGAAATTCCTAAATCCAAAGTAAATTGTGTAAATCACTTGGGACCAAAATGCAAAAACCTGATAAATGGCCCTGCCAGCATGTTGCATTTGCATCATAACATCACCATGTCATATTTGTCAAGGAAGTTCCATGAACTATCTTTGATTTTGTGTATATTGTTGCATTCATTTAGGAACCGACGCCGGACTCGAGGACGTGGAAATCGTGGCCGAGGAGACCGGCGCTGACCTGAACGTGCTTGAGTGTGCTAACCACCAGCCCCAAGGTAAGCCCCGGTGCATCTCACCTTGTTTTTAAAGATTTTCCTTTTATCACTATATATGAAGTCATGAATTGTGCATTTACGTTTTAGGAGTTGTATGGAACCGTAGTTGCATTTGATTTACATGCTCCTATGGGTGGGTTCAGTTTTATACAGCCACGTGATAGACTCCGCTATGCTTAATAGGGTTGTGTCATCGGTAGAAAATCGAGTGGTACGGAGACCGCTCGGTGTACGTGGGGTTGGATTTACTTTATGCTCTCACATGATGATGATAATGGATTTGAGACCGAACGGGGAAGTTCATGTGTAGGTTGAGGTGACAAGGTTCGCCTTGTTCGCCATAGCCCCGTTTGTGTCGATTGAGGACCGTTCGTTGTGGCCCCGCTGAGCAAGTTTGAACAGTACCGAGTGCATGCTAGTATAATGGGAACTAGTAAACTGAGTAGCTCGATGTTGCATGTGTTGGACGGTGCACCCCCTCTCTTTTAGTGATGAAGATGGAATGGTGGTTGCGGGTTTGTGTAGGAAGGGAGGGCACATGGGCTAACCACGGATTGCCTGGCGCGGGTATCGCGTGGAGGACGTGTGTCCGGGAGAGGTGAAATCGGCTCGACCTTATGATGTCTTGTGAAAAGTTGCCGTGCGTAACTCCTTCGAGTAGCGTACGTCGTGTATTCGGGTTTCGCCTGCAGGTGTAAATCGATTCGAATCGCCGTCTCACGCGGTTATTGAGTACCACTTGTTCACTGCGTCACATCGTAGTAAGAAGTGCACATGATGATGTTATATGATTTTGTACTTCAATTAATTGTTTTGCAACCATGTATTGCTTAGTTAGGTTGCCAATATTTATATTAATACAAGAACCCTTTTAATCTGGCTAAAATATGAAAATAAGGATCAATTATTAGTGCTGTTTTTGCAACTAAATTTCACCCCCCGGTCAACCCCCTGCATATTAGAAGTCGGTCTTAGATGGCCATTTTGACGGGTAAGACTTGCTGAGTATTAGTTGCTCAGGGTTTCGCTGTTTAAAATTTTACTGCAGGTATTCCCAATTGCAACTTCTGCGGGTGTTGTGGTAAAGTAGTGTGGGAGGGTGAACCGCCCAAGGACTGGTCCATTGAGTGGGTTCCCTCCTCTCCCAGCCAGGAGCAAGGTGAGTGAGATCGTGTCTACGGGTCGGACATGGTTTCATTGTATATATGTATCGTCGTGTGTTTCGCTTTCGCTCGCGTTATGTAATCGAATTTCGAACTCTTTTATGTAATATAAATCGAACTACGAACTTGATATCTTATGTTAATTATGGAACCAATGTAATAACTGAACTTAATGTAAAATTATTTTATTTATACTTATGTGTGTGGTCTATGCATACTTGCTTCGCTAAGTATCCCCTGATTAAGATCCTGGTTAGCAAACCCCTCATTAATTTGAGGTGGGATGCTACAGTATGCAGCACGAAAAGCCTCGCAAAAGATACTCCAAATAATTTCTTCATTAGTTGGCAACATCTTCTTGTAATTATCCCACCAAGTAGCGGCGGGATCCTTCAAACGATAAGAAGCATAAAGCACCTTCTCATGATCATTGCATTGAGCAATCTCCAACTTACGAGAAATGGAGTTAAGCCAATCATCGGCATGAAGAGGTTCCTTTGCCGATGCAAAAGTTTGAGGTTGAGTCCGCATAAATTCATTGAACTTAGATTGCCCCGCAGCTCCATTTGCATTTGAATTTTGAACTAATTGCTGGAGAATGTAGGTAGTGTTTTGATTGTTAGCCTCCATCATGAGAATAGCCTTCTCCATAGGTGATTCATTCCCGGTGAGAACAGGTCGGGCTCCACGATTTTCCATACCCGAGTGATCCGACGGAGAAGACATTTCCTTTTCAAAAACCAAATCAATCCTGTTCAAGAACATGGATCAATTAAGCTTTAGTAAAGGAAGAAAATGAATAATAGATGAGAGGTCAGAGGAGTATGGTAGCCTTTTGTGATATTAGAAACACTTCAATAAAATCCAAATGAAGAACTAAGCAATTTTGAGAACATATAACTTTAACTCATAGTTAAGCTACTATGACCCATAAATTGCAGAAATATTTATATAGGCAAATGATTCATACAATGGGAAAGGTAACAAATCATTCTTTACAATCATGTTGTTCAACCAACTCAAATTTTAACTAGAAATTTGATTATTCTAAGCATTTTCAAAAATTCGAAATTTACTTGCCAAAATCTGGACAAATTGGAGTCTGCCAGTTGGTCAAATTTCTCGAAGTACTAAAACATGTCCAAATTTTTCGTGAATTTTCATAGGGGTAAACAAACATATGAGGTAACTACTGTACAAATTCCAAACCGTTTGAAGCTATCCACTGGCCTACAAAAATCCTACAGTCTGCTGCTCCCAAAATCACAGAGAGCAGAAAAAACAGAGTAACTGCTATTGAACGAATTTTTTACACCTATCAAAGCTAGTCCAAAATTTTCGAAAAATTCACTGTAGGTACATCCTAATATTACCTCACTGCAGTAAATTTGATAAAAAAATTAAGAACTACCAGATTCGTACACTAAACAGAGTACAAACTTAATTATACATCGGTTACATTTTACATCCATATGTCTTTATATTACATAACCATAAGTGGTCCTACTAACCTAACAAACTACTTTTACATCCATTACATTACATAACAGGGGCATTCTCAACTTTACATTATTCCAATATATTGCTCATTTGCGCCGAGCTGGCGAACCCCTATTTTCCTAAGCTTCGCGTCGAGCTTCACATGCGAACGCTTCTGGAGCTCGACGAACCATCACTATAGCGTGGAAAGGATGCAGAGCTGCTGCCTAAGTGTTGTGGAGCTATCTGGTGGCAGCGAGGAGGTCGGGTCGACATGCGGGCTTGACGGCGACGAGGAAGGTCGATGTAGTTGCCCCGCGGATACATCTCATGCTCACTTATAAAGTTCAAGTCACCATACATGACTGAAATGGGAAGTTGATGGGCTTCAAATTGCGGACTCACATGGTCCTGGAGACGGGCCACATTGACTCTCAAGGCGACTCGCTCACGGTCCAAACGGTAGATATAATCATCCATAGCCCGAACCAAGCGGGCAAGGTTGGACACCGAGGAACTCTCATCATAGTGATCCGGCTCAAGATAGTCATTGTCATGGTCTTCCTCAAGACGGCAAGGAAAGTAGCGATACTCATCTCCACCAAGATAGTGACTAGAACGCATAGTGGTGATGGCAAGATAGGCAGCCTCTCGGATAGCCATAGGTCCGGAAGATCCACGACCATAGCATTCAAAAGGAGGATCAAGTGGATGGCGAGGAGTGAGAGTCACCCGCGCCGAGAACTCACGATTGTATTGGTTCCAGGGGGCAGAAAAGATAAGATAGTGGGGGTCCTCCTGATAACCAAAGTAACGGGACATGTGACGAAAAATCTCCGCAAAGGAGTGGGGCTCATACGCGGAGGTCTCATAGACAGGTATCCAATTAGGCATCTAAAAGAAAGAACAAGACATGAGTTAAATTTCTTCCTAAATTATACATGTATAAAAGAATTTAACACAAGTAAGGCTAGAATCAAGAAAAGAATAGCAAACAATTTTCTACTAAAACCCAAATTATCTTCTACCCAAAACATTCTCTAAATATCGTTCCGATAACTCTAACTAGACTCATTCTAGGTTGTATGGCTCGGATACCAACTGCGGTGTCCTGGATATTTAAATACCCGAAACTACGTGTTTTCATCGTGCTTGTCCCAGAATCAACCGCAAGCACACACGTAGGCAATTGATATCAACATACACATACAACAAAAATCCTTATTTATTTTACATCTCAAGTTCAAACATCACAAATTAATTATACATACATCTAGCCGACCGGCTAAATAAAAGTATGAAGAGGCAAATAAAGACCAAAAGAACTCGCAACGCATCTATGGTTACTGCCCAAGACTCCACAGGCGAACAACCTAGATGAACCTAGACCGATCCATCGGGAGTATCGTCAAAACTCGAAGCATAAAAACCCGTGTCCTGCGGATTTTCATACAACTCTTCTTCTTCCTCTGATCAACATGTTTAGCAAGGGTGAGTACATTGGTACTCAGCAAGACTTTTGTGTATGACAAAGTAAATTAAATGCAAGGTTCCGCGGAAAGGAAGTGATAAAGTTTCGAAAGTAAATAACGAAAGTAAATTTAAGTAAATGTTACTAAATAAAGGTAACTTAAAGTAAAGGATTGCATAAATGGGTAAGCACATACATATTCTATAAAAATGAGATATCAAAGGTTTGTAATAAAATAAGTAATTTAACCATTTATCAACATATAGTCAAATACATATTTCTAAACAAAAGTTCCATCATTAAGGAGCTTGAGACTGCAAGCACGACCATTCGAATGGATTATTACTCTGCAGAGTTTGTACGCTGTACCCATGGATTGTGAGTGACCGTCTATGGTGTAGCTAGCACCGTGCACTCACGAAGTGTGCACATTGGTATCACACATGACGTTTTCATTAAGTATTTGCTAATCTTGCCTTCCCTAAATTGCAAAAATCCCTCTGTACCCGACCACTAACACCCCAGAGGTACAATTTTCCCCTCCTTCAAACATGGGTAATTAGGCAGGAATTAAGAAGGTACAATTTATTGTGTTAGCAAACTTTAATCCCACACGTTATAGTAATGGGAGCCCCTTCGAATAACCCCAACAAAATCGGGAATTATCCGCACATTCTCTACTTCAAGAAGGCAAGACAACATTCACTAAATTACTTAGCCATGGCCGTCCCATACCAGCGTCCAGGGTTGCACGGGAATTCCTCAAGTCAAGTTATAATGTACCGGTCCTTATGCGATGTGACGGGTCTCCATCAATTAACAAAGTATCACCATAATCATATAACCTAACCCGCTATCATCTAAAATTATCAAAGCATATAAATAGTTCTCAACAATTGGTATAAATCCAAAATTTATAGATTAGCATGTGCTTAAACATATATACCATTTAATGGGAAATTTCTAATTCACCATTTTTAATAGTAATATATAGTGTGCTTCCTAAAAGGGTATTTCCCAAGCAATTCCCATCCTAAAATTATTTTACTAGTAAAGATAAATAGATGGTCATAAAGTTTCTAAAAAGAAGGTTTATCATATTCACCCGGCATAATTTTATTGGAGTTATTAGTGCACAAATTATTCCTAGTCATCATGCAAATCATTTCATCACAAACATGGGTTCAAGATGATCAAGGGGGTGCTTGCCTTGCTGCTGGTCTTGTTCCAACTCTTGGTCTTCATAGTTCGGATCTTCAGATTCTTGCTCCTCTATATATTCTTCATCGTTCGGATCGTCTACACGTTAAAGTAAATAATATCCAAATAAATATCAATAAGATCCGAATTAAAACCAACTGAAAATGATGCATATTTTTGCATGTATGCATGAAGCATGAATTTAGATGAACCATGCAACTTGAATCACTCCATTCGGAGATCGCACGGCGATTCTACGCGCGTTCGAAGTTAAATTAGTAAATAAATCAAATCGATTGCATTTATTCCAAAAATGACCAAAATCTTCTTAGATGGGTTTTCAAAGATAACATGTCACTCTTTTACAAAATGGCATATTCCTAGGGTTGAAAAGGCCATATTCAATTAGACAAGATTTTAATTTATTTACTTTCCTAAAGAAGATACATATAGTGTGTAACAAGCATATCTATTTGAGTAAATAAAACATATTATTTTTATATCCACTAGAACAGTACCATCAGTGAGTTGGACAGTAGAAACTAAGTTTTTCATCTATAGTGATTGCATGCATATCTATTAAGTAAATTTAGATAAATTTTCTATAAGAAACATTTGATTTTCTAGAAAATAAAGTAATCCTATAAGTTATTTCTTATAAATTTTTCCTATGATCAATTAATAATCTACAGTGGATATGAACTTTGAAAAGTTTAGAAAGTAACCCTAGTTCATTTATTTTCCATATGAAATTTTTCCTAAGTATTAAATTTTAAACAAGACATAAAGCTAACCTATTTGCTACTATGAATTTTTTCTAAGTACATATATCTTATTTTTACATAAAAAGGAGCCTAACAACATAAGGAATTTTTCTAGCTATTTTTCCTAATTTTTCTCTACCATTTTTCTATCTATTTCGAGTTAAAAACGTTTAATTGATTTCTGGCCAATCGGGTGAGGACAAGTGGCGGCTTAGGAATGATTTCATTCAAATTAACGCGCGCACAGTAACCGCGGCGGCTGGACGGCTCACCGGCGGCGAACTACGGCGCGGCGACGTCGACACCACCCATCAATCGACGCAGGAGGATGAGGGCTATCACCCGGTGGTCGACTCGTCGACGGGGGTGCTCTATAGCGGCGGAACGACGATGACCTAGGCGGCGGCGGCGACGGCCTACGGCCAGCTGCGCGGAAAGGAGTGCGACGACGTGTTTATGCCATGCGTCTAGCACCTACGGGCAGCGGGGAAACTTACCAAGCCAACGGCGCAGGCAGTGGTGGCCGGAGATGGTGGCTTGGCGGACGGCGGCGGCGGAACAGGGGAGAGATGGACAAGGTGACCCTTCCGCCTAGAAATCAAGAAAAAGGTCAAAGGGGTGAGCATCAGTACCACACAGGGATGCTAAAAACGCTTGACCTCGACGTGGAGCTCACCGGAGGAGTTTGAATTCCGACGATGGCGGCGGCGGTTGATTTTGGGGAAAAACCAAAATTGGTGTTGCTCACTTCGCCTCTCTCGTCGAGGGCTGCTCGGGAAGCTTGTAGAGGGCCAGAGAATGTACGCAGAGGAGTGGTTCGAGCTTTTATAAGGATTTGAGGCGGTTTCGCTGCGAATGGCGTGAGCGCGTACTGGCGGCTTCGGTGGCGAGAGGAGAATGGAAGGAGAGGGGAGGCTCCGGATCGTCATCGTGTGCACGAGGAGCTGTGCAGAACTCCGTGGCGCGCGTGGCAACCATCGGCGGCTCGCTCCAGTGCGAGCACAGGGGAGAACAGCGAGGCGGTGCCGCGGCGGCGAATGGCGTCGCGCGGGCGCGCACTGCGCGGATCGTCCTCTTCTCGTCCGCGGCATGAAGTCAGCGCGGCAACAGGTGATGGCATGGGCGCGGCATGGTCTGTGAGAGGAAGAGACGAGAACGACGCTGCGATGTGGCGTGGAGGCGACGGCCGGCGCTGGGCGGCGGCGCGGCGTCGCGTCGCGCGCACAGGGTGGAAGAAAGGTCTGCGGGCCGGCGTGGGCTGGAGTTGGGCTGAACTGGGCCGCGGTGTACTGTTTGCTAACTGGATTGAGTCCAGCTAATCCATATACTGTTTTTCGAATTTCCAAACAGGCTGAGCAGTTCACGAATTTTCTACCTAGGCAAATGGTCTCCAAAACTTCTGAAAAATTCACGGAAAATACTACACTGTGAACTGCACCTATGGAGAATTTCTGAGAATGTTTGGCTGAACCAAATTCCTACGAAAAATCGGAGAAGTTCCTGTATGCATGAGAATGACATGTATGCATGATTTTTGAAAATTCAAAAGAGCTCGAATTTAAATTCAAACATAACCCAACTTTAGTTAGGGTTTATTTACATCATTTGGGGTCTCTAATTTTTGGGATGTGACAGCACTCTAGTTGTGGGGGTGTGCGGCATTTGAGCTTTGCGGGAGAGTAACTGAAAGTAATTGCGCTGTTAAAGAGAGGCATGCTTGGTTTCCAAATAATGGCAGTAGTTTCTTTTGCATCCTGTAACTGAAAGTAATTGCTCACACTAAAAGAAAAGGAAAAATGCAGGCAGGTTAAATGTGAAAAAAAAAAAGTTTCGGTAGGGAGGTCACGGCTGAGGAAGAGGCGAGTGATTAGTTAGAAAGTGATGGACAGGATGTGTTGTGGACCATGATCCAATGTTTGAAATTATTTGGATGATGTGGCTTCATGAGAGTTGAGCTTTAGAAAGATTAATTGCACTTAGTGGGTCTGACCTTTATAGATACTAGGTGATACCCCGCGCGTTGCTGCGGGAATTTTAATTTGTTACTAAATAAATTAATTTATAAATAATAAATTAAAAATGTATTATAGCAGTAAAATAAAACTTGGCCATTTTGTCTAAAATCAATTAAGTAGGGAAGAAAACATTTATGCAGCAAAAAGCCAACTATATAGAGCGTGTATTATTTTTTCCTTGAAAACACGTGCAAATGAAATAGCGGTGTAAGTGGTACTAAATATTGATATTCAAGATGGACCGGAGGTGCGGTTGTTTTCTAATATGACTACAGCGAGAACATGATGGCCAGTTGAAAAATTGCCTGTAATATGTGTAGAAGTTTAGGGCCCTATAATTTTATTCATGTCTCTGTTGTGCATCTCCTTGGGAGAACTCATGTCCATGGAGCAGCGATGAAGAGTACCTTATGAGGATTTCAGTAGGATCCTGAAAGGAAAGAGTTGTCTCTATGTTATTAAGATGAGAAGATATAGAGTAAAAAACCATATAAGTTCCCTTGAATTAAAGAAATGCAACACATGATAAGGAGGGAGTATAAATAAAATGAATTTTTTTCAAAGAACAAAATTAGAGAAAGTAGTGTGTTTCAATGCAAACAATGGTGAACCAAAATCTGAGATCCTAATGCTAACTGTGCGCCGAGTTTGATTAAGTATTTGAATGAAATACATAATAGTAACTACAGTATTTTAGTTCTCATAAAAATCTATGAATGGGGGCTTCAAAGGAAATATATATAAATTCGAAGGAAATGGTAGTGGCACCTCGTGTTGTGTGTAAATGACTGAAAATTGGCATACGCATGCATGTTGCAACAGCCTGATTGCACATATGGGCCTGGATACACTAATTGAGCATATAATCAGTTTCACTTATCCAGTGGCATTCAAATTGGGCACATCAAGATGTGATGAAAGTTAAAATAATAAAAAGAAAATATAAAGAACAAAGAATTTCTGTGACCATTAGTTAGAGCCTTGCGGGTAGTTAATTGACGGCCATTACACGCATTCATGAACTGACAATAGCACTAATGGCAGAGGTAAAATCAATAAGACAAAATTCTTGAACTGCAAAATCAATAAGCCAAACGATACACAAACCAGAGACTCCTGATCTTGAAATAGAATTTGTCATCCCTTGCTATGCAGCTTTGTCCATGCTTCCTTGAATAATTTCGTGTTCAGCTGGTGAGGGCCATTACCTATGCATGAACTGACGACCTGAGTTATAACACTGATGGCAGAGGTAAAATCAATATCACAAAATTCTCGATAAGCAAAATCAATAAGCCAAATGATACACAAACCTAGTACCCTTGATCTTGGAAATAAAATTCGTCATCCCCTGTTAAGCAGCTTTGTCCATGCTTTCTTGAAATATTTCTTGTTCAGCTAACCAACCCAAAGAAGATATATGCACTTCTGGATACATGGTCTGCCGATTATAGCAAGAATAATTAAATATCAGAACAAAAAATGAAGTAGCTCAGAGGGTATTTGGATCACCATGACTAAAAGTAGTCAGGCTAAATTTAGTCACTTTTAGGAACTAAATTCCCAAACAGGTGGAGATTAAAAGGAACTAAAACTAGTTTAGTCTCTAGTCAGGGGAGGGCCAGCTAAAAGTTTTTTAGTCTCTCTCTCTCCACTTTAATGCTCTTTAGCTCTCACTTTAGTACTATCTTCCAAACAGGGAGGTAACTAAAAACTTTTAGTCTGACTACTTTTAGTCATAGGACTAAACTGTATCCATACACGCTCTCAGAAAATGGAGAGAATTACTTGTACGTGTTAAGTAAGCGAGATATTAGATCGGCAACTCATGCGGGCAGGAACTGCAAAGAGACTCCTCGCAAAAACATAAAAAAAGGAACTGTAAAGAGACATGGGTGCATCAGATCGGTTTTGGAGCATGGCATAAAAAAGAAATAGAGAGCGAGGGTGATTATCAACCAATTACACCGTTGATTCAACTGGCAAGATAAACAGAGATTAATCCCGATCCCTACTGGACGGATGGATGAATTAAGGGTGTGTTTGGTTGTGTTGTGGCTGTGAGAAAAATCTGTTGTTGGTTGTGGCTGTGAAAAAAGCTGCTATGTGATGTGAGCTGTAAAAAAAGCTGAAAGCTGTTTGGTGAAACTGCTGTGGCTGTGAAAAAACTATTGAAATGTTTGTAATGCCTCTAAATAGTCTGTGAAACTATGGATATGAAAATTGATCGTAAAAGAGTGTTCTATTCAGAAATTAACATGTAAATGATCATTTGAGAAAAGAAATCTTAAATTTTTAAATATCGCATCCACCATTGACATTTAATTTTTCAATCAAGGAAAACAATTAATTTACTTTTCAGTTCAAGAAATTGTTTCTTGTTTTCCAAGAATTATAATTTAAAAGATATTACGAATATGAAATTCTTGGAATAACAAAAGTTGCTCATCCTGAGCTGACCAGTCCCCTAACTAGTAATTAGAAGCAAAACAGAGAAAAGCGTTGATTCTGATTTAAAATGTTCAATAGGACGTGTGGGACCCACCCACAAGCCTCTCTCTTCTTCCCTCTTTTCTCTACCGCGCGTACTTCCTCCATTGCCGGCCTGCACAAGCTCACGACGAGATGCTGCTGCGTAGCGTTCCTGCCCAACCTCCACCACAATTCGGTTCCCTAGTAAGCTTCATGGGTTCCCATGGCCACCATTCCTTCTCTTTCGCAGTGAAGGCCGAGATCGATTGGTTTTATTCCTCATGGCCGGCAATGGACCACCATCCACATCTCTGTGAAATTCTCCCTCTCCAGTGAGTCAATCATCAATTAATTGCGTCTAGAGCTGGGAAACTCGATCGCGCACCTCCCTGTTTCTTCCTGTAACATCCCACTCAAATTTAGTCCCTGATCAAGTTACTAATCTCAATTAGTGAAAATGATCAAGAGAAATCAAAGTTAAATGAAAAGGAATTCAAAATCACTTCAAATTGGAGAAATTTCTTTCAAACAAGCATTTAAACTGCAACTTTAAAATTTTCTATATAAGTGGACCCAAATGAAAAATTCCTCAGCATCCAGGGACTAAAAGAGAATTTTGGAGATTTTTGGAGATTTTTCTGCAAAAATCTAAAGGGTCAATTAAATGCATGAACCTTTTTCAAACTTTAACTTTGAACGAATTTTAATTTGAAATACAGGCCGATTTAGCAAAAGTTCCAATTGACAAAGTTGTTCCTCTCACTGAAATCTTCCAAACCTGAGTTTTTCGTGATTTTTGGAGCTCGGGAAGATCGAGTTTGAATCAAATCAGTTCAAACCGAGGAAAATCACTGAAATTCGAAAATTATCAAATGGCACTGTAGCCGCCAAGTGTTGCCGCCGGCGACGCCTTCCTCTCTCACTGCCCATTCCGGCCACTGTGATCGCCGTCCTTCCCGTACGATCGGCCTAACCTCGTCCTCGCCTTCTCCTTCTTTTCTCTCGGTCAAGTCGACGCCGTCGCCCTCGTTTTCCCCTCCCGCACCGAGCCTCCATCGCCGCCATTGCCGCCGCTTCGACCTCATCGCCGCGCCGCCGCTCCGCTGCA